>JADLZK010009100.1:0-320481 GCA_015847255.1 Hyparrhenia diplandra | reverse complement strand
TACATGTCTCTACATGGCATACTTACACCTCGACACGCATCCCTATGTATGGCAAAACCCTGTGAATATGTTCACCTCCACTCCCTAGGCGCATACATATGCATGCGCGATGATACATCGCTAACCCCAGCAAGCTCGGGCTAAGCTACTATTATGTGGATCGGGAGAGTCGAGTAAGCCATCTATGATGACTTGGTCGATTCTTTCTCGTGCAAAGCTCACATAATAGTGAAACCCTAGTCTTGTGGTTTGGTTTTTCCACGCCACGCCAACCTAGGCAGTAGGGTCCACCTTGATGGATGGATTCTCTCTATCCACCATTGCTACTCGCATTCACGTGAGGTACGATAGGGATTAGATAGTAACCCATCCATAACTCAATAGGACCATCGTATGTAGGAACGCGACTGCTTTTGATTGTAATGCTTGTGATGCATGATTGTTTGCTATCAACGTCTGTCGACGCCGAGACCGCACCACCATCCGATCGGACCTGGGGAGCATCAAGCTACACCAAGACACAGAGTAAAAGAGCACACAAGATCAAGCATCCTGATGGACCTACTCACGAATAGAGGCAAGTCCTAATTTCCACCCTTTCCTCTTAATACAACTTAATCACGATATATGATTTGATGTGGCGTTACAAGGTGATCGTGATTACATTAATTTGCGACGGCGCAGCAACTTAATGGAATTGTGGTGACTTATGAGGATTAAGTAATATATAAGCAGCGAAACATGACTTATAACTCGAATCCTAATCAACAAAAGAGGTGGGTGGTCGAGCCTACTTCGAAGCGTGGGCTACCACAATCTGAATCAAGCCGCGAGGTTCCTACGCAGAGATACTTACCCTCGTAAGCGACCGCTCAGAGACCATCTCGCCTAGAGAGATATTACGCACGAAACCACATGTCCGGGATGGGAACGGATCTCTCGCCACCCTCGCTGGATTGAAGTATACTCGCACCTAGGGAGGCCTGGAGGTAAGTAAGCGCCTATCGTGAGACGTACACGCAGGAGAACGCCCATGGTCTCAAGTTGGCATGCTGCTAAGTGTGATCTTCCACGAAGATTTGGGTTTATGGTACGGCCATGTTAAAATGCATTATATAGATATTTTTACTATGCATGTGGATCTGCATCCCCTCCAGAGCACTGCCTGCCACGCATTGGGTGACTGACCGTAGTTGGTTTTCCCTCAGGTACAGGACGCCATCCTCCGTAGGGGTGCATTGAAGCTACGTGACAAGGACTGTGGTTCTGTAGGGTGCACTACGCATTGTAAGGTGATGATTCATCCTCCGTAGTGTGTTTCCCCAACCCCGAGAAGCCGTAGAAATTATATGGATAACTAGGGTGGCGCACTCAAGCCGCACGGGATCTTGTTAGCCCGCTCTGCCAAGTCGCGATGGTGAGGACTATGCCTATCATGTGGGGAAATTTGTACACCCCTACCGAGTTTATTGAATCTATTCGAATAATAGCCATGTCCTTGGAATGGGAGATCTTTGGGATGAGTCATCTAGATTAGATACCCACACAACTAAGATAATACGGTATGTGATCTCATTAATTTGATTATATAATATGACTAACTCGAAAACTAGTGAGTAGTTACACTCTACTAGGGCCCCGCCCATAACCATAATTATCCACCATACGGTTGGGACTTTCTTGACACGAAAGTACCCACCCCATCCTCCCTTCTATTCTACCTCTTTAGAAAGTTAGATGCGAGGAGTGTATCCAGGATGAAGCTACAAAGGACTACACAAGGATGGAACCTGGGAGGGAGTACACCGAAGACGGAGGGCGAACCACCACGAAGGAGCTTATGCTATGGCCGGAACGTAGGAACAGCGCTTTAGGAAAGTTCAGGGTTTGTCGCACTCAGGTTGCCTTTAGGAATGGAGCCCCAATGGCATAGGACCGCCGTTAGATCTCGATAGGTTTATGGTGTAGGCTATGGCCGAGTCATGTAATCCCTAACAATGTATCATGTTTTCCACTAGAAATAAAAAGTATATTTTTTATATCATTTACACATTGTCTAATTAGGCGTATTTGTGCATGGGGTCGACACAAATACGTATGATTAAGGATCCTCGGAAATGGGGTCTCGATAATATCCGGACTCGGATAGGGCGGATCTAAACTCCTAAACGAATTCGGTGTCGGATACGGTCGAAAATATCCATACCTTTTTCAACCGTAATTATGGGCCACCCCAAAGGAACTGTTGATCTTCGATGGGCATGACAAACGCCGCTTGCCCATTCCCACCACATACATATTCGCCCGGCCTCCCTCGAACTCTCCACGTTGGGTGTGTCTCTTTGCTCCTCACTATCTTCAAAGAACATGATATGCAGATGTCACAATGCGGCCCCCTTTAGATCAAATGCCATGCAAAGGAAATTTTCCCGGTCGGCCAGCAATGGGATACCAAGGATATTAACCACATATTCTTCCCAAAATATGTGTCCTGACTTAGTGATCATCCCACGTACCAGAGGCGAATCAATCAACTCGGCTGCGGTAAGTAAGAGTCATACCTCTCGGTGTCCCTTCTTCTCAACAAGCCAGTCGGCATCCATGGGTCGTCCCATGTTCTGATGTACACCATTTCAAACACGCTAGATAATCCCCTTCTCTGTGCTTTGAGACCCGAAGTAAACTATGTCACGTGTAGGGAGATGTCCGCCCCTCCTTGCAGCCAACAAATCCCCAGACAGCGGAGTACTAAGAAAAAAGATAAATACTAAGAAATTATGAGCTTTAATCGAAAACATCCAATCATCAAATCAAGTCTCTAGCTATCAATAACCATTAGATCTATTTTTGTTTCACAAAGTCTTATACCCACCTCGGCCATTATACATATAAAAAATAGCCTTTATTAATTTTTAATGGTTCGGGTGAAAAATAAAACTACGGTAACAACTTCTGCGTTACGGAGAAATACATGCACGGTAAGGCCTTTTGGTTAATAAAATATATTCTTTTGACAAGTGTTGCTTAATAAAATATTATCAACCACGCTTAGTTATGGTTATAATTAATAAAATATATTACACATGAGGCCGAGAAATACATGAACGTTAATGCCTTTTTAGTTGGTTAATAGAATATTTTTTTTTTGACAAGTGTTGCTTAATAAAATATTATCGGCCCACGTTGAGTTGGTTAATTAATAAAATATCACATGGGACCACTAGTTATTAATGTATATTATTAATAAAAATATATCATGGCAATAACCATCACTTAGTAGTTAATGATTAACGAGTGGATTAATGTTATCAATAAAATAATAGACATGAGTGTTTTTTCTAAACTATTTATACATCCCGATCTATTTGGTAAACCATTATTTTTTTATTGACAATGGTAGTCATTCAAATTATTCTATTTTCTAAAAACTTATCCATCTCTGTCTTTATAATTATAGGTCAAAAGTAACACTCTAAATCTTAATCAAAAATCATTCACCACTACAATTATCTAAAAAGGAACCTAAAGTAGACCCCCTAATATTCTTCTCAATTACCACATAAGCTATTATGAAAAAATAACATAAAGTAACCCACAAATTTATATCTGAATTACCCACCCACACACTATTAGGGAAGTTTTTTCAAAAAATACTTTTATAATATTAGAGCATCTCAATAGTCTTTCTAAAACTCCCTATCTAAATCATCATTTAGAGAGTCACTTGCATAAAAAATCATTTTTATATGTTTCCGCTCCCCAGCAGCTCTTATATGTTTTGAGACCACACCAAAAGAGCCATTCTCGCTATCTATTTTGGTTAACGATAAATCCAAAATATAGGATGACTATATTTGGATAATGAATTAGAGAAGTTGGAGGGTATATCTTCATCAAATTCTCTAATCAACGATTAGGAATAGAGGATGACTATATTTGGATAATCAATTAGAAAAGTTGTTGGAGGGTATTTCTTCACCAAATTCTCTATTCCTAACGATTAGGAGGATATGGAGAATCTTTTGAGTTGCTCTGCTATTAGTACTTAGAGGCCCCAACAAAGGCACTAAATTAATTATCATTAGATGCACTAGAAAAGAAAGATAAATCTAGAAATTCTCAATGCGACAATCTGAAACATCCGATATTCTTATGAATTACCACATAAGCTAATATGAAAAAATAAAAAAGTAACCCATAAATTTGTATTTGAATTACCACCCACGCTATATTATTAACAAAAATATAAAAGTATCCTTAAATTGAAACTATCTATGTCTATCATTATGTGAAGTTTTTCAAAATACTTATATAATCTTATCACTACTAAATAGAGGTTCTAGCGAAGGCACTACACATCGATTCTCACTAGATGCGCTAGGAAAGAAGATAAATCCTAGAAAATTTTATAGTAATCGAAACATCTAGCATTTAATTTTTAGACTCTAATCATCATCGCCAAAAATAGCCATTGGATCTATTTTTCTTCTTTACGGCGAGGAGGACCCTACCGTAGGGGTTTATTGCACAAGGCCCCTGCGGGGAGGAAAAGCTACCCCTAATTTGTCTTTTTTACTTAAGTTCGTTAGAGATAATCATGTTTTGTGGGTTCGAGGACCCGTTGCTCAAAGGAAGGGAAGGGGGGGAGGGGGGGGGCTAATCGAGGACGGAGCTGTATGAGGGCGTTATACAAAAAAAACACCTTTGCCATTAGGAAAAAAATATATAAATCAACCCCTTAATTTTAATTGAAACACTATGTAATATCAATATTGGTAATTTAATTTTATGCACTCATGATATATAAAACAATACTACACATATAATCAGGTGAAATAACAAATTAACGAAGTTTAGTGTCGTCCAATCTGAAGTTTTCAAGTTAATTAGAATGAGAAACCATACTACTAGGACCTAAGCTCTTTAATAAAATTTTTGAATAAAAATATGAAAACACTAGAGTTTCTACTTAACATGTGAAAAGAAATGCACAAGTGGATTAAAATTCAAAAGCTAAACTATGAATCATGAAGTCATTGAAAGGAGATGCAACAAGTGTTTATATATAACTTAAGATAGATTTCAACTAAATACATCTCATGCTAGGAAAAAAAGATAAATACTACAAATTCTAAAAAAAGATAAAATACTACATATTCTAACTAGAGGTCTCTTGTAAATTATCAACATCTTCTAATAAAAAAAATATTTAAATAATTATAGAGCATGTATATATTTCTACATTACCCACTTCTATATCAATATTAATATATTAAGATTTGATTAAAGTAAGCAAACATGCCATGCCCGACATACATGTGTAAAAAAATATATATGTTATGTTTCATGGCAACACTAATATTTCCTAACAACTCTTATACTAATGATACTAACAAATTGTTTAAAAATGATATTAATAACTGTTACATATAATCTATTTGGGTTGTTACTCAAGATATATTTATATATTTTAACTAAATAGTTGATATCTCTATATAGATAATATAATCATAACTACATATATAAATCCTTGATAGGAAAAATTGATTCATCTTGAGAACTGTGGGAGACCACGGGTGGTGGCAATATATTTTTTTCACCCTTTAACTTTTACTTTTAGAGTAAAGTCAATCATTATAAGGCTTAAGGATTAAAATTGATTTGGTGTCAAAAAAGGATTAAAATTGATTTGAGATTAGCACTACTCGCCCCATCCGATATCTCACTTCAAGCTCTATCCACTTATCTTGGCAACTTGGTGCAGGATTCAAATGATTGCTTATGCCTATTGTAGTATTTAAGAACGTAATTTATGATCTACAATCCATATTTTAAAAAAAAAAAGTGCAAAAGGAGAGTTAATGAAACATACAATAAAACACAAGAGTTTTAACTTCAGGACAAAAACTCAGTAACGGTCAATAAGAAGAAAATTGAAAAATCAGAAGTTTAGATTCAGAACTTCATAAGATATGTGATGCAACTAGGACCACCATAGTTAACTGCAAGGTTTCAAACTAATTCCATATTCAAAATATACAAAGCTGTCATGTAAAGTAAAAAATTATGAATATGGATCAAAAGCATAAAATCGGTCCTGCCAAAAAAATTAGTTTTATAATAATTTGATATAGACTACCAATATCTATTGTGTCGAAGAAAAGCATACAAATTTAGTATAAAAATTCTTTATTAGTAAGATATTTTAAGTAGTATACCTCTTAGAATTCTAACCCGTATGAGAGCCGAGGATTGATGGACTAGTATAGTACTAACTCCGTCCCAAATTATAATTTGTTTGACTTTTTACCTGGTTTGTGGTTCTTTGGCATTAATAAAATTTCTACTAGAATGACTTAAATTTGACTATGTTTGCATAAATTTTTGAATAAAATAAACGGTCAAACTTAGGTCAAAAGTCAAACAAATTATATTTTGGAAATGTAGGAGTATATGTTGTTGAAAATTCCCATACATGTATCTCCATCCCATTGCCGTGCTCCATCCCCATAGCAAGTGAAGGCTCGCGCTCTAATCATCCTGCTGGCGTGATGACTGCTATATACAAGTTTGTGCACATGCACCCTGAGAAGAAAGAGTATTAGTAACTGAAAAAAAACTTGGTACCAGATGGATTTCCATCTTCAAGAAAAGGTTTGGTGATTATCCTCTCTTGTACGGGTTGGCCAACTATTTGATCAAAGAAAATATTGTAGACAGGTAGTTAGGCACAAAGGATCATCAGAGAAGCGATTACTCTATCACTACTGGAAAACTCAATACTTTCAGTGCGTGATCAATTTTTCTGTATATGTTTTTTCGATACGTTTTTACGTGTGTTTTAAAATATCCCGTCAGAAAAATAGAAAACCCACAGAAAAATTGCATGACAATACATACACGAGAAAACATTAGGTACTCACAGAAAATTAGAGGTTTTCTGTGAGTTTTGCTAAAAAACTCACAGAAAAATACTATACACGCACAGAAAACATTATAATTATTCTGTGGGTTGCTATGAAACACACAGGAAAAAAAAAACACACACACACAAAAAATAGCTCCATTTTTGGCCCAGTAAAGACCGGGGCAGCCCACTGGCCCAGCTAGTGGTAAAACCCTAGCCAACTCCTCCTGCAACTCTTTCTCAACCGCCGCTTTCCTCCACACGGTGTTCTCGCGCTTGCACACCTCACCTGCTCGCCTCCCCTCCGACAAACCCTCTCTCCCTCGGGCGCAATGGCTGGTGGCGGCCCACCTTGATCTCTCCCTGAGCACGGCGTCCCGCCCTTCATCCCTCCCTCTCGCGCGCGCAGATCCGGCGGCCCTCCCTCTCAGCTCTCTCCACCCCCTCGCGGATCCGGCGGGCGCAGGCGATGCGTCTCCGCGGCGACACTCATCCTCCTTCACCTGTAGGTCAACTCCGGCGGCGGCATGGGCCTCCGTTCGCCGAGATCCAGGAGGACTACATCAAGGACGAGCTCAGACCTGCACGGGGCGGAGGAGGTCAAGTTGTGCCGAGCGACGCCGCTCGAGATCTGCGCAAGCTCCCTGGGCCGCCCCTCCCTAAACTGCCGCGCCACTCCCATGCAAAAGGGACCCACGCAAGCTCCGGGCCTGGGGCTCGTCGCAAGGGGACGCGGCCAAGGAGAAGGTGATCCTCCCTGGTGATCCCATTGTTTCGCCCCCCCACCCCTCTCTTCCTGGCTTGTTGTTTCTGGACCTGTGGTTGTGCTTGCTCCAATTAATTGGTTCATGTGGAAGAATTCGGGTGGGATTTGAGGACTGCTACTTGATTAGTTAGTAGAAATTAAGCACGTGCTAGAGAGAGTACTACTGCTCTGCTTGATTATTTATTTAGTAGGATTATAGCTAGTACTTTAATCGTTGGATGCACACTGAAGCAGTAGACATAATAGCCACAATTTGCCATTCTAACCTTTGATTAGACTGTCCAATGCTCAATAAAAATTGCTCTATTGCCTTCATGCCATCTGTGATGCTTTGAATAGAACAATCTGAGAATACCTCTATAATAAGGCATGTTGTTCCAACACTGCATGACTATCTCTTTTTGCTAGTTAAAAAAATCTTTTTTTCATGAGATGGTCTAAAAATTTATTGGGCAGATGCATTTCTGGATTACGGCATCTCAGTTCACCTATTAATTATTATTCTAATAAAATGCTGTGGCGAGAAATGTGGAATGACTCAGCATGCTATTGTACACAGATTTGTATGCAGGTGTATGCTACTTATAAGAATGACAGTAGTATACTTATTTCCCTGAATTTTTGCCAAGTTATATTGCACACAGATTTGTATGTGTAGGTGTATGCTACTTATAATGTCATAAGATCTGATGTGTTCTAATGTTTCTTTGTCAGACGTGCCTACTTCCAGGGGAGACAGGTGAAAAATAGACATGATTTGTCGAGATGCTAACAGAAGATCAATACAGAGTTAGACATTGTCCGATTGGCTTCGCAAAGACGTTAACACAAGCAAGACCCATGTCATCTACCGCACATATGCTCCTGTGCATTCCAGGTCTGTACAATCACCAACTCACCAGTGATCTTTCCTTCTCAGTTTGCTTTGCTGGCTAATGATTTGACAATATCTGAGATTCTTTATGTTCTAAACTTAATCATTTGATCAGAAAGAGTAGTACATTACATGTCTTTTTTAACTCTTATTTCTATTGAAAATTCTATGGATGGAGATATGTTAAATTGCCTCTTTAACAAGAGTGTATGTTCTGCAGGGTGGTCACTAGGAACACCGGAGGGAGGCGTCTACCTAGAAACCCTCCTCCAAAAGTCTCTCGTCTTCTGCTGCTGCATTTCTCAGGAGACTCCCAAGTTAAAAATCTTCAGCGGGAGCTCTATGGTTCATCCCGCCCTCGCCACAAGCATAGCACCGTGGAGAAAAAAAAATCCCACCTGCATAATCCATCCTCCTCGCTCACCCTCGCCATGTTCTTATTTGATCAAAAAAATCCAAGGAGTGATGAGGCAAAATCCGCGACCTTGGTGCCGCACTTCCGCCCCTCGCATTCAAATTCAAATTCCAACTCAACCCAAAGAAATCTCGGCAATCGGGCCTGTTGCTCAATCGTGCCCACCAAACCTCACTGCTCCATTTGCTTGGGGCCCCGTCACACAAGGAAAGCTTGCTTTCCCTGCATTCATTTTTTGTTTATAATATAATTACGCACCTTTCTTACTCCCCGCATATCTCGGTTTGGAAAAGGCCAGATTCCTAACATCGAGCCCTCGAAGCGGAAAAGGTGCCGAAAGCAAAGGATATAAATGACAAGCTCCCCGCCCTTCATCCCCAAGCACTCAAAAACCCCGCCCACCATTTGCCATGGCGAACGGCCTGCGGCCACCGCCATTGGCACTGAGGGCTTCACGGTCGAGATCCGCATCGATCGGCCTCCCTACAAGATGAGGGTGTACCCGATGTGATGCTACACCAAGTACAATGAGGACTGCCGCGATCGTCCAAGCTCGGCAGGCGCCAAAGGAGCAAGAACAAGGATGACTTCAGCACCTCCTTTGCCACGGCCCACGACGACCTTCTTCCATGAAATCCATCAAGTTACTTTTATCGAAATTGCCCCTCGTGGCTATTGGAGATGCCTATGTTTAGGCTTTACAAGTGCCTTTGTAACAATTTTAGGTTTTTAGGGACAAACCGAATGAACAATTAATGTGAGCCCCGGAAGTCAAATCTCACATATAGCTACAAATGAATGGTAGTATCAATTCACAATGCTTAAAATATAACGAACATAATATAAAAAAGAGTATAACCTCGCCAGCGCATGACAATGGAAGACACTTCGATCTTCTCGGGGTAGACTCACGGGGAACGACCGGCCGGGTTGATCACAAGCCTAACATCCTCCCCGAGGTGTGGGGAAATAGCAAGGGTGAGTCCATATCGAACTCCTCGCAAATATAACATGGGGTTACGAGGCTCAAAAAGCTTGACACTCGGGTTTAATCTGCAGAAGCATTTTAGTAAGTCAAAGTTTTAGCATTTATTTAGCATTTAGTTATGCTTAACCCAAATACCCATATTATGATCATAAATATATCGTTCTCATGATGTCCATCGTCATCGCTCGCCCATCATCATCTTATGTCCATGTCTCAAGATCATCTCTATTCCAGTAGGGATGTCTCCAAGGCCGCTCATGACCGCTGAACACTACCGATATATCGCTTTTAACTCAAGCAGAGGTGTACACTTTCACTACGGGTTATGGTTTTCCAAAATGAGTAGGTTAATTAGGCCTAAACACCCTAAGCCATATAAAGCCTTTCAAAGGTTTATCTAAATATGTTAATAGCTGGATAGGGCTACAACCCATTCTCTTCCATTCCTAGGTAACCGTCACCACGTATAGACAAGGTCCTTTGACCGACTAGAGCCCGCCACGAGTCTCTATAGTTGTCTTGTATATCCCTTGGATGATCACAAATGTGATAAGTTCTTATGGAGAGCCTAGAGCATCATGTAAAAGCATGAGCTCTCACTCTATAGTCCATGTTGGCAACATTCAAGTCTTAACCATCATATCATATATTCATTCACCAAAGTTCATATCATAATTATTTATGTAGAGCACTAGCAAGATCTACCCATATGAATTAACCCATAGGTAATAAGGCACAAGATAACAACTGCTAGGATGTCCTTAAGGGTGACAAAATTAGACACATGCATATGATTAGGTGATTAACAAAGAAATAGGTAACAAGGAGGATAGTCCCATGCTATACTTGCCTTTAAATATAGATCCTTTCTTCAAGTCCAATTCTTCAAAAAGAACTCCTTTATCATCAGCTCTTCTAGATCTCCAACGTAAAGCTCACCGCCTACTAGATTCCAATCAAAGAACACATAACCATATAGGACCAATCATACATAACAAACAAGGCTGCAATTAGGACAATACACCAACAATAGAAAAACAAGTTGAAAAGATTATAAAAACCAAACTACACGCCACTACGATCACACGTACATAAAAGATCACCGAAAACGGAGCTATAAATCTAAAAGTTATGAATTAAACAAGATTTGCTTTAAGAAAATAATAAATTAAATATGAAAACTCAATTTTAAAAAGTAGAAGACTTTTAGAAACAACACGCTACAGGGCATGGCTCATTGTATGGCGGACATGAGGGCAAGGAAGATGATAATAGAGCTACGATGTAATGAATAAAGATACTCAAGGTATATGTAATAAATTACCAAAAGAATATTCATTTTTGAAGCACACAGGCTCAACATTATTTATGTATGAAATAAACATGGATATCGGAGCTCTCAAAGACATACGAAGAATTGATATAAGATAACTTGCATTGATCTGGAAGAGATGGAATATATGGAGTATTGAATATGCATGATTCACTGTATGGAGATGAGACATATGTAGATGTTTACCACACATGCAAAACCCCACATGCAGCAGCGGTAGACAAAGGCACTGTGTAATTAAAAAGAGGAAAGGAAACATGCAGACACTCACCAATGCACGACTCCGGCCGGATAGGGTTAATGACCCTGCATGGCTGCACGTGAAGAAGGCAGCAGCAGGTCGGGCAACTCCAGTGTCACAGAAGATGATGAGTTAACGAGCCGGGCGCGGGGAAGACGCGGTACATACGCCACGGCAACCGAAAGCACGGGGCTTAACAGAGACAGCATGACGCATATAGGGCACGACGCCTGTGTCTTCATTCTTGGCGAGATCCAAATCAGGGCAGGGGCACGCAGGTTACGGGGGGCGTGTCTTCACGACAAAAAGAGCTCCAGCGAAGAGTACAAGATCGATGACTACAGCTCGACAGGGGCAGCAATGGTTCCTTGACGTGAAGCTTGTCGCTGGTTTGTAGACGAGGCAAAGGCAAATGATTGCTCTCGGCGGCGGCTTTTCTAATAGGGTTTCCGCTGCAGCTTGCTGCGGCGTGGGCGTCGGCTAATAGATGGGAAAAGAGGTGCAGCGCGACGCGTTAACTTATATAGGCAGCGCCGGGAATCCACAACAGTAAAGATCGGCTCGAGTCCTACTCGAACACGAGGATGGAAGACGACGTTGCCTCGTGGGATCAAGAAGCTGGGCTGATTCGCTAGCGGCCTAAGACAAAGACGCGACACTCAAGGCCGTGAACCAAGCCAACGGGCCAAAAGGGCAAGGAAAAAGAGAGATAAAGGAAAACCTTTTATTTAAAACAAATTTCTAAAATCATTTGCAAAAGAATTTGAATCTCTTTTTCAGTTTCTATAAAAACCAGCCATCACAACAGAAAATATGCATCAGCATGTATGCACAACCATGTTTTCTAAATCCTATGATAAATTTTAATTTTCACAAAAATATTTATTTTCCTATATTTTTATGAGCAATAAAAATACATAAATAAATCATTTATTCTATTTTTCAAAAGAGGCAAAATTTGGGGTGTTAACTTTAGACAAAGAAAGATTTCTTGGTCCTGTTTTTTCGCTTTTGGAAATTACTCAATGTCTGGGTTAAGCATGATGGCGATAATGCCCGAGCTCGATCTCGGATCGGGAGGCGGTCCTCCCGTGGCCTTCCCGTAAGACCCTCAAATCAGCCGCCTCGATTACGAAGGTAGTTTTAGGTTTTTGGTATGATGGTCCGCCAGGGCACGAACCTTGCATGATCTTGCAAGGGTGGTGGCACAAGTCTATCCAATGATGATGCAAAGGTTAAACGATCGATCAAGGTCAATGCGAGTACCCCCAACAAAGGAAGATCATGGATCGCGGCCGTGTTACATTCAAGAAGAGGCAAGGCATCCCCGAATCGAGAGATGAAGATGGTTTTTGTTGTTTTTTGGTCTTACGCACTCCGCCCCTCTCAAGCTCCTCACCGGGGCGACCGATCTCACCGGCCGTGATCCGACAATAATGGATCCAACTCGGCTAGGGTGATCAAACCTATGAAGGAGGTAGGAACAACATGGTTGATGAGTCGACCATTGGGAAGTCGGTACTGCCCCGCTTGTTCTCGAATGTTCCATCTGCAGAGAGAGTTGAAACTCGTGCTCGTAATACTCTAGGCCTTCATGGCCTCCAAAGGAACTCGACCCCTTTATGACCCATGGATTGGTCTCGCACTGATGCCGCCCAAGTCGTGCCCCCAAATACAAGAACCCTCAAGTCCATCATTGTTGGTCCATTCAAGCCGCCGAGACCCCTCTCGATCCTCGATCACCGCCATCCCTTCTATTGAAAAAGGTAATCACCATAATCCCATCCAATCCTTTCCTAATACTTTCTCCATCATAAGTATCATGGATATTGATCCTAACACTCCCTGCTCTCGTTACATCAAGGATATTAACCTACTATTTTATCCGGCTAACATCCTTGTCCCACGGCTGGATGACAATGCACTTGCAAAGATTGGGCCGGCACGGACTCGATGACAAAGGGAGGATGAAGCCCCCACCACCAGCCTCCCTATGGGCCCCGAGAAGACGCCGTAAACATTGAAAGGTCGCTTGAAGAAAACCATGAACAACACCTGTGAGGACCTTAATAAGATCCTGAAGAGGGCCGAGGATGCCGAAATACTACCGCGCAAAGGAGGAAAGCACCGAGAGCAACGCCGATCTCGACCTTGAAGTCCTTGACAACCCCCCCACCTGCCTTCCGCATACAGAGAAGAAAAGGCTCATGAAGGTCAAGGAGAAGCTAGATGATGGCTTCCTCGAGGAGGAGCAAGAGGGTGGCCCAAAAGAATTTGGGCTTCAAGAATGCGTAGTGCCAAGTAGCACATGGAAGGAACCAAAGAAAGGCATCAAGACCCCCAAGAAAGCCACCTCAAGAAGCCCAAGCCCAAGAGCAAGAAGAAGCCCACCAAAGATCGGCAACTCAAGAACCAAGGCTCTTGGCAATGATAATTTCAACCAAAGGGGTGAGATAGCTCTACATCTCCCAAAAGAGGTTCTAGAAGGGATTGGACAGGGGCTTTCTCCGTATTCAGCCTAGTGTCGTTTCTACTGCTTCTCCTAGAGGTAGATGACATTGATGAATAGTCACCCTAAGATCACTGAGTTGCACCGGTCCCCATGACAAGGCTAGATTTTGTTACTTTGCTTTATGCTCCCTAGCCCGCCCATGTACGGCTTAATAAGAACATGTGTCGCTTAATCCGTGTAATAGCACTATCGGAGCCTTTGCCAAAACAGTTGCCCTATGTGGCCATCTTTTAATATTATCGCTGCCATGGTTATCTATCCTACTGTGCATGTTTTGTCTCCTTCCCGCAATTTTCTTCAATATCAATGCATCACTCCTAGACTGTTGCCTAGAGCTACAGTCATGCGTAGCCACCCTATCTTGTTTAATGGATAATCACAACACAAATCTTTCTTCCGATCCATCAAAATCCTCTTCTAAAATGTAAGGGTATCAATTCACAGGAAAAATGGGATGCCATCAGGGGATAAAATTAATGAGTGCTTGTCATATTGTTTGTTTGGTGAAAACCAAAAGGAGCTCCTTGACGACTTTTTACATCAAAAAAAAATTCTGCCCTAAAAGCATTGATGAATTTGCTTTTTTCCCCTTAGTTGGGGCCTCTGGTGGACTGATCACGCTATGGAACAGCTCGATTTATGATGGCACAACAATCCAAATGAACAGCTATGCTATTACAGTTAAGTTACATTACAGACTGGACAATAAAGATTTTTATCACAAACATATATGGACCATCACACTCAGATCAGAAGCTGGCCTTTGCAACCTGGTTAATGAACTTAGACACCGCAACCTTCGAGGACTGGATTGTGGGTGGTGACTTCAACCTGATCAGAGAACCTACAAATAGAAACAAGCCCGGTGGTGACCCTCAGAAATGAATTTATTCAATGATATCATATCTGATTTGGATCTTATTGAAATACCCTTCAATGGAGGAAGTTATACCGGAGCAACATGCAGGAAAACCCCTCCTAGTCAAACTTGACTGGGTCTTCACCTCCACCAACTGGGCTCTCTATTCTGTCGTGGTACTTTTGTTCAACCTTTCAAGACCTTTATCTGACCACATTCCTTATGTCCTTCAGATTCATAGCAGCATACCAAAGTCCAATATTTTCAGATTCGAGAATTTCGGATTGATCACCCTAGGTTTTTTGACACAGTCAGCCTACACCAAAACAACTCAATAGTTTTTGTGTAACACCCTAAATTTTGCACTTTTTGAAAATAGATTAAAAATGATTTATTTTGTATTTTTGTGCTCATGAAATATAAGAAAGATAATATATTTCATTAAATTAAAAATTTATCATAGGAGTTAGCAACATTGTTGTGCATACATGCTGGTGAATATGGTTTGTTGTGCTGAGTGGCTTTGATCCAAAACTCAAACTGATTCAATTTGCTTTTAAAAAAGGATTTGAAAATGCCTTTTGAAAATGTGTTTAAATAAAAAGAAAAGGTTTCATTTTACTCTCTCCTTTTCTCCTTTAAACAGCCCAACTGGCTGGCCCTCTCCCTTTGCTCTGGCCCGTATGGCCTGTTCTCCCGTTGGCCCATCGGTCAGTTTCCAGCCCAGTTGTTTCCTCCCCTTGGCCCGCTCGTCCTCTCTCTTGGGCCGGTCAGGCAACAGGCCCAACTCGGCCGTGTGCACACGCAGCACCCTTGCCCTCCCTCTCTTTGTCCAGCTGACGGCGTGGACCCACAGGTCAGCGACGCTCTTCTCCTACCTCGGGTCGGCATGGAGCCGGACTCAGCCGCCGCCACAATCCGCGAATCCCGGGTCCCATCCTCCGAATCGCGAGTCCAGCGCCTATATAAGCTAAGCCGGCCGCCGCGTTGCGAGTTTTCCAACCCTAGTAGCCATCTACCGCGTCAAGCGAGCAACAGCAGCTCCGCATGCCCTAATCGCCGCTGCCGAGCTCAATTCCGCCGCTCCATCGTCCTGGTAAGAAAGTCGCCGAGTCTTGTATCGACCACACGAAGCCGCTGAGGTCTTTATCCCTCTCTTTCCTTGCTCTATGCTTTGCTCTTACGACGATGTCGTGGTTCGCACAGGGATCGATCCACCGTCCGCCCAACGAGCATCAGCACGCCCTCGCCGTGCCTTCACTGGTCAAGAACGCCCAGGGTGAGTTCGTCGTGCTGTTTTCTATCTCCCTGTGTTTTTCCCGTCAGAAGCCAAGGCCCTACGTATGTCGATCGTTTTCGCCAAACTCTTGGGCGAGACGCTCGCCGCCATCCATGGCAGCCACTGCGTCGCTCCTCATGTTTCGTCCTGCTGTGACCGTTTGACTCTTCTCGTTGCTGCAGTTCACCATCGCTCTTCCCTTCCGTATTGCTTCCCGCTGGCGGACTACGCTCAGCTGCTCTTGCCGTGCGGACTGCAATAGCCATCACCGGAGCTACTATTTCCGCATGCAGAACCATCTTCAAACTGCTCCATAAGTATCGTGTCCATCCCATAGCTCGCTAGCACTCCTCTGCACGCACATGCGCAAGAACGCTGCTGCGTCGAAGCATCGACCATGCGCCGTGCGTGTCTCTGTGCTCCGCTCGAAATCCTAGCTGATCCGATGCATCCTTTTGCTAGCTAGCTTGATGACATCATTCCTAGCTTGATGACATCATGTATATGTTTTCTGGCCGTTTTCCTTGAGAAAAATAAATCTAGAAATACCATGGTAATACATAAATACCTACAATCACCATGAGTCAGCCCCCGTTGTTTGATCGACGCCCAGATTAGAAGATAGCTCTTGGCTTACAGTTTTGTTTAAGGGCCCTCTCTTTCTTGGTATTCATGGCCGACATCCCTCAGATAATTCAAAAATCCTGAATTTTATTTATTTTTATTTTGAAAATAGAATCAAGTTATTTACAGTTTTGCCACTATCTTCTTTAAGCCAAAACTTCTATGTTTTAGCTCCGATTTGACCCGCTCAAGTTGCGCTTAGGATCGTAATGGAATAATCTACATATTTATATCATCAAGTAACCATGTTTTCAACTTTTGAAATTCGAGATTATATTTAATCTATTATTTTATTAAAGAGAAACTTGTAAAATTCATAATTTCCCCCGTTATAGGTCCGCTTTTCGGTGAACTTTTATGTCTGTGAGATCGTAGTGACGTGTAGATTAGTTTTATAAGCTTTAAATTAATTTTTCATTGTTGATGTATTGCTCTAATTGTAGCTTTGTTTGTTATGCATGATTGGCTCCATATGCTTGTGTGTTGTTTGTTTGGAATCAAGTATACGGTGAGCTATAATGTGGTAATCTGAAGAAGTTGATGATTAAGAAGGATTTCTTTTGAAGAATTGACTTGAAGAAAGGATCCGAATTTAAGGCAAGTATAGCTTGGGAATCCTTGTTGCCTATTCACCTTAATTAATAAATATCATATGCATGTGTCCACCTTGACAACCGTAGAGATTATAACTTAGTTATTGATATCTTGATTCCTTGTTACCTTTGGGATTTGCATTTGGGTAGTAAATGCTAGTGCTTATTGTAACTATGATCGTGTAACTTGAATAATGTTTATGCAATAAACGTTAAAAATGACATTTGGTAACATGGGAATTGTCTCTGATGTAGATCCGTATTACAAAGATGCCTATGAGGGTTACATGGCTCGACTTTAGTTCCTTAAAGATCATTTTTCTAGCGGGTTGGAGAAGTGCCAAATTGGGTATAGGACGCCTCCGTCCAAGAAGATATGTGTATAGGCCGCGTAATGTGCCATATTGGGAGGGGGGGTTCCTATGTCTAACGACTTAGTGCCCCAAATTGTTGTTAGACGAATCTTTGGGGGGGTTCATAGTGGTTCTTGGTGTTTGGGCCTTACAAACCCATGCATTTGGAAATCATGACTATAGTGAAAGTGTACACCTCTACGCCAGAGTTTAATAAATCGGTATACTAGCCGTGCTCACTTTAACACGAGCGGCTCGAACCTTTACATTAAGGATGATGACTTATACTTGTTAATTGTTCATGGTTTATCGCTTATGCTCTACATTGCTATGTTATAATGATCATGGGTTATGGGAATTGTTACCACCTTGTTGCTATTAATGCTAAGAACATGATTACCACATAAAAGCTAAATGCAAGAAACCAGTTGTCGACCATTTGAGCCTCATGAACCCCATGTTATATTTGTCGAAGTTCGACATGGACTCACTCTTGCTATTTCACCACACCCTCGGGAGTAAGTTAGGCTTGTGATTAACCAGCTTAGTTGGTCCCCCGTGGAGTCTACACCGTAAGAAGATCGGAGTGTCTTTCCGCCGATTGCTATCTAAGGTTATATCCTTTTATATTATGTACGCTATATATAAAGCATTGTTTTAATGATACTACCCTTTAATTGTAGCCGTATGTGAGATTTGACTTCCGTGACTCACATATGGTGTGCATCCGTTTTTGTCCTTAAAACCGGGTGTTACACTTTGGCAATGCAACCAAAAACCTATCCAACAAATTAAAGCAAATCGAGCCGCCCTCAAGAACTGGAACAAGAATCTTTCAAACTTGAGCAAACCGATTCATAAATCGCAATTGGGTATTATCACTCTTGGACGGCCTAGAAGATCGTGAGAAATTTATCCGTGACCGAAGCCTCCTTTAGAAGACGGTCAAAAAGCATCTAAATGACCTCCTAGAATCCAAAAAGAAAGTACCGGAAACAAAGAAATTCAGCAAGATGGGTTAAATTAGGAACGAAAAACACTCATTTCTTTTCATGTGATGGCTACTATTGCTCATAAAAGAAACTACGTTGTCTCCCTAGTTGATTCGGATGGCAACACGCCGCTGATCATGAACAAAAGGCAAACATGTTGTGGCTAGCATACAAACAAAGAATGGGGTATGTGAATTCATTGTCGGCTATGACCTCCCCAACCTCTTAACACCACATGACCCGAAAGCAACTGGGACCGACATGTGAAGAAGAAATTGTTGAAGCCATCCAAAGTATGCCAAATGACCATGCACCAGACCAAATGGGTTTAACGGATTGTTCATCAAAAATGCCGGAACATAGTGAAGCATGATTATGAGAGATTATGCAATAACTTCGCCATCCAATTCTAATCTCACAAGCATAAACTCATCCGTCATAGTTCTCATCCCAAAGAAAGAAAAACCTCAAAACAAAGGAATGACTTCGCACCAATATCCCTTTTGAATTATTCTTTAAAAAAAAAGGCATCACAAAGATTCTCGTCTAGTAGACTGCAAAAGGGTCATTCTACAAATTGTACATGCCAACCAATATGGATTTATAAAAGGTAGAACCATTTAGGATTGCTTGGCCTGGTCCTTTCAATTCCTCCATATTTGCCATCATTAAAAAAAAGGAAATTGTCATTCTAAAACTTGACTTGAAAAAGCCTTTGACAAGATTGAGCATCAAGTAATTATTGAAATCATGAGATCCAAGGGCTTTTGTTGACGGTCACGAACGACACATTTATACCGGGCCAATATTCTACCAAAAAGGGGTGAAACTATGCACTTTTACACACATATACATTTATTATTAACATAGTTCCACTTGTATTGGAGAAATATTTTATTGCAGGATTTTATAAACAAAACAAGTGGAAAATAAGCAAAAGGCGCCTTCCCGAAAGTGTACTTCATCACATCCACCAACCCAAGGAGGAAAAGCCCACCACGACGCAAAAACGGGCCAAGAACCGACGTAGAACAACTTTTCAATGATCTAAGCCCGGCCCAAGGCCAGCCGGAGGAGCTCGGATCAGCGCCAAGCTCGGCACCGGCCCGCCCAAATTTCCGGCGTGGCGTTCGTTTAATGCAGCAGAGGGCGGTGCGGTGCGTCGATTCCCCTTGCCTTGGTGCACCTAGACGCTAGGAGAGAGGCGGCTTTCCACTTTTTACACTTTACCCCTCTCTCCCATGTATAAGTAGCCCTCTCCTCTCCTCTCCGACACACACACCACATCTTGGAGCACTACCTCACTCTCCACCTCCTCTCTCATTCTTTAGCTAGTTCTTAGTCTTGAAGTAGAAAGAAGTTACAAGGAGGGGCTTGTCTCCTAAGAAGAGTGCTACTTGGTAATATATTCTCAATGGAGAAATCTTCTTACTTCAAGTCCCTATTCTTTGGTCATAGCTTTACATTTGATTTAGAGTATAGTTTTGTTCATGATATAATCTTGATATATGAACTAGAGTATAGTTTGTGTGTCTTGCTCATAACATGTTCATATTTGTTCTTCATGGTTCATATGCATGATAAGAGGTGGGATAATGGTTTCGCTCATTTCCTGGGTTTTGCTCATGTTCTAGCTCGTCCATCCAGAGGGTGGGAGTCCCGGGGGATATGAGTAGTTTCCTTGTATGTGGTCGTGGTGCCCTGGGATATCCGGGAGCCTTCAAGTTGGTCCATTGTGTACGTATATTCTTGTATTCATACTCCATACCGCATTCTTATACCATGCCTTCCTTTGGGAAAATATAAATAACAATACCCCGATAATACTTAGGGTGAAATGCTTTTAATGATAGATCCGTGCGCTTGTGGATAATATCTATTATGGCCAAGATCTATCCGCCGCCGTCCAACAGGGTCGTTATTAGGATCCACGATCCTAGTAATGATGTTGCGGGACGACGGTACAGTGCTCCTATCACTATGGCTAGGAGTGAAATCACATTCCACTCCTAGGTGTAGGGGTACGGAGTACCGCCGGCTATCATAATGACATTGCTGGGAATGGTATTTTAGCCCATTTCAAGTGATGCTATTATGATACGCCACCCCCGGTGTTCCTAGCGTGATTGCCTAATTGGTGGTTGGCGCCGCTGAACGCCAACAGCTTTCCAGAAAAATGGATTTAGTGGATCCACAACTTGCTCTCTCTTTGGAACATCCTCTATTCTTTTTTGAATGGCATCCCTAGAAAATCCTTCCAATGTAAAAGAGGCGTAAGACAAGGTGACCCTCTATCCCCCCTTCTCTTTGTTTTGGCAGCTGATCTTTTACAGACTATTGCGAACAGGGCCTGAAATGCTGGAGTACTTAGACATCCTCTAAATGATTCCTTCCCAGGAGACTATCCAATTGTACAATATGCCGATGATACACTCCCCGATACACGCCAGTGATAGCAGGGGTGCTCTTTAATCTCAAAGGTCTTCTAGGTCCTTTGTCGACTCCACTCGGGCTACATGTCAACTTTTCAAAATCCAATCTGATCCCCATCAACATGAATCAAGAAAGAGCAAATCATCTAGCCAATACTTTTTGATGTCAAGTAGGCCAAATGCCTTTCACCGTTCTTGGCTTACCTCTTGGTACCACCGGGCCATCGATGAATGAATACACCCCAATGCTAACCAAGATGGAAAAAAAGATTGCCCGAATTAGCAAACTCCTCTCATATAATGGAAGACTAATCTTGGTTAATTCAGTACTTTTAGCCCTCCTAACCTTTATATGTGAACTCTCAAGTTAGCCCCCCACCCCCCAAGTAATAGAGTAGATTGACAAGTATAGAAAACACTGTCTCTGGAGTAAAGGTGATATCAGCAAGAAACGGAGCTGTCTGGTTGCTTTGGAAGAAGCATGCAAATCCAAACACCAAGGTGGGCTAGGCATCATAGATATTCAAAGTCACAATGATGCCCTACTGATGAAATATCTGGACAAATTCTACAATCACTCTGATACTCCCTGGGTCTCTCGCACCTGGTCATCCTTCTATTCCAATCAGCATATCCCCCCTCATGCAAGAAGCCCAATTGGTTCCTTCTGGTGGAAAGATGTTCTAAAACTTTTTGACACCTACAAAAGCTTTGCAACCTGTAAGGCAAATCGGGGTGACTCTACAATGTTTTGGTCAGACATCTGGATTGATCAGCAATTGACACAGAAATATCCTGAGCTTTTCTCTTTTGCTAGAAAGCCCAAATGCTCTATAAGATTTTTCCTGAGTAATGAGATGGATAGAATTTTTAGTCCTATGCCACTACCTCAAACAAATTGCTAACCAACTACAAGAGGTTTTACAAACCATCCAGCAGATGGATCGCGATGCGCATATGAATGACACATGGAGTTATAAATGGGGAACAACAAAATATAGCAGCAGGAAAGTCTACTCGATTCTAGTTGAAAATAGCCCAATGCTGCCTATATTCAAATGGATGTGGGCCTCAAGCAATCTTGGGAACCACAAGTTCTTTTTCTGGCTCCTGTTAAGAGATAGACTGAATACTAGAAACATGTTGAAAAGGAGGAACAGACAGCTAGCTGATTATAGTTGTGTTCTCGTGCAATCAAGGCATAGAAGAAACCAGCCTCCACCTGTTTTTGAATGCGCATTCAGCAAAGACTGCTGGAGGACCATACCCATCCAATGGAATCTGAATCTAAATCCCCCGATATGCTTACACAGTGCAAGAGCAGACTTTTAATAGTGCAATATTCAGAGAGATAGTAATCACAGCATGCTGGATCATCTGAAAATGCGGAATAGTATCATTTTTTACAATGGGCAGAAAAGCATTCAGTTATGGAAGAAGTTGTTCAAAGAAGAACTTGGCCTGGTGTGTATCAAAGCCAAGGCATCTAGAGGGTAGAAAATTAGTGATTGGAGAGATTCATATATGTAATCTTGTTTTCTTTATTTTGCCTTTGAGCCTGGGCTCTATAAATTTCTATAAATACTCATTCTTTCATTTAATTAAAAAAAAAGGGGGGACCCTGATTCGGTCAAAAAAAAAAAAAACCTAGAAACCCTTCTAGACTTGCTTAACAGGTAGTGTTTTCTTTGCTGTCTTAATAAGAGTGTATGTTCTGCAGAGGTGGTGACTTGCTTAACAACACTAGTGTTTTTTTTTTTGTTGTCTAAAAATAAATCTTTGCTTAACAGGTAGAGATGGAGTGCATGGTGAAGCAGTTTACTATTGGTTGAACAAGAAAAAGTAGTTTAGTTTCTTTTTTCCATATCCATATTTGTGAATTCATTGTAGTATTCATGTTGAACATGTAGATGACCAAATATATGTGCTCATAGATCAGACTGATTCTATTTTTAACACAAGTGTTGACTCCATTCATGATGGACTACTGATTTGTGTATTATTTGAATGGAACTTTGTTTGTCATGCACAAAAATTACTGGATGGACAATATATATTTTTATATGTTGTTGCTACTGTTTGATTTTTTTTTTTTTTTTTTTTTGCATGTTCATTTCTATTTTTCGTGAGTTTAGCTATACCGACAGAAAAATACATATTTTTTTTTGTGCGTTTATTCCTTTTTTTTCTGTGTGGATTCACGCACACAAAAAAAAAATTAATCTGACCAACTCAATTTTTTTGTGTGTGCGCGCTACCGTCGTAAATATATTTTTCTGAGCGTGCACCGTTAGAAAAATTGATTTTTTCTGTCAACGTATTTCTGTGTGTATTTTTCTGACGGTACACGCCAG
Organism: Hyparrhenia diplandra; assembly: GCA_015847255.1. Taxonomy (NCBI): domain Eukaryota; kingdom Viridiplantae; phylum Streptophyta; class Magnoliopsida; order Poales; family Poaceae; genus Hyparrhenia; species Hyparrhenia diplandra. The sequence continues at coordinate 296,959 of JADLZK010009100.1, read as the reverse complement.
AAAAATATTTTTCTGACGGATTCGTATTTTTTTGTGTGTTTTTGCACGCACAGAAGAATGTATGTAAGTTTCCAGTAGTGTATACATAAGACAGCTTTCCATGCAGCCCTCATGTATGGAACAGTCTGAAACGTAATACTGTAGTAGTATCTTCATTCAAAAAATAGCAATTCAAAACTAAATAAGATCTGTTTTGCATTCAGAAGATAATCGATTGTTCGAGATGGACACTACATACTATAGATTCGACCTTCAGTACCGGGCCCATCAGTGCCGGTTGCTTTATTTTTGCTTGTATGGGCTAGATCTCCGTCATCTTGATGTGTGCTTTATTAGCCGAATCTTGTTTGGCTACAATTTGAGGTTCATCGATGATGTAATAGTAACTAGATAAATGGACAACCCTTTAGCTCTTGAAAAAACAAGTCTAGCCAATTTCCTGTGTTTCCCATGTTTTGCCACAACTAGACTTGTTGTTGAGATGGCCGAGTGCAATTATTTTGCTGAGTGTTTTTCACGCACCACTCAGCAAAGAGATTTTGTGCCGAGTGCCCGACGTATTGCATTCGGCAAAGCATTTACCACTCGGCTAAGAGCCGGTTTCCGGTAGTGGCTCAATCCCCATAGCCAGTGAAGGCCCGCGTGCTAATCATCCTGCTGGCGTGATGACTGCTATATACAAGCTTGTGCATGCACTAAAATAAGGGTATTAGTGACTGAAAATACTTGGTACCTGATGGATTTCCATCTTCAAGAAAGGTTTGGTGATTATCCTCTCTGGTACGGGTTGGCCAATTATTTGATCAAAGAAAATATTGTAGACAGGTAGTCAGGCACAAAGGATCGGAGAAGCGGTCTCTATACATAACGCAGCTCTCCACGCAGCCCTCATGTATGGAACAACAATCTGAAACGCAGTACTGTAATAGTATCAATAGACAGTTGATTCAAAAAATGACAGTTGTACACTAAACAATATTTGTTTTACATGTTTTGCCACAGCTAGACTTGAAACGCAGTACTGTAATCGGTTGTTCGTGATGGACACTACATACTACAGATTCGACCTCAAGCCCATCAGTGCCGGTTGCTTCTTTTTTTGCTTGTATGGGCTTGATCTTCATCATCTTGATGTGCTTTATTAGCCGAATCTATTTGAGGTTCATCGATGATGTAATAGTGACAATATAAATGCACAACCCCTTTAGCTCTTGAAAAATCAAATCTAGCCAATTTCTTGTGTTTCCCATGTTTTGCCACAGCTAGACTTGTTTCCTGAGACGAAATCATTTTCGAATGGATATTGTTTTGTTCGGTCTTGTCAACCAGCTTTAATTTGAAGATAGTACTTGTTAAATTTCAAGCAGCTTTAATTTGAAGATAGTACATCTCAAGCAGCTTTAATTTGAAGATAGTACTCGTTAAATTTCTCCTTCCGAGTAATAGAAGCATCAAATAATCCACTAAAAAAGAAATCTGCCATTTAATACTTCCATGTTCTGGGAGCATTGACATGTTTGTTAAAGTCTCAATAATTTGGCTTTTCAAAACTCAAGCCGAATTGTGAATATTAACTTCTACACATGGTGCTGAATTTTCATTAATTTGGCTATGGTTACTAGTAACAAGCGAAGCCGAATCATGAGTATTAACACTTGAATGCCTTGCTGAAATTTCACTAATTCGGATATGGTTACGAATTAAATTTGAAACCAAATTGTGAGGGGTAACTCCCGCATGTGGTGCTGAATTTTCATTGATTCGGTTATGGTTACTAGTAACACAGGAAGCCAATCATGAGCATTAGCTCTTGAATGCCTTGCTGAAATTTAATTCATTTAGCCATAGTTATTGGTAACATATGAGGCGAATCATGAACGCATTGATGCTAAATTTGTAGGTGAAACCCTTGTTCTATTAGCATATCGTGCACCATACGAAAACTGAGAGTAATTGGCTGAATAGTTAGCATCACCATAGCCAATTCTCTCATTCATCGGCATGTCTTGTGGTGGAACCACATATTGTGAGCTTATAGCCGATGAATAAGGATATGAATGTTGCGTGTTGCTAGTAGCATTAAAAACTCAAAGAATTCATAGTTGACATCGGCTCTTGACCATAATATCCAGAATTATAATGTGTATAATGAAGACCATTATCAACATAAGTATTGGCCGATGCAACATATATACTATATTTGTGACTAGCAACACCAACACGACGAGGGCCAGTAGCAGCAGGCGATGCGGAAGATCTTTGGAGGATGAGGCTTGGCTTGCTTTGGTCAACGAACCACCAGCCAATGCCAAGGTAGACGTCTATCAGCTGGTTGAATGGCTGCATGAGGCATTGGGAGATCTATAACTCTTATAAGGCAAAACCCTACTGGCAATTCTTTTGACATGCAAGGTATCCACCTCAGCAGTTCACTATCATTTGCAATTAAAGTTCACTAGCACAAGAATTATGATATCCATATCAGCGAGACACATCATCCACTAACATAAATTTAATTGTCCACATCAGTATGGCACACTATTCACTAACATTAGTTTATAATAGTTAATTTCTTAGTAAGAATTATATGAAATAGTTAAATTTCATTCCAAATCAGTAGTTCGCAAGAGCAACGCTGGGTGTTAGTAATGCTATGTATATAACAGATTTATTTTTAAGAAAAATTCCACGACAACGCGGGGGTATACATCTAGTTACCTTGGTCCAAGAGTCATTCTTGTCGTTGGGGAACCTGGCGCCGGTAAAACCACACTTGTGCGGAACATAACTCAATATCCCGATGTGAAGAGCTGCTTCGACGACGTGGCGTCCGAAAGGTTGGGAATGTATTTTGGAGACTCCTGAGGATATTGATGACAGTATAGTATCCAATCATCTCTGAGGGAAAAAAGTACGTGATTATTATGGATGATGTGCCGGATGAGACGCAATGCCTCTATCTAATGAACAAATTACGCCCTCTAACTTCGTATTCTGCTGGCAATGCTATCATACATACTGACCACATCCAATGAGGAAGTGGTAAAATCTTGCAATTTTCTGCACGAAGTCTTCCCTGTACTGAATTTCCGCTCTCATCCCCACTTCTACTTTGAGAGAGCAGCTGCCCTTGTCAGCGGCAAATCACATCTTATGCATCCTCTAGGAACGATTCTACAGAAATGCTATCCAGATGCATTCACCATAAATATGTTCCTTGGGCTCCTGTGTGCTAAGATGGTGAAAGAGCTAAAGGACATATCCAGCAACCTGGAGGATCAGTACACCGGTAAGAATGCTGATACCATGCTACTGTCTTGCTACAATGATTTATCAAGGCACTGCAGGAATGCCTTGCTGTATCTGGCTATTTTCCCAGCGGGCTGCTGCATCAGGAGGACAAGCTTGGTGAGGCGATGGGTGTTTGAAGGCCTCATAACCTAGGCAGATGGCTTTGTCCAACTCGATGCACTGCATGAGGCCAAGCGTTGCTTCCATGAGCTTATTCTCCGAGGGTTCCTTTCTGCAGTTGACACTGGTGTTTCAGGCGAGGTCGAGAGCGCCAAAGTCTTTGATACCCCAGGGGGCTCGTACCCATAGGCTTGTAGGGTGGAGATTTTATTGACCCGCGCGGGGATGAGCGACATGTGGCAGGCTGTTTGGTGGACCAGAGGTAATTAGCGTAAGTAAGAAGCTGACATGGCAGGATGTTTTAAAATAGGAGGCGGGATGTGTGTACGTCTTTCGAAATTTCGTTTTTCGGTCAGCTGCTGGATCTGCCCCGACGAGTTAATCACGAACCGCGTCATGAGCGGCACGGCGTCGTGGCTGTAGTAGGCCTCGTCGGCGTTGGAGACGAAGCGGAAGGTGAGCAGGCTGTTGACTTAAGGTTGGGCACCCCCGTGAACTGGTACCTGTTCCACGTCCCGCTCCCGTACGTCCGCGCTGACTGCCGGGAGAGGAAGAGCTCCGGGAACCCCGCGGGTCGAGCCTGAACGTGTACTGACCCGGCGACGGGTCCCCGCCGCGCGCCACGACGTCATGTGACGGTCTAGCCCGGTGCGAGCTTCATGCCGGGAAGGAGCGTGTCGGTCGGGTAGTCGAAGCTCTGCCACACCACGCCGACGCTGAGGACGTGGAGCACCAGGTTGCCGTTCTCGAGGAGCTGCGCATACGCGGTGGCGTTGTTGTTGTTGCTGGCCGTGGTCGTGCCCGGCGGCGGCGGTGGCGGCGCCCAGACCACGGCGCCCGGCTGGTGCTGGTCGGCGTTGGCGTCCACGACGATGGCCAGGCTGCCGTTGGCGAGGATCCTGAGCTGCGCGGAGACGAGCGTCCCCTCGCCTCGCTCTCCGACGGGAGCTCAAGGGAGAAGATGAACAGTGACAATGGCGAGGAAAGCCGCGGAACCAATTGCTCCTGTATCTTGGCCCTGTTCTCGATAAAACGGAATCGGCAACTCAAGAGAGAGAAGTACAGGGGCCTGATCTTGTAGGCCGGGAACACGATGGAGCCCGCCTCCATGTCCGTCCGGCTCTCGTGCCACGATCCGAGATACCCGCGTAGCGACGCCATGGTGAGCCGCATGCTCGACCCGTACGAGCGGCGATGGAGACGAACGCGGCTTCCCAGAGGGTGGGGGCCCACGCAAATTTTCGCTATGCGTACCCGAACGCGCGGCCAACCTCATGGTGCCCCATCTGATTACACACGACACGTCAGTAAGCACCGGGGGATCAGATGTAATTAATTTTTTCGCACGAATCTCCACACGCAAATCGACGGCAACGCTCCCTATGGGTACCCGTCCACTGGGGTACGAAATCCGCGTTGAGAGAGCTGCACAGTGCGCCATCTGGTTCATCAATTCATTACAGGAATAGCTAGGAGTGTGCACTTTGTGGACCCGGGCTTGCCACCTGAATTGGCTTGCCACTTCTCCATCCGCAACCGGATAGGGCTGGAGGCATCTCGTACCAATCTTGCCTCAGCCTCGGGCAGCAGTGCCATGCTAGCTCCGCTTGAGTCTCTGCACACATCTTCACAGTGGCAGGTCCTGAGGGTGCTGGATCTTGAAGGCTGCAATGGCTTGAAGAAGCATCATTTGAAGAGCATTTGCAAGATAATCCTGCTCAAGTACCTGAGCCTCAGGAACACAGATGTCACTGCATTGCCCGAGGAAATACAGAAGCTGCGGTGCTTGGAGACACTGGACATCCGGCAAACCAAGATACGCGCCATTGCCTCAAAGCACATCACACTTCCGATGCTAAAGCATCTGCTTGCTGGCCACAAAGAATCTGCTGCTGTCACAGTGCGTCTTCCCAAAGGCATTCGGAGAATGAATATGTTGACACAAAAGCTAGGGCTTCGCACCAACACACCGAGAGGGCCTTGACGCCCACGAAGGTTGCTAAACAACCTAGTAGCAGGCGAGCACCGCAGCGTGATCACCCAAACCGATCTAGGGATCGGTAGGGGCAACGTGAGAGATCGGTGACAAAATGAAAAGACCTTTTCAACGCACCTCCGGAAGACCCGTGGGAGACACGCACTGGGTTGTCCTAGGGGCGGATGCGCCCTAGAACGCCGGCGGGAGAACGCGGAGTTCGTCGTCGAACAGCAATTTGGGGGTTGGAAGAGATAAAAAGTTGAGAGATATGTTGTAATATGACGATTGGATGTAGATGGGATCAAATCGGCCATGAACCCCTTCATTATATAGGGGAGGGTGGTCTTATCCTTTTAGGAAGGCGTCCTAGGACGTTCCAAGTACCAAAACCGACCAAAACACGATTGGAAACAAATGGGTTCGGATCTCGTCTGGGACACGGGCCTCTTGTCCGGGTGACCGGACGCACGACCAGCCTTGACCGGACGCGACCGTCAGTCGCGTCTCGCGCAGAGGTCTCAGCGCTGACCGACCGACGCGCCGGACCGACCGCCGGACCGGACGCGACGGCGCGCCTCGGGTCGGTGTCCCAAGCCGCTCGCTTACGCAGGTAGCGACCCGACGGGACGCACGCGGCCAGGACGCTAGACCGGACGCGCCAAAGAGTCCGGTCGGTGAGTCCGGTCACCTTCCGTAAAGCCGCCGATCCTCCTCGAGAATTTGGCTAAGTCCGGAAATTTGCGTGACTTGGACCTCCAAAATATGGCTAAGTCCGGAGTTTTGCGGTGGTTTAGCCTATGCCATTTTTGGGTGTCAACATATGCCCCCCTTTTGGTGAGAAGTGCACGAACCTGAAAACAAAACAAGAAAAACCAAACAACACGAATGCCCATCGTGTATCGGTTGTCCAAGAACTAAGGGCGATACTATGTATCGGCCATTTTTGTTCTAAGGGCGTGCATGCATCGGCCATTGTTTGGAGAGCACTAGGCCTCGCCAGTGTGGCGGTGAAGGCTCATAATCCACCAACTCTTCATCCTCAACGGCACTTCAATGCCAACCAAGGCGGCGACGGTGGCAGCAAAATCTTCAGGCGCGCACTTGCGGACACGCCGAAAACAAGAGAATTCGGTTCAACCGACTCGGAAGTCGGTAAATCCGAAGTTTGGGCAATAACAGCCCCCCGTCAACCGTCTCGGTTGAGTTATCCATTTGCTCATTTAGCTTGGTTGTCCCATCCGCTAAAAGTGCCAAAAGATCAACTTTTGGTTCGGGCACCTTCTCCACAAGCTTGGGCAGCTTGCTCTTGAATTATAACCCACTTTCGGCCGATTTAGCAATCGGTTGAGACATCCTCTTGGCGGCGGCAATCATCTCAGCCTCTTTGTCCTTGATCTCTTGCACAATCTCTGACAAGATTAGCCCTTCACCTTGTGCGGCAGCTAAACGTTTGAGCATCCTTTGTCTTGCTCGCTGAAGCTTCCTCTTTTGTGTCTTATTGATATCAACTGGGCACCACTTGGGCTGCAAGAAACGAGGATCCACAGTCTTTTTCTTTTTATCTTGAGCTTCAGCAACCTCCTCCATGACTTGATCTTGAACATTCTTAGGAGGCACTTGCTCTTCAATCACAATCGTTTTGTTGACATCAACAATAGGAGCTATCATTGAACCGATAATGACGGAAGGCAGAGGAGTAGAAATTGGCACAGGCTTCTCAACAACTTCAATCTTCTTGGGAACATATACCCGCCGCATAGGCGCTTTCCCCTTTGCTCAAAGGTGAGTTCCCGGGATGTAAGCACTTCCTTCTTCTTCAGTGCCGCTAGAGCTCGATTGTGGACCCAATCGGCTAAAGACAGTAGGCTGGGCCATGTTTGTAGTGCCTCCTTCCTTCATAGGACCCGAAGGATAGGGAATAAACACTCCCCTTCGGTCCCCATTGAGGTGGTGGCGCCACTTGTGATAATGGTGGCCCCCAACGAGTCATCTTTGGACGTGCAACCCGTGAAGAAGAAGAAACATTTGTAGGAGTCATAGCCACTTGCTTATTTCTCCCTTCATCACGCTTGGGAGGCGTAGACTCTCTCTTTTTTTTTGGCCGATTCTTGAATCGGTCTTTTCCTTTCTTGTATTTCGCCAAAAGTCTGTCAAATTCACATAATGGCTTGATATGCTTCTTGACCTTTGGCTCACTAGTCTTCCACACTCCAACCTCCGGTTTTTGTGGAGCGAATTTTTTATCGTATGCATACCGGAAGCAAAGGGAGCTAGAACCCTCGAGCTGGCGGATCCGACTAAGGTAGTCGGTTCAACCGGCTTAGTTAGCGCTTGAGCTTGATCGTCTTGGCCGATTTCTTCAATCGGCCTAGCTGGTCTTGTCTGCATTTTGCCGCGACCATCTAGCCACGCTTGACGCCGTAATGCTTGCGCCGAGCTAGCCACAATGGTAAGCTTTGTCTTGCCTTCTTCAGTTTGGTTAACCAACACTTGCCGTCCCCAATTCTTAGGAACATTCGGTGCGGGGCGAGGCTCACCAATGATCACGTTCTTGCCTTGAGTTGTAGAAGCTTGCTCGGGGCCGGATCAAGATGGCGGGAGCCTTGACTTCAAGTGTCTTGATTTCAGGCTTTTTAGCTTCAATCACATGCACTCGAAAAGGATTCTTGTCTAGTTGCATGTCGGTAAGACTTAATCGGCCCTCATTAAGAGCGATTGTTGTACCGCCGGAAAAAGCATGACAATCGTTAGTTGCATGAGAATAAGATTCATGATATTTGCAAAAAGCCCGTTTCTTCAACACATCTGCGAAAGGCATAACATATTTAATCTTAATGTATCCGATTTTCAATAATTCATCGAATATTCGGTCACATTTAGATGTATCAAAAGTAAACTTTACTTCCTCATTCCGATTCCTATTAATCGGCTGAGAAGGGCAAGTTACTTGTTTATTTTCCCCGGCCACCTAATTTCAGCAGCCAATACCTCTTTGCTCTCATCATCCGATGAAGAATGACCATCGAAAGTGTGTGCACATTGGCACGATGAGAACGATAGTTGCCATCACGAGAATCTTTAAGGCGCGATTCAAGCTGAAACGGCCCTCTCAATCAATTGATTCAAAGTATTAAATTGCCGGAACTCAAGTTTTTCTTTAATATTAGAATGCAAACCAAAGAAAAAGCAAAATCAACTAAATCCCTTTCAGATATCTGAACATTAAAACAACGACTTCTAGTTTCCCTATATCTCTTAAAGAAATCTAGGACTAACTCATCACGCCCTTGTTTAATGCATGCAAGATGGGACAATCTAGTCTCTTGGACTCCACAATAAAAAGTGAGCATGAAATTTCTCTTCTAAAATAGCCCGGGACATAATGGAACAAGGTGTAAAGATGAAAACCATGAAAAAGCAAGTACCGATAAAGAGATAAAGGAAAATTGCGAATCTTCATATGTTCCAAGGTACTAGCCGTTCCTAGTTGAGCAAGATACATACTAATATGTTCCATGGTAGTTTTATTATCATTACCACTAAATTTCTGAAAATCGGGTACCTTCCCGACCAACCTACGCATTCATATAATCAAACGCGGAAGGGTACGGTTTTGATAAGAGGTATCGAAAAGAATCAAGACGAATTCCCGATTTTTCTCCATTGATTTAGAGAAGTCATCTCTAAATTTAGCTAGAATAGCATCTATGCTATCGAACTTGCCGTGTTTCTGCATTCACAACTTGATTATTCACATAATTCGGTGGCGGTCGTGGCATTGATTGCCCCCACGGTAAAGGAACATTCATCCCGAATTGTGTGTAGGATTGGGGTTAAGATTCGGTAATGGAGGTTGCCCCCGCCGAATTTAGCACGGTGTTATGCACCCACAATTCTGGATGCCTCATGATCGGTTCTCAATTGAGCCGATCCTTTATTGCTGGGATGTGCTAGCTCCCCCGATGCTCGGTTCTAACGGCGAAGCCATAAGAGCCGATTGTGGTTGAGGAATATGTGGAACCATATCCAAAGGCATACCATATTGATACTGAGTTGTTGTTTGGGGCGCAACAACCGATGGTGACACTAAACCAGATTGAAGTACGACCTCCGATTGTGTGTTATCGGTTGAAGTCCTTCTATGATTTGCAAGCGTTTATCTAATTTATCAATGAGACCTTGCATCATATCACTAAACCAGAATTCTGGTCTACTATTATCTTAGCAACACCATCATGAGTAATAGCAACATCATTATTTATAGGTTGTCGCTCAACAGGGATTACCTCTTTTGATGGTGGCTCGCACGTGAGCAAGTGCGTGTAGATGTGCTTTGTGTATTGATGTACACGATCTTGCCTATCCTTGTGACAACTCTTGAAGAAGGCCGTGCGGGCCAGGCGTTGATTGCGTCCCCGGGCTGCTTCTTCAATTCTTCGAGGAGCTCATCCGCAGATTCGGTCGCCAGATATTGGTTTCCTAAATTTCAGATGATCGATCCTTGTTCTTGCTAGCTTCATCACCTGGAGCCATGACACTAGCTTCGAACCGAGTTGACGTCTAGTCTTCTTCCCAGTAGTCGCCAAAAAGTATGTTGACACAAAAGCTAGGGCTTCGCACCAACACACCGAGGGCCTTGGGCGCCCACGAAGGTTGCTAAACAACCTAGTAGCGGCCCGAGCACCGCGGCGTGATCACCCAAACCGATCTAGGGATCGGTAGGGGCAACGTGAGAGATCGGTGATGGTGAAAAGACCTTGCGCACCTCCGGAAGACCCGTCGAGACACGCACCAAGGGTTGTCCTAGGGGCAGCGGATGCGCCTAGAACGCCGGCGGAGAACGCGGAGTTCGTCGTCGAACAGCAATTTGGGGTTGGAAGAGATAAAAAGTTGAGAGATATGTTGTAATATGACGATTGGATGTAGATGGGATCAAATCGGCCATGAACCCCTTCATTATATAGGGGAGGGTGGTCTTATCCTTTTAGGAAGGCGTCCTAGGGCGTTCCAAGTACCAAAACCGACCAAAACACGATTGAAACAAATCGGTTCGGATCTCGTACGGACACGGGCTGCGTCGGGGTGACCGGACGCCGCGACCAGCCCAGCCGACGGGCGCGGCCGTCGGTGCGTCGCGAGAGGGTCTGCGGCGCGACCCGACCGGACCCGGCCCGGACTTGGACCGGACGCACGGCGCGTCCGGCCGGTGTCCCAAGCCGCTTTTATTCGCAGGCCGACCCGGCCGGACGCCGCGGCCGGACGCCGGGCCGGACGCGCCGGTGAGTCCGTCGGTGAGTCCGTCACCTTCAACCGTTTTCGATCCTCCTCGAGAATTTGGCTAAGTCTGAAATTTGCGGTGACTTGGACCTCCAAAATATGGCTAAGTCTGAGTTTTGCGGTGGTTTAGCCTATGCCATTTTTGGGTGTCAACATATGCCCCCTCGTTTTCGGTGAGAAGTGCACGAACCTGAAAACAAAACAAGAAAAACCAAACAACACGAATGCCCATCGTATCGGTTGTCCAAGAACTAAGGGGCGATACTATGTATCGGCCATTTTTTTCTCTAAGGGCGATGCATGCATCGGCCATTGTTTGAGAGCACTAGGCCTCGGCGTGTGGCGGTGAAGGCTCATAATCCACCAACTCTTCATCCTCAATCGGCACTTCAATGCCAACCAAGGCGGCGACGGTGGCGGCAAAATCTTCAGCGCACTTGCGGACACATCGAAACAAGAGAATTCGGTTCAACCGACTCGGAAGTCGGTAAATCCAAGTTTGGGCAATAACAGCCCCGTCAACCGTCTCGGTTGAGTTATCCATTGCTCATTTAGCTTGGTTGTCCCATCCGCTAAAAGTGCCAAAAGATCAACTTTTGGTTCGTGCACCTTCTCCACAAGCTTGGGCAAATTGCTCTTGAATTATAACCGACTCGGCCGATTTAGCAATCGGTTGAGACATCCTCTTAGCAGCGGCAATCATCTCAGCCTCTTTGTCCTTGATCTCTTGCACAATCTCGACAAGATTAGCCCTTCACCTTGTGCAGCTAAACGCGTTTTTGAGCATCCTTTGTCTTGCTCGGCTGAAGCTTCCTCTTTTGTGTCTTATTGATATCAACTGGGCACCACTTGGGCTGCAAGAAACGAGGATCCACATCTTTTTCTTTTTATCTTGAGCTTCAAAGAACCTCCTCCATGACTTGATCTTGAACATTCTTAGGAGGCACTTGCTCTTCAATCACAATCGTTTTGTTGACATCAACAATAGGAGCTATCATTGAACCGATAATGGACGGAAGGCGAGGAGTAGAAATTGGCACAAAGCTTCTCAACAACTTCAATCTTCTTGGGAACATATACTGCTTTGCATAGGCGCTTTCCCCTTTGCTCAAAGGTGAGTTCCCTGATGTAAGCACTTCCTTCTTCTTCAGACGCTAGAGCTCGATTGTGGACCCAATCGGCTAAAGACGAGTAGGCTGGGCCATGTTTGTAGTGCCTCCTTCCTTCATAGGACCCGAAGGATAGGGAATAAACACTCCCTTCGGTCCCCATTGAGGTGGTGGCGCCACTTGTGATAATGGTGGCCCCAACGAGTCATCTTTGGGCGTGCAACCTGTGAAGAAGAAGAAACATTTGTAGGAGTCATAGCCACTTGCTTATTTCTCCCTTCATCACGCTTGGGAGGCGTAGACTCTCTCTTTTTTTGTTGGCCGATTCTTGGAATCGGTCTTTTTCCTTTTCTTGTATTTCGCCAAAAGTCTGTCAAATTCACATAATGGCTTGATATGCTTCTTGACCTTTGGCTCACTAGTCTTCCACACTCCAACCTCCGGTTTTTGTGGAACGAATTTTTATCGTATGCATACCGGAAGCAAAGGGAGCTAGAACCCTCGGGAGGTGGCGGATCCGACTAAGGTAGTCGGTTCAACCGCTTAGTTAGCGCTTGAGCTTGATCGTCTTGGCCGATTTCTTCAATCGGCCTAGCTGGTCTTGTCTGCTGCACGACCATCTAGCCACGCTTGACGCCGTAATGCTTGCGCCGAGCTAGCCACAATGGTAAGCTTTGTCTTGCCTTCTTGATTTGGTTAACCAACACTTGCCGTCCCGAATTCTTAGGAACATTCGATGCGGGCGAGGCTCACCAATGATCACGTTCTTGCCTTGAGTTGTAGAAGCTTGCTCAGGACGGATCAAGATGGCAGGAGCCTTGACTTCAAGTGTCTTGATTTCAGGCTTTTTAGCTTCAATCACATGCACTGGAAAAGGATTCTTGTCTAGTTGCATGTCGGTAAGACTTAATCGGCCCTCATTAAGAGCCGATTGTACCTGCCGACGGAAAGCATGACAATCGTTAGTTGCATGAGAATAAGATTCATGATATTTGCAAAAAGCCCGTTTCTTCAACACATCTGCAGAAGGCATAACATATTTAATCTTAATGTATCCGATTTTCAATAATTCATCGAATATTCGGTCACATTTAGATGTATCAAAAAATAAACTTTACTTCCTCATTCCGATTCCTATTAATCGGCTTGAGAGAAGGGCAAGTTACTTGTTTATTTTCCCCCCGGCCACCTAATTTCAGCAGCCAATACCTCTTTGCTCTCATCATCCGATGAAGAATGACCATCGAAAGTGTGTGCACATTGGCACGATGAGAACGATAGTTGCCATCACGAGAATCTTTAAGGCGCGATTCAACTGAAACGGCCCTCTCAATCAATTGATTCAAAGTATTAAATTGCTGGAACTCAAGTTTTTCTTTAATATTAGAATGCAAACCAGCAAAAGCAAAATCAACTAAATCCCTTTCAGATATCTGAACATTAAAACAACGACTTCTAGTTTCCCTATATCTCTTAAAGAAATCTAGGACTAACTCATCACGCCCTTGTTTAATGCATGCAAGATGGGACAATCTAGTCTCTTGGACTCCACAATAAAAGTGAGCATGAAATTTCTCTTCTAAAATAGCCCAGGACATAATGGAACAAGCAGGTAAAGATGAAAACCATGAAAAAGCAGTACCAGTAAGAGATAAAGGAAAATTGCGAATCTTCATATGTTCCAAGGTACTAGCCGTTCCTAGTTGAGCAAGATACATACTAATATGTTCCATGGTAGTTTTATTATCATTACCACTAAATTTCGAAAATCGGTACCTTCCGACCAACCGGCGCATTCATATAATCAAACGCGGAAGGGTAATGGTTTTTGATAAGAGGTATCGAAAGAATCAAGAGGCAATTCCCAGATTTTTTTCTCCATTGATTTAGAGAAGTCATCTCTAAATTTAGCTAGAATAGCATCTATGCTATCGGAACTGCCGTGTTTCCTGCATTCACAACTTGATTATTCACATAATTCGGTGGCGGTCGTGGCATTGATTGCCCCCCTGGTAAAGGAACATTCATCCCCGAATTGTGTGTAGGATTGGGGTTAAGATTCGGTAATGGAGGTTGCCCCCCTGCCGAATTTAGCACAGTGTTATGCACCCCTGAATTCCTGGATGCCTCATGATCGGTTCTCAATTGAGCCGATCCTTTATTGCCTGCGGATGTGCTAGCTCCACCAGTATCGGTTCTAACGGCAGAAGCCATAAGAGCCGATTGTGGTTGAGGAATATGTGGAACCATATCCAAAGGCATACCATATTGATAATTGAGTTGTTGTTTGGGGCGCAACAACCGATGGTGACACTAAACCGAGATTGAAGTACAGCCTCGATTGTGTGTTATCGGTTGAAGTCCCTTCTATGATTTGCAAGCGTTTATCTAATTTATCAATGAGACCTTGCATCATATCAGCTAAACCAGAATTCTGGTCTACTATTATCTTAGCAACACCATCATGAGTAATAGCAACATCATTATTTATAGGTTGTCGCTCAACAGGGATTACCTCTTTTGATGGTGGCTCTGGCACAGGAGCAAGTGCAGTGTAGACAGGCTTTGTGTATTGATGTACACGATCTTGCCTATCCTTGTGACAACTCTTGAAGAAGGCCGTCTGGACAGCGTTGATTGCGTCCTGGAGCTGCTTCTTCAATTCTTCAGGGAGCTCATCCGCAGATTCGGGTCGCCGTATATTGGTTTCCGAAATTTCAGATGACTGATCCTTGTTCTTGCTAGCTTCATCACCTGGAGCCATGACACTAGCTTCGAACTGGAGTTGACGTCTAGTCTTCTTCCCCAGCGGAGTCGCCAAAAAGTATGTTGACACAAAAGCTAGGGCTTCGCACCAACACACCGAGAGGGCCTTGGACGCCCACGAAGGTTGCTAAACAACCTAGTAGCAGCGAGCACCGCAGCGTGATCACCCAAACCGATCTAGGGATCGGTAGGGGCAACGTAGAGATCGGTGACAGCTGAAAAGACCTTCGAACGCACCTCCGGGAAGACCCGTCGGGAGACACGCACCAAGGGTTGTCCTAGGGGCAGCGGATGCGCCTAGAACGCCGGCGGAGAACGCGGAGTTCGTCGTCGAACAGCAATTTGGGGGTTGGAAGAGATAAAAAGTTGAGAGATATGTTGTAATATGACGATTGGATGTAGATGGGATCAAATCGGCCATGAACCCCTTCATTATATAGGGGAGGGTGGTCTTATCCTTTTAGGAAGGCGTCCTAGGACGTTCCAAGTACCAAAACCGACCAAAACACGATTGGAAACAAATCGGTTCGGATCTCGTACGGACACGGGCTGCGTCGGGGTGACCGGACGCCGCGACCAGCCCCTTGACCGACGCACCGGTCAAGGCGTCGCGTAGAGGTCCGCGAGGCGCGACCCGACCGGACGCTGGCCGACCGGACGGACGCCGCGGGCGCGTCCGGCGGTGTCCTGCCTGCCGCTCGCTTCGCGAGGCGGCCCGGCCGGACGCGATCGCCGGACGGACGGACCGACGCGCCATGAGTCCGGCCGGTGAGTCCGGCCACCTTCCGTAAAAGCCGTTTTCGATCCTCCTCGAGAATTTGGCTAAGTCTGAAATTTGCGGTGACTTGGACCTCCAAAATATGGCTAAGTCTAGAGTTTTTGCGGTGGTTTAGCCTATGCCATTTTTGGGTGTCAACATATGCCCCCTTTTCAGGTGAAGTGCACGAACCTGAAAACAAAACAAGAAAAACCAAACAACACGAATGCCCATCGTATCGGTTGTCCAAGAACTAAGGGCGATACTATGTATCGGCCATTTTTGTTCTAAGGGCGATGCATGCATCGGCCATTGTTTGAGAGCACTAGGCCTCGGCGTGTGGCGGTGAAGGCTCATAATCCACCAACTCTTCATCCTCAACGGCACTTCAATGCCAACCAAGGCGGCGACGGTGGCAGCAAAATCTTCAAGGCGCGCTTGCGGACACATCGAAACAAGAGAATTCGGTTCAACCGGCTCGGAAGTCGGTAAATCCGAAGTTTGGGCAATAACATCCCCGTCAACCGTCTCGGGTTGAGTTATCCATTTGCTCATTTAGCTTGGTTGTCCCATCCGCTAAAAGTGCCAAAAGATCAACTTTTTGGTTCGGGCACCTTCTCCACAAGCTTGGGCGGCTGCTCTTGAATTATAACCGACTCGACCCGATTTAGCAATCGGTTGAGACATCCTCTTAGCGGCGGCAATCATCTCAGCCTCTTTGTCCTTGATCTCTTGCACAATCTCGACAAGATTAGCCCTTCACCTTGTCAGCGGCAGCTAAACGTTTGAGCATCCTTTGTCTTGCTCATTGAAGCTTCCTCTTTTTGTGTCTTATTGATATCAACCGGGCACCACTTGGGCTGCAAGAAACGAGGATCCACGGTCTTTTTCTTTTTATCTTGAGCTTCAAAGAACCTCCTCCATGACTTGATCTTGAACATTCTTAGGAGGCACTTGCTCTTCAATCACAATCGTTTTGTTGACATCAACAATAGGAGCTATCATTGAACCGATAATGACGGAAGGCAGAGGAGTAGAAATTGGCACAGGCTTCTCAACAACTTCAATCTTCTTGGGAACATATACCTGCTGCATAGGCGCTTTCCCCTTTTGCTCAAAGGTGAGTTCCCGGGATGTAAGCACTTCCTTCTTCTTAAATGCCGCTAGAGCTCGATTGTGGACCCAATCGGCTAAAGACATAGGGTTGGGCCATGTTTGTAGTGCCTCCTTCCTTCATAGGACCCGAAGGATAGGGAATAAACACTCCCTTCGGTCCCCATTGAGGTGGTGGCGCCACTTGTGATAATGGTGGCCCCAACGAGTCATCTTTGGACGTGCAACCTGTGAAGAAGAAGAAACATTTGTAGGAGTCATAGCCACTTGCTTATTTCTCCCTTCATCACGCTTGGGAGGCGTAGACTCTCTCTTTTTGGCCGATTCTTGGAATCGGTCTTTTCCTTCTTGTATTTCGCCAAAAAGTCGTCAAATTCACATAATGGCTTGATATGCTTCTTGACCTTTTGGCTCACTAGTCTTCCACACTCCAACCTCCGGTTTTTGTGGAACGAATTTTTTATCGTATGCATACCGGAAGCAAGGGAGCTAGAACCCTCGTGGCTGGCATATCCGACTAAGGTAGTCGGTTCAACCGGCTTAGTTAGCGCTTGAGCTTGATCGTCTTGGCCGATTTCTTCAATCGGCCTAGCTGGTCTTGTCTGCGCTGCACGACCATCTAGCCACGCTTGGCCGTAATGCTTGCGCCGAGCTAGCCACAATGGTAAGCTTTGTCTTGCCTTCTTCGTTTGGTTAACCAACACTTGCCGTCCTCAATTCTTAGGAACATTCGGTGCGGGGCGAGGCTCACCAATGATCACGTTCTTGCCTTGAGTTGTAGAAGCTTGCTCGGGACGGATCAAGATGGCGGGAGCCTTGACTTCAAGTGTCTTGATTTCGGGCTTTTTAGCTTCAATCACATGCACCGAAAAGGATTCTTGTCTAGTTGCATGTCGGTAAGACTTAATCGGCCCTCATTAAGAGCCGATTGTACCTGCCACTTTTAAAGCATGACAATCGTTAGTTGCATGAGAATAAGATTCATGATATTTGCAAAAAGCCCGTTTCTTCAACACATCTACGAGAAGGCATAACATATTTAATCTTAATGTATCCGATTTTCAATAATTCATCGAATATTCGGTCACATTTAGATGTATCAAAAATAAACTTTTACTTCCTCATTCCGATTCCTATTAATCGGCTTGAGAGAAGGGCAAGTTACTTGTTTATTTTCCCCGGCCACCTAATTTCAGCAGCCAATACCTCTTTGCTCTCATCATCCGATGAAGAATGACCATCGAGTGTGTGCACATTGGCACGATGAGAACGATAGTTGCCATCACGAGAATCTTTAAGGCGCGATTCAACTGAAACGGCCCTCTCAATCAATTGATTCAAAGTATTAAATTGCTTTGGAACTCAAGTTTTTCTTTAATATTAGAATGCAAACCAGCAAAAAAGCAAAATCAACTAAATCCCTTTTCAGATATTGAACATTAAAACAACGACTTCTAGTTTCCCTATATCTCTTAAAGAAATCTAGGACTAACTCATCACGCCCTTGTTTAATGCATGCAAGATGGGACAATCTAGTCTCTTGGACTCCACAATAAAAGTGAGCATGAAATTTCTCTTCTAAAATAGCCCAGGACATAATGGAACAAGCGGTAAAGATGAAAACCATGAAAAAGCAAAGTACCAAAGAAGAGATAAAGGAAAATTGCGAATCTTCATATGTTCCAAGGTACTAGCCGTTCCTAGTTGAGCAAGATACATACTAATATGTTCCATGGTAGTTTTATTATCATTACCACTAAATTTCTGAAAATCAGGTACCTTCCGAACAGCCGGGCGCATTCATATAATCAAACGCGGAAGGGTACGGTTTTTTGATAAGAGGTATCGAAAAGAATCAAGACGAATTCCCAGATTTTTTCTCCATTGATTTAGAGAAGTCATCTCTAAATTTAGCTAGAATAGCATCTATGCTATCGGGAACTGCCGTGTTTCCTGCATTCACAACTTGATTATTCACATAATTCGGTGGCGGTTGTGGCATTGATTGCCCCCTGGTAAAGGAACATTCATCCCCGAATTGTGTGTGTAGGATTGGGGTTAAGATTCGGTAATGGAGGTTGCCCCCTGCCGAATTTAGCACGGTGTTATGCACCCCCAATTCTGGATGCCTCATGATCGGTTCTCAATTGAGCCGATCCTTTATTGCTCAAGGATGTGCTAGCTCCACCAGTATCGGTTCTAACGGCAGAAGCCATAAGAGCCGATTGTGGTTGAGGAATATGTGGAACCATATCCAAAGGCATACCATATTGATACTGAGTTGTTGTTTGGGGCGCAACAACTGATGGTGACACTAAACCCGGATTGAAGTACGACCTCCGATTGTGTGTTATCGGTTGAAGTCCCTTCTATGATTTGCAAGCGTTTATCTAATTTATCAATGAGACCTTGCATCATATCGGCTAAACCAGAATTCTGGTCTACTATTATCTTAGCAACACCATCATGAGTAATAGCAACATCATTATTTATAGGTTGTCGCTCAACGAGGGATTACCTCTTTTTGATGGTGGCTCGCACGAGAGCAAGTGCAGTGTAGACAGGGCTTTGTGTATTGATGTACACGATCTTGCCTATCCTTGTGACAACTCTTGAAGAAGGCCGCCCGACAGCGGCGTTGATTGCGTCCCCGGGCTGCTTCTTCAATTCTTCGAGGAGCTCATCCGCAGATTCGGTCGCCGTATATTGGTTTCCGAAATTTCGGATGATCGATCCTTGTTCTTGCTAGCTTCATCACCGGAGCCATGACACTAGCTTCGAACCGGAGTTGACGTCTAGTCTTCTTCCCCGCCGGAGTCGCCAAAAAGTATGTTGACACAAAAGCTAGGGCTTCGCACCAACACACCAAGAGGGGCCTTGGGCGCCCACGAAGGTTGCTAAACAACCTAGTAGCAGCGAGCACCGCGAAATAAGTGATCACCCAAACCGATCTAGGGATCGGTGGGGCAACGTGAGATCGGTGATGGTGAAAAGACCTTCGAACGCACCTCCGGAAGACCCGCCGGACACGCACACCAAGGGTTGTCCTAGGGGCAGCGGATGCGCCTAGAACGCCGGGAGGAGAACGGAGGAGTTCGTCGTCGAACAGCAATTTGGGGGTTGGAAGAGATAAAAAGTTGAGAGATATGTTGTAATATGACGATTGGATGTAGATGGGATCAAATCGGCCATGAACCCCTTCATTATATAGGGAGGGTGGTCTTATCCTTTTAGGAAGGCGTCCTAGGACGTTTCAAGTACCAAAACCGACCAAAACACGATTGGAAACAAATCGTTCGATCTCGTACGGACACGGGCCTGCGTCGGGTGACCGGACGCACGACCGGTCTTTGACGGACGCAGACGGTCGCTGCGTCCCGGCAGAGAGGTCTGCGGCGCGACCCGACCGACGCGCGCTGACCGGACGCTGGACCGGAGACGGGCGCCGGCCCCGTCGGTGTCCCAAGCCGGCCTGCTTCAAGTAGCGCGACCCGGCGGACGCCTTGGACCGGGGACGCTGGGACGGACGCGCCCGGTGAGTCCGGTCGCTGAGTCCGGTCACCTTCCGGAAAAGCCGTTTTCGATCCTCCTCGAGAATTTGGCTAAGTCCGAAATTTGCGGTGACTTGGACCTCCAAAAATATGGCTAAGTCTAGAGTTTTTGCGGTGGTTTAGCCTATGCCATTTTTGGGTGTCAACATATGCCCCCGTTTTCAGGTGAGAAGTGCACGAACCTGAAAACAAAACAAAAAACCAAACAACACGAATGCCCATCGTATCGGTTGTCCAATAACTAAGGGCGATACTATGTATCGGCCATTTTTGTTCTAAGGGCGTGCATGCATCGGCCATTGTTTGAGAGCACTAGGCCTCAGGCGTGTGGCGGTGAAGGCTCATAATCCACCAACTCTTCATCCTCAACTGGCACTTCAATGCCAACCAAGGCGGCGGCGGTGGCGGCAAAATCTTCAAAGCGCACTTGCGGACACATCGAAAACAAGAGAATTCGGTTCAACCGACTTCGGAAGTCGGTAAATCCAAGTTTGGGCAATAATAGCCCGTCAAACCGTCTCGGTTGAGTTATCCATTTGCTCATTTAGCTTGGTTGTCCCATCCGCTAAAAGTGCCAAAAGATCAACTTTTGGTTCAGGCACCTTCTCCACAAGCTTGGGCACTGCTCTTGAATTATAACCGACTCGACCGATTTAGCAATCGGTTGAGACATCCTCTTAGCGGCGGCAATCATCTCAACCTCTTTGTCCTTGATCTCTTGCACAATCTCTCGACAAGATTAGCCCTTCACCTTGTCTTGGCGGCTAAACGTTTGAGCATCCTTTGTCTTGCTCGCTGAAGCTTCCTCTTTTGTGTCTTATTGATATCAACGGGGCACCACTTGGGCTGCAAGAAACGAGGATCCACAGTCTTTTTCTTTTTTATCTTGAGCTTCAAAACCTCCTCCATGACTTGATCTTGAACATTCTTAGGAGGCACTTGCTCTTCAATCACAATCGTTTTGTTGACATCAACAATAGGAGCTATCATTGAACCGATAATGACGGAAGGAAGAGGAGTAGAAATTGGCACGAGCTTCTCAACAACTTCAATCTTCTTGGGAACATATACCTGCCGCATAGGCGCTTTCCCCTTTGCTCAAAGGTGAGTTCCCGGGATGTGGGCACTTCCTTCTTCTTCGACCGCGCTAGAGCTCGATTGTGGACCCAATCGGCTAAAGACAAAGAGGCTTGGGCCATGTTTGTAGTGCCTCCTTCCTTCATAGGACCCGAAGGATAGGGAATAAACACTCCCTTCGGTCCCCATTGAGGTGGTGGCGCCACTTGTGATAATGGTGGCCCCCAACGAGTCATCTTTGGACGTGCAACCTGTGAAGAAGAAGAAACATTTGTAGGAGTCATAGCCACTTGCTTATTTCTCCCTTCATCACGCTTGGGAGGCGTAGACTCTCTCTTTTTTGTTGGCCGATTCTTGGAATCGGTCTTTTCCTTCTTGTATTTCGCCAAAAGTCTGTCAAATTCACATAATGGCTTGATATGCTTCTTGACCTTTGGCTCACTAGTCTTCCACACCCAACCTCCGGTTTTTGTGGAACGAATTTTTTATCGTATGCATACCGGAAGCAAGGGAGCTAGAACCCTCGGAGCGGCGCATCCGACTAAGGTAGTCGGTTCAACCGCTTAGTTAGCGCTTGAGCTTGATCGTCTTGGCCGATTTCTTCAATCGGCCTAGCTGGTCTTGTCTCGCTGCGACGACCATCTAGCCACGCTTGACGCCGTAATGCTTGCGCCGAGCTAGCCACAATGGTAAGCTTTGTCTTGCCTTCTTCAGTTTGGTTAACCAACACTTGCCGTCCCGAATTCTTAGGAACATTCGGTACGGGGCGAGGCTCACCAATGATCACGTTCTTGCCTTGAGTTGTAGAAGCTTGCTCAGGACGGATCAAGATGGCAGGAGCCTTGACTTCAAGTGTCTTGATTTCAGGCTTTTTAGCTTCAATCACATGCACTGGAAAAGGATTCTTGTCTAGTTGCATGTCGGTAAGACTTAATCGGCCCTCATTAAGAGCCGATTGTACTGCCGACGGAAAGCATGACAATCGTTAGTTGCATGAGAATAAGATTCATGATATTTGCAAAAAGCCCGTTTCTTCAACACATCTGCAGAAGGCATAACATATTTAATCTTAATGTATCCGATTTTCAATAATTCATCGAATATTCGGTCACATTTAGATGTATCAAAAGTAAACTTTACTTCCTCATTCCGATTCCTATTAATCGGCTTGAGAGAAGGGCAAGTTACTTGTTTATTTTCCCCTGGCCACCTAATTTCAGCAGCCAATACCTCTTTGCTCTCATCATCCGATGAAGAATGACCATCGAGTGTGTGCACATTGGCACGATGAGAACGATAGTTGCCATCACGAGAATCTTTAAGGCGCGATTCAACTGAAACGGCCCTCTCAATCAATTGATTCAAAGTATTAAATTGCTGGAACTCAAGTTTTTCTTTAATATTAGAATGCAAACCAAAGAAAAGCAAAATCAACTAAATCCCTTTCGAGATATCTGAACATTAAAACAACGACTTCTAGTTTCCCTATATCTCTTAAAGAAATCTAGGACTAACTCATCACGCCCTTGTTTAATGCATGCAAGATGGGACAATCTAGTCTCTTGGACTCCACAATAAAAGTGAGCATGAAATTTCTCTTCTAAAATAGCCCAGGACATAATGGAACAAGCAGGTAAAGATGAAAACCATGAAAAAGCAGTACCAGTAAGAGATAAAGGAAAATTGCGAATCTTCATATGTTCCAAGGTACTAGCCGTTCCTAGTTGAGCAAGATACATACTAATATGTTCCATGGTAGTTTTATTATCATTACCACTAAATTTCTGAAAATCAGGTACCTTCCAGCCAACCGGCGCATTCATATAATCAAACGCGGAAGGGTACGGTTTTTGATAAGAGGTATCGAAAGAATCAAGACGAATTCCCAGATTTTTCTCCATTGATTTAGAGAAGTCATCTCTAAATTTAGCTAGAATAGCATCTATGCTATCGGGAACTGCCGTGTTTCCTGCATTCACAACTTGATTATTCACATAATTCGGTGGCGGTCGTGGCATTGATTGCCCCCCTGGTAAAGGAACATTCATCCCCGAATTGTGTGTAGGATTGGGGTTAAGATTCGGTAATGGAGGTTGCCCCCCTGCCGAATTTAGCACGCGGTTATGCACCCCCTCAATTCTGGATGCCTCATGATCGGTTCTCAATTGAGCCGATCCTTTATTGCCTGCGGATGTGCTAGCTCCACCAGTATCGGTTCTAACGGCAGAAGCCATAAGAGCCGATTGTGGTTGAGGAATATGTGGAACCATATCCAAAGGCATACCATATTGATACTTGAGTTGTTGTTTGGGGCGCAACAACCGATGGTGACACTAAACCAGATTGAAGTACAGCCTCCGATTGTGTGTTATCGGTTGAAGTCCCTTCTATGATTTGCAAGCGTTTATCTAATTTATCAATGAGACCTTGCATCATATCAGCTAAACCAGAATTCTGGTCTACTATTATCTTAGCAACACCATCATGAGTAATAGCAACATCATTATTTATAGGTTGTCGCTCGACAGGGATTACCTCTTTTGATGGTGGCTCGCACGAGAGCAAGTGCAGTGTAGACAGGCTTTGTGTATTGATGTACACGATCTTGCCTATCCTTGTGACAACTCTTGAAGAAGGCCGTCTGGACAGCGTTGATTGCGTCCTGGAGCTGCTTCTTCAATTCTTCAGGGAGCTCATCCGCAGATTCGGGTCGCCGTATATTGGTTTCCGAAATTTCAGATGACTGATCCTTGTTCTTGCTAGCTTCATCACCTGGAGCCATGACACTAGCTTCGAACTGGAGTTGACGTCTAGTCTTCTTCCCCAAATGGAGTCGCCAAAAAGTATGTTGACACAAAAATCTGGGGCTTCGCACCAACACACCAAGAGGGCCTTGGGCGCCCACGAAGGTTGCTAAACAACCTAGTAGCAGCGAGCACCGCAGCGTGATCACCCAAACCGATCTAGGGATCGGTAGGGGCAACGTGAGATCGGTGACAGGTGAAAAGACTTCGACGCACCTCCGGAAGACCCGTCGGAGACACGCACCAAGGGTTGTCCTAGGGGCAGCGGATGCGCCTAGAACGCCGGCGGAGAACGCGGAGTTCGTCGTCGAACAGCAATTTGGGGGTTGGAAGAGATAAAAGTTGAGAGATATGTTGTAATATGACGATTGGATGTAGATGGGATCAAATCGCCATGAACCCCTTCATTATATATAGGGAGGGTGGTCTTATCCTTTTAGGAAGGCGTCCCCAGGACGTTTCCAAGTACCAAAAACCGACCAAAACACGATTGGAAACAAATCGGTTCGGATCTCGTGACGGACACGGGCCTGCGTCGGGGTGACCGGACGCCGCGACCAGCCTTGACCGGACGCCGCACGGTCAGTCGCGTCCCGCAGAGAGGTCTGCAGCGCGCGACCCGACCGGACGCGCTGACCGGACGCTGGACCGACGCACGGGCGCGTCCGGTCGGTGTCCCCAAGCCTGCTTCTCGCAGCGCGACCCAACCGACGGACTGACCGACGCTAGACCGACGCCGCGTCCGTCGTGAGTCCGGTCACCTTCCGTAAAGCCGTTTTCGATCCTCCTCGAGAATTTGGCTAAGTCCGGAAATTTATGGTGACTTGGACCTCCAAAATATGGCTAAGTCTGGAGTTTTTGCGGTGGTTTAGCCTATGCCATTTTTGGGTGTCAACAGAATAATCTGGAGGAACTCTGCCACGTCGATGCCTCTGACAACATTGATGATATAGCTGACATTGGCCACTTGCTGCTGCAACTGAGGAAGCTGGGCGTTGTGCTGCAAGGTAGGAAGTCCAGCCTGACCCTTCTGTTCCAACAGATTGACAAACTATGTGCATGTCTATGCTCCTTGTCGATTCGGGTCAACACCACAAGAGATATCACTCCTACAACGGAAGCGGTGTCATATTTGTCCTCACCTCCACTGCTTCTTGAAAGCCTAAATATCAGTGGCGTCATAGGTCGGCTTCCAAATTGGATCCAGAAGCTCAATAAACTTGGCAAGATAACACTGAGCAACACTCGCCTAGGAGAAGATGCTATACTCATCATTGAAAATCTTGAACTCCTGCAATTTCTCAGGCTGCGGAACAAGTCATACACCGAAAGCAAGCTCATCTTCAGGGAAGACACATTCCGAAGCCTCGAAGCTCTGGAGGTTGAAGGAGATGACATCACTGGTATCATGTTTACTAATGAAGCAGCTCCTAAGCTTCAACGGATTGTTTGGTCTTTCACTACAATGCAGTCTCTTTCTGGTATCGAGCACCTCCTCAAGTTGAAGGAGATTCAGGTCAATGGTGACTGCATCCCTGATCTGGTTAAAGATGCCACTGAAAACCATCCCAATGGTCCTGTCCTGAAGCACAACCGACCTAACGAAACTGCTACTGCAGGTCCTTGAGCACTCCATTTCCCAACTTCACCCTGCATGTTTTGTTTTGTGTTTTTTTTAAATTATCCTGGAATAATAATGCACCTGAAGGAAACTTTTTTTTCCTTCCTGGGGAATTGGGCTCGTTTGTCTGTTGGATTTGCGCGCATTGATCAGCGCTGTAATGTTCCTTGTGTTAATATGTACTGTAACATGTATTTTCTTGCATTCTTGTTGTGATCTTGTGGACAGATTCTGTAACATGTATCTTGCATTCTTGTTATTATGGTCTTGTGGACAGACTCTGTAACATGTATTCTTGCATTGTTGTGGTGATGGTGTGGGCAGATTCTCTAAGTATGCACAATTTCTAGCGTTGGTCCATCCTTTTACTACCCAGTTAGTAGCTCAAGCATACGTGCACATATATATAAGCTTTGTGATCTCCCACATCCCATTGTCATTTATCCGAGACGAATTTTCACTAATCATTTTTGGCAAGAACTCTTTAGACAAATTTCATATATTTTCTTTAATCATATCCTAAGCAGTGGCACAAATGGTAAACTTATGTGAATTCTAGCACAAAACTTGTTTCCATACCAATGTAAATAAGTCCCACATTTGAAACTATATATGGTCACCCTCCCGAACATTGTGGTGCTGAAGTGTGTGCACTACCTGATCTTCAGGAATGACTCAACGAAAGGAAACTGATTACCAGTTTAGTTAGCAGCATTTGGATACTGCAGATTTGGATACTAAACTGTTTTATCAGCATTTGGAATCTGATGATGTCTGGAACGTGGTGGATATTAGGGATAACTAAGCCTTATGCTTTGCCCAGAGCTTGAGAGATTGAGGGGGACTAGAATTGTTTCTTCATAATTGATTGCTTTTCTCCAAACTCAATGCGGTACAAAGAATAAATAGGCTCACAGCCACTTGCAACCCGGAGATGCCTATGTTACATGCATGGCTGAGATTGAAACTCTCCTAGAGGCTAGGAATGGCTGACATTGAAACTCTCCTAGAGGCTAGGCTTGACTACTCTTGCTGCATGTGCCTTAGATTAGAAACCTCCTAAATTGATCACGCCTCTACTGCATGCCTGGCACCCTCCTGGCGCCACACATGACACAGTGGCAGCCAACCATGACATCTCCCCCGCCCTTGGAGACCCAGCTCGTCCTCGAGCTGGATAGTTGCCACTGACCTATTGGATGCGACTGAGGGTCAAGCCTTTTACATCTCGGCTTACCTTTCTTATTTAAAAACAAATATATGAAATAAAGGTGGACTACAACTATGTTGTCCGGGATCCCATGGAAAAGACCCAATAGCTAGCGTCGCGTGGGCTGAAGAGAGGAGGATGTAGCAGCCAACGAGTTCGTTGGGGGCCTGAACAGGTGAGATGGCCACCGCAATTCGTGGCACAGATGAAACCGCCATTGGTGCTCTTCGCTGTGTTGCCATGGTCGCGTCGGGAGACACCATACCCTAACTCCTCGCAGAAGTACAAAGAGCTTGTGTGGTCAAACCCGCAGGCTGTGATTTGCCATTGTGCCGCCGTGAGGGCCATGCGCAACGTCCCGCACCCCGCGCCGACAAGAAAGCCTCGCATTCGTTGCTTGTAGGCGCACCGCTTGCTTGCTCCTCGGATGCTTTTGTCGCACGAAGAACCTGCGGCCGGGCGGCGTGCCAGGGAGTCCCCGTGCTTCTGCCTGGAGGCGGACAGTCAGCCGCCAGCGCCACGGTCCCCTTCTCCTTCGCCTCGAGCGCGCCACCGAGGCGATCCAACCAGGAACACATCAGCAAAGATGCGTGAAGTGTCGCGGCGGCTGTGGGCACATGATGGAGCTGTTTGGGGCGTGGGGGGTGATCCGGCGTAGGTGCAGTAGCTTGGTGAAGCGGTGCCACGCCGGGTGCCTTCATCCTCCCGGACTTGGAGGAACCACATCCAAGCGTCATCTTTCAAATTACGAGAAGCCATCCATACCTTTTTCTTCCTCCATGATGCGCTCTCGGCGGAAGTAGAACTCACATTGGTTGATGAAGGCTTGAGGATCAGATTTCCCATCAAATTTAGGGAAGTCCATCGAGGCAAAGCGTGGTGGATGGCCGGGGAGGATGGATCGGGCGAGGAGGAAGCGGATCGCCGAGAACGTGGTGGTGGGGTTGTGGCGGTGGCAAGCCGGATGAATGCCCGATGAACAAGGATGGAATGAGGATCGGCCGATCTCGTTGTTTTTTTTGGGGGTGGGGTGGGGGGGGAGGGGGAGGGACGTAGAGGATTGGCAGCGGCCGTGGAAGAGGATCGTAGACTCGGATACCGGGTTGTCGGAACGTGGTGGATATTAGGGATAACTAGGCCTTATGCTTTGCCCAGAGCTTGAGAGATTGAGGGGGACTAGAATTATTTCTTCATAATTGATTGCTTTTCTCCAAACTCAATGCGGTACAAAGAATAAATAGGCTCACAGCCACTTGTAACCCGGAGATGCCTCTGTTGCATGCATGGCTGAGATTGAAACTCTCCTAGAGGCTAGGAGTGGCTGACATTGAAACTCTCCTAGATGCTAGGCTTGACTACTCTTGCTGCATGTGCCTAAGATTAGAAACCTCCTAAATTGATCACGCCTCTACTGCATGCCTGGCACCCTCCTGGCGCCACACATGACACAGTGGCAGCCTGCTGGCTGCCCATGACAGATGACCCTCTCTAATTATCTAAAATTTCTTCAGTCTTGTATCTGAACTTTCATGCTCTAGATGCTTGGTACATATTAAATTCGCACAGTTCGAAATTAAATATGGGGTGATTTGGAGGGATCAAATCAAGCACAAGGTAAAAGCTCTGCTGCAAAAGATTGTTTCGTGGTTATTTTTTTGAAAGATTTATGAGACCCAACCCAGGAGGAACTGGGTGGTTTTTCATTAAGAAGATTGGTGCAACACCTAGGTTGCTCCCGACGGGAGTCGAACCCAGGCGGGCACGCTCCACACCTGGGAGCGTTACCATCGAGCTACAAGCTCGTTCGCATTGTTTCAGGGTTATGGGTGTTCGGTTGCTAGGAAGCGAAAATCTCTCATACTCTCTGGTAGGGTGTGCTGAAACTTTGAACCGTAGAGATGCTTCCATGATCTAAACAAGCAACCGGCCAAACTCGAAAGGAGCTCGCGGTCGAATCAACCAAAGCAGCAGGGCCGCTCAAACTTGAGCATCTCATGCTTTAACAATCTTTCACAAGAACACCGGTTCTAGCTATCTTCATTTTTCTCGATGCATCTCTTCTTTGAGTGCCACTTTGCTAAAGCCTTCTTTGGTATACCATGGGCTTATTTGTGCCCGACAATCCTCGATATTGAATTGCTCTTGGAAGCCCTGAAATTTCAGATCAATTTACCATTCTTCATGGAGATCATTATTTCAATGTGCTGGGCAATCTGGTCTTGTCGTAATAAAACTTCGGCCGAGTGAGGGAAGACCCCCTCATGGCATTCGCCGCCGGATCCTATGGCCGTGCGGCACTCATGGCGCTCACACACGGTCACACGGGCGGACCGCACTCTAAGGTAGAAGACCTCGGTCCCCGACCGAGAAACCCCCCGAACCCCGCCCCCAAGCGGAGGGGGATTTTACCCAAGTACCGCACGCGGTGGAGCAACGCCGCACTCGGGGCGCACTGGACAAGACGTACCGCACGCGTCCAATCGGCCGGCCCTAAATTCCGCCCAACCCGGGGATCGAACTCGGGACCTTGAGCATGCCGCCGGAAGTGCTAACCAACTGGGCTATCTTCGAGGCATTGCTCATTCAATTCCTCAACGCAAAGCTTTCTTCAGATCGGAGTTTGCTCTAGTTAAGCTACGAGCAAAGCAGTCGCTTCTACCGTAATTAGATTTATGGATACAATCTTATGTGTAATCTTGATGATTTTCTTTGTTTCCTTTTATGTATCATGAAACTGTTGTAAAGACTTGGTTTTAATATTTAATAAAAGCACAGTAGGGGTGCTCAACCCCTCCTCGCTTTTCCTAAAAAAAAAAAAAAAAAAAAAATATCTTCATTCTCATGTGGGCCTTGTTTAGTTCCCAACTTGGGATGCCAAAGTTGACATTTTGCCATTAATGCGCTACTGTAGCACTTTCGTTTGTATTTGTGAATAATTGTCCAAACATTGATTAATTAGGCTCAAAATGTTCGTCTCGCAAAGTACAACAAAACTGTGCAATTAGTTTTTGATTTTATCTACATTTAGTACTCCATATATGTGCGAAGATTTTGATGTGATGGGAATCTTCTTTTTTACATAGTGGAATTTGGTGGCAAATTTGGGGAACTAAACAAGACCGTGGTTTCTATTGAGATGAGAAGTGCACACAGTTGATAAATGTGCATAGGCTTATGACTTCGGCAAGAAGGAGGCGAGTTCGCCCGGTTGGTCCGGGGCCAAATGGCCCCACATGTCGGTGGAAGGCACACGAGCGCAACCGACGCACGCACGCTCCCTCCCGGGACTTGAAATACCCCCGCCTCCGCCGCCGCCCAAACGTGAACCGTCGACCCAACCAACACCCGCTCCGCTCTCGCCGCCCCCTCCTTCCCAATCCCTCCCTCCTCGCAGCTTAGCCCGGCCGTCGCCGCCCCCACCACCACCATCACCAGGCGATGGAGCTCTTCCCCGGGGCTTCACAGGCGGCTTCAGAGCCGCGCGAACGGCAAGCACATCCACGCCCGACGGGATTTGAACAAGGTCTCCCCACGCAGCTCATCATCCCATCGGAGGCGGTGTGGCGGGTGGAGCACTTTGGTCTCCAACCAGGGGCCAAGTCTACGTCCTCTTCCGAACGCCGCCTGCGGCCGCTACCTCTCCTTCTCGCACCGACGGCCGCGGGGCGACCCATTCGGCCACCTTGTCATCCAGCGTGACTACGACGACCCCAACCTCGGTGGACGCCTTCTTGTGGAGGTTGAGGGCGGAGAGGGTGTACCCCGACCAGCACCACGTCCGCCTGCGCCACTTCAACTTCCACCTCCGCGCCGACGGCGACAGGTACCTCACCTGGGACGACACCCGCGTCACCGCCGACGACAGGGACTTGTTCAGGCTCCGGCTCTTCATCATGATGCAGTGGACCGTCCACGCCGTCGCGGCGACCCCGCTACACCGCCTCTTCCGGTTACAGCAGCTTTTCCGCCTCCGGTGCGTGCGGTGGCTTCACCATCTCCTCCAATCCTCCTTCCTTGTATTGCAATCGAATGGGATTCTAGCTTCTCGTCGGATTGCTTACCCGCCAATCATAGTCATAGATGCGTCGATTTTGATTTTCGCCTGCCAGCCTTGCGTTTATCCTTGCCTAAGTCTGAAACTGTTCACCTACTTCTTCGATACTGAACCTGTTAATTCTTCCTGTCAGGTTTTATTGTCTATTCGATCTTGATTGCGATCCCTTCGCTTGACGAATTTATCTGTCATTTTTCTTTGAAAACGGCGTCGAATCATGGTATGCAGATGCAGGGACAGAGTCGTCGTTGAGGTCACCATTGGAGTTCTTTGTTATGATGTTTACTAATGATTTGCGCTATTTGTTCTTGCCCATTTCATACCGGATCGATCGCAGTAGTTTTTTTTTTCTTTCTGATTTCCGTGAGAAATTCCGAAAGAATTTGGTATCTGAACATTCGGTTGTCAGTACAATGTGTATTCGATTTCGTTGATTTCTTTTCTTTTCCTAAGCACAAGTGTTCTGTGTTCGTTCCAGGTTCCCCTGAACATCCACCGGCCAGCGGATGTTCTGGGACTTATGGCGGTTCTTCGGGTACGACCCCGGCGTGTATGAGGATGTGCCGCGTGAGTACCGCACGACGCGGACGAACGCTCAAGGGAACTTCGACCAGAACCAATGGCGCTCATTCATTGCTCATGACCTACCCGTTGTCGACCTGAGGCGCTACCTGGCAGACCTTCAGGACGACTCGACCGGGGACATGCTTGACTTCACGTTGTGCATGGAGTTTGTCGTTTTTGACTTTTGAACTTCATGTTTGACCATCCGTCTTATTCAAAATATTTATGCAAATAATAAAATAATTTAATCAATATTTAAGTATCTTTATTGATAAAATAAGTCATAATAAAATAAATTATATTTATGTAAAAATTTGAATAAGACGAATCATCGAACGAGATGGCACGGAATCCGTGGTGACAAACTCAATGGGACGGAGGGAGTACGGCCCGCTCGCATGGCCGGCTAATGCCGCCGGTCACCCACTTGCCTCGGCAGCGAAGATCCCTCGAACATCGCCGTCCTCGGGGACCGATCACCGGTGTGAGATTACTCGCAAGTTTCACGGCGTTTGTGCAAAGACTTATTACTCGCTGTTGTGCTCTCACGCAAAGCATGTGAGATATTTGAAGTTTTCGCTCAAGTTTACTGTATGTACTTCTGAATTTGTTATGCAAAAAGTTCAGTAAAAGAATATCTGCATGATAGATTTTGAACAGAGCATAGTGTCATACACAATAGGAAATGTAAGTTTCCTCGCTTTTTTCATAGCCCCGGGATGTTCGAGAAATCCCGATCCTGTAGTTTGATTTTCAACAGTTGTTCTTGGCTTTCGTGGTTTTACATTTCACCACATGTGCAACTTGTTCTTGAGGTGTAATGGTTTACTTCGCTTTGGTTTGGACTCTAAAACATGCCGTAGATAGCGTAGCGCTAATTGGAAATAGCCTCATTCTCATATCTGTAGTGTACGCTCATAGTGTTCCACATAGGATTTAGCGCTGCTTTGACAGATTCTTAACTTGGTCCAAACCGTCCGATTGCATTTCTTACCATGGTGGTCGGGCTTCGTAAATTCAGTTGTTCCCAACAATCTGATCTAGTGATCTCCAGTTCGAATAATTCAGCTTATTCTGCTTGCTAGCCAACAGTGTTAATATTGGATCTGACTGTCTATCTCTTATCTTCTTTGTGCCCACTATACTTAATTCTCACTATTGTAATCCATGATATGATGCCTAATTATCTATTGATTTCCTTGTTCTCTTGTGAATTCAGCTGCAGAGGAATTAGTGTATCCCCGGATATATGCACCAAAGACCGTAGAGGACTACGAGAGCGAACTTGTGACAAGATTGAAATTCATCTCTTTGGAAACCGTAAGCATTTTATCATTGCTGCCCCTGGTACTGTGACATGAGAATTGGCTCATAATTTCTGAAAAATTAGCAGCTCTTTCTGTAACGGTGGTTAGATCTTATGTGCTGTAAATCGACCGGAAGCGTTTTTGAAACACCATTCAGTTTGAAACATAAACTGCTGAAAATGTTATGTGGAAGTGTAATGGTGAACGGTTCTGCAAAGTATCATTGGTTGTAGTTGCCATCTTCACCTCTGTTGGCTGATGAACTAACAACATGAACAGATCTGGTTGATTTTGCCTGTACCCTGATTCTGACACATCAAAAAGTAGAATATATGCATGTTAATTGAGTTTAGCTTTTTGTCATAGACTGAAATCTTGGTTGCATCATTTGTGTGCTGTAAAGCTAACATACATTGTTCTTTTCGTTTCTTGATTTTCAGCAAATGAGTACAAATTTAGGTAGAACGATCAGTCCAGAGTGCATCTTTGAAACAATACTTCCTGTCGTTTCAAAAAAAAAAAAAAAAAAAAAACAATCCTTACTACAACTCTACTGCTGAACCTCCCGGTTTCAAGTCGGGTATTTTTGGTTCTGTTGCCAAATTTCTTTCAGGCATGTGACCTCCTGCCTCTATTTGTTTTTCCAAAACATGGTGAATGTCCTTGCTCTGCAATGGGATCTTGATTACTTTGCATACTAGCATGAAAAAAAGAATAATACACTTCCTTCAAGATTAACAAATATATTTTCACATCATCAATATTTAAAAATAGATAAGAAACAGGGAAACATGTTCTTATATGACTGTAATACATTGTCGAGCATGTGCTCTTTTATGCCTCTATGGCTCTATATACCCCTTTCTAGTGAGATTGTAATGGCATGAGTCACTCGATCTTGAATTACAGCTGTCTGTTGAAAGGGAAAGCACAAGAATAGGTTAAAAATAGTTTCTTCAGCAAAGATGTCTGCTAACTCCTCGCAACTGAAAAATAGATTTACCATGGTAACAGAGGCGCGAATTTGGACGAACGAATTCAATCAGAGTCGCAACTGTTCGTCTGTTCCACTTCCACACAACTGCTTAAAAAAACTGCTGATCGGAACAGCCCGTCAGTCAACTGCACAAGGCCTGAAACCACACCTTGCTGACACCACTGCAACATTACATCGCTGTTCCATTGATCTACAGATCGACTACAGCCTCTGCAGAACTCGGCAACAAGCTTCGACGGCCGAATCACAATCATTGGAGAGGCCACAGCGACGGACACGTGGCCAAATCGCCGTCGAAGTCCCGGCGTCGTAGGCGCCGCTTTTGTTGGCACGCCGGCGCGCGTCGTCAATCCATTGGTGGCGTCGTGGTTGCCCCCAGCACGGCCAGCGGACGGCGAAAACCTCGCCGGCCTCCTCACACGGTCACACCAGTGGATCCAGTCGTGCTGGACGCCGGTGGGCTCGGTGAGCTCGTGCGGCCGCCTGGGCTAGTGGGCCGGGCTCGGGATGCCGCCGCAATGGATCGTTGCAAATTCCAACTGAATTCGCAGCAGCCGTCGCCAGCTGGACTGAATTGGTTGGAACGCTGGCTGGGCTTGGCCGGATATGAGGCTAGAGTTTAGCTCTTACCCGTGGACTGAAAATGTTGGTTGCATCGTTTGTGTGTTGATAAAGCTAACATGACCTCGTTCTTGTCGTTTCTTGATATTTTCAGCAAACGAGTGAAAGTTTAGGTTGTAGAACGGTCAGTCCAGTGTGCATCTTTCAAACAATCTTTCCTGGAATTCTACTCCTGAACCTCCCTGTTTTGTTTTAAACACACTGAACCTTCACGCCTCATGTCGTTTTTTTGTTCTGTTGCCAAATTTCTGTCAGGGTTGTGACCTCCTGCCTCCTTTTTTTTTGCAAAATATGTTTTGTATTCGCTTTGTATAGCACATATAATGTACAAATTCAGGGCATGTTTGATTTTCAAGGGACTAGGGACTAATTTTTAGTCTCATTTAGTCCCTAAATTACCAAACATGAGAACTAGGGACTAATTTTTTAGTCTCATTTAGTTCTTATTTCAATAGACTCTTAGGAGAGACTAGGGACTAATTTTTAGTCTCATTTAGTCCCTAGTCTCTTGAACCAAACACCCCCCTCAGTCTTAATCTAGGCGTTAACTGTTATATTATTGTTCATATAATATTTACTAAATAATAATGATACGAATTGAAGAATTAACTAATCACCGAACTAACACATATATTGATAGCTAATTTCAAATCAACAAAGCTATAATAAAAATATGTTATAAATCTCTTAGAGCTTAGAAATTATTTAACACAATATACTCTTACAAGTACTTTTCGGATTTAATTTGACGTACTCCCTCTGTTTTTTTAAGTGTCACATTTAGTTTGTCCTAAGTCAAACATTGCAAACCTTTGACCAACCATTTTTAAAAATCTTTACAGTTTCACAATATATGAATATGTTGTATATTATGATAGTATTTCTCATAAAAAAAGCTAAAAAATGGTTGAAGCAAGTTTGGCGGACTCTGGAATCTGCATGCATCCTGGGCCAAAATTTAGCCAAATTCAACGTCTTAGCGCTGCTGACAAAGCAATAGCATAATCAATATGATCCTCTTTCAAATTACTGAATGAAAGAAGACTGTTTCTGCCATGCAGCGCAAAAAAAAAAGAGACAAAATAAAGTATATAAAGTGACAGTAAGGTTATTATTCAGTACAGAAAACATACAGAGTATACAACAGGTCAAACCGAGAGATTGACAGTGCACAACAAAGCAAATACAATACTGTAATATTTTTTTTAAGGCGACAATACTGTAAAAGAGCAAACGAGCAAGAGCAACCCATTAAATTGATCTGGTCCCAGTCTCAGCATCGGTACTGAGAGTGGCGGAGCTGCTGAACAACATCGCCGCGCCGGCCGGTGTCGGATTCGATCTCATGCACGGCGGACGCCATTAACCAGGAGCACAAATCCAGCGTGGAACACGACGCAGAGAGCCAGCGCGAGGCCTGTCTGCAGCTGAGCCTCGTCGGCACCTACGGCGACGGCGACGGCGACCGTTACGATGCAGAAGCCGAACATGGGACGACGAGCATCCATTTTTTCTGTATTTGCAGAACTAAAGCCTGATCATCGTAAGTAATAACAAAGTACAGTATCATACAGATTAAATTTAATGGACAAAACAAGAGGACTTGCAGAGAGCCAGAGATAAGCTAGTTCCAAAAGGGATGATCATACTACATACCTCTATATTTTTATGCGTCACGAAGCGGTGACGTCACATGCAACGCAAAGAGGGTCACAGCTTGCTTACTCTACTCTGTTTCCTCTGTGGGAGAGAGAGGCCATATTTATACCCGAACCACGGGGTATGTGATGTGAGGATAACCAAAGCCTCCCCGAACCACGGGGTATGTGAGGACCGGTCGGACAAGCCTCGGTCCTCGGGCTTGAAGGGAAATGACCGTTGACCCCGGCGGTACATGTGGAAAAGACGTCTCTTCTGGGCATACTCCACCACAGTACCACGCGCTGGCCCGGTGCAAATCTTTGCGTGCGCAAATGCACTTCCGCAGCGGCCGCCGGACGTGTGAATTGTGATGCGCGGGCGGTGGCAGCAGCGAAAGTCAGTACCCTGTGACTTTACAGTTGCAGAAAGGGGGGCTTTCCCTTCACATCCAGCATCCAAATCTTAATCCGACGGAGGTCACCACTCCCTCGCCGTCGCTATCTGGGACATCAAATACCATTTTGCCACCATTTTTTTGAAACGAATCTTTTGCATCTGTGACGTCAAACACCCTTTTGCAACCATTTGATTTCTCTCTCATTTCTCAGTCGTCGCCTATCCAGACCAGCAAGCACCAGCCCAGCACCAAGTCATGCCATGCCGGCCTTTTACTTCCACCGTTTCCTTTCCTTTGTCATGATTTCGAACACGCCAGTGCTCGAGCCGGGATTAGTTTAACGGCCGGCCAGAAAGCCAGGAAACGACGACAATCATATTTTCTTCCCTTCTTATCCTCCTCTGATCCTCTCCTTTGATTTAGATTCCTGCTGCTGGCACAAACGTAAATAAATAAATAGATCCTCCCCATAGACACTAAGAAGAAGAAAAAAAAAAATCATAAAAGTTTGTAAAATCTGTAAAGCCTAACCATCGTTGTCAATGATAGCCAGGTTCTGTTGCAATTCTCCCTCCACTCCATACTCACCATGAAGAATGAAAATTCTCAACTCTTGTAATCATTCAGAGTTTAAACACAATGCATAATAGCATGAAAAAGAATAATAATGCACTTCCTTCAAGATTATCAAATATATTTTCACTTCATTATTTACAAACAGATAAGAAACAGGGAGCATGTGCTTATATGACTAATATCTTGTTGAGCATGTGTCCATTGCAATTCATAATCTTTTATGCCTCTATTTATCCCTTCCTAGCTAGTGAGATTGTAATGGCATGGGTATCTTGAATTACAGCTTTTGTTGAAAGGATGGCAACAGCTTTGCTGTAAGTTTTATTAGACTGGGAGAAATAAAAAGGAAAAAAGATCGGTGGCACTATCCAATCCTCCAAAAGCGACTATATCTACAAAAATAACAGAGCAACGAAGGAGAATAACTAAGCAACATTGCACGATCTCTCCGAACATAACGGTGGCACCATATATCCGGTTTCTAGCAACAAACCGCTGGAAATGAACAAGCTAAAAGATAGTTTCTTCAGCAAAGATGTCTGATAATGCAAACTCCTCGCGACTGACATGGCAATAGAGGAAAGCATTTGGAAGAACGAATTCAGCCGTTCGGTTAGCCGATATTACAAAGGGAATTATCCCAGACGTGAAAATCTTATATAAATTATAACTTTTGCCAGCCGATATTACTTGTTATTAAGTTGTATCAATTTGGTCCACAAACTATCAAATCGCATCTTTATACCTCCCTAGTCCCTACTAAACACTGTTTGGGTTTTCTTCGTTTCAGTCCAAACTGGTTGCAACCTGTGACCCAACCCAGCGTGGGCGTCAAAGTAGTCGAGCCTGGGAGGCCACCAGTCCACCTCCAAATCCGAAACCTGTCGTCCGCCGCCGCCGCCGCCGCCGCCCAACTCCGTCCAGCCCCTCCCCAGCCAAGTCCGCGCTCGCCCTCGTCGTCCAGCTCATGCCCTCGCCGCCCAACTCTACGCGCTCGCCCTCGCCGTCCCCGCCAAGCTCCGTCGCGGTCGCTCTCGTCGTCCAGCTCGGGCCCTCCCGCGCCCAGCTCCGTCGCGGTCGCCCGGGCCGTCCAGTTTGCGCTTGCGCCCTCCCCAACCTAGCTCCGTCGCGGTCTTCCTGGCCGTCCAGGTCGCGCCCTCCATGCGGAACTCTGTCGCGCGGTGGCCTTCCCCGTCCAGCTCTATCGCGCGCCCCTGCGCACTCCCTGTCCAGGTGGCAGGTGCAGTGCACTGCTTTTCTCATGCAGCAGCTGGTGCATCCGTGTATACAGCAGCAGCACTGGACCTGCTGCTGCTGGTAGTTGTGTTCTCAGTCACCGACCTGTTGCATCCGTGTATATAGCAGCTGATGCAATGCATGCGTGAGGTTTCAGGAGTTGTAGAGAAGCAGAAGAAATATTCAGGAGCTGCAGAGAAGCAGCAGGAAGAACCATGGAGACAGGAGGAGGAGGAGGAAGACCAGCAAAGAAAGGGGATCTTTAGCATATTTGTTAGGAATTCCTGAATGTTTACATGATGTAATTTCTGGTGGATAAAGTGTTGTAGTGCTGAATGTTTATATGATGTACTTTCTCGATGACAAAGTGTTCTACTGAACCATATACTGTAATGGAATCTGTTTGATTTCCAGCATATTTGTTAGCAAACCAGAATTGCATGACAATATCAAATATTTTCAGCATATTTTCTTAGCATACTTTACTCTTTAGAAAAAATAGAGGCAGGAGGCCTCAATTCTTACAAAATTTTGGCAACAGAATAAAAAATAAAACGACTTCGAAACAAGGAGGTTCAGGAACAGAGTAGCAGGAAGGATTGTTTCAAAGATGCACACTGGACTGACTATTCTATAACCTAAACTTTCACCCATTTGCTGAAGTATCAAGAAAACAAAGAGAATGATGTCCTGTTAGCTTTATCAGCACGCAAATGATGCAACCAATATTTTCAGTCCATGGCTAAACGCTAAACTCAATTAACATGTATTCTATTTTCTGATGTGTCAGAATCAAGGTACAGGCAAAATCAATCAATAAGATCTATTCTTGGCATCAGTTCACCACCCAACGAGAGATGAAGATGGTAACTACAACCAATATTACTTTGCAGAACCGTTCACCATTACTTCCACACAACAATTTCAGCAATTTTTAGTTCTGAAACTGAAAGGCTACTTCAAAATGCTACCGGTCAGTAGAGCGCATCAGATCTAATCACCATTACACAAGAGATGCTGAATTTTTACAAACTAGTACAAGCCGATTCTCATGTCACGGTATCAGGGGCAGCAATGCTTAAATGCTTTTGGTTCCCGAAGAGATGAATTTTGACCTTGTCACAAGTTCCGCTGTCGGTACTCCTCTACAGTATTGGATACTTCAATTCCGCAGCAGCTGAAGTCGCAAGAGAACAAGAAAATCAATGAGATAACTAGCATCATATCATGGGCATTACACCATTGAGAAGAAATTAATAGTGGAAAAAATAGATAAGAGTACACAGACAGCTCCAAGCTAAACACTAAAGGCTAATGAGCTGAACAATCGAATTATCTGAACTGGAGATCAGATTATGAGAACAACTGAATTTCTATACTGACCACACCATGGTAACTTGGTAAGAAAAGCAATCGGATAATTTGGACCAAGTAAATCTGTCCAAGGACAAATAAATCCTATGTATGTGGCATTATAGACAATAAAACCTCGTAATGAGACTATTTCCATTCGAATGCATCTCGCCATCTACACATGTTGTAGATTAGTCTTAAACAAATGATGTAAACCATTACCTCAAGCATAAGTTGACTGACAGTAACCCCCCCAAAAACCAGGAAGATGATAGTATGATACTAAAGACAACAACTATTCAAGATTAAAGTAAACTACATAATTTCACTAAACATCGTGGCTATGGAAAACAATGACCAAGTTACATTTCCTTTTGTCGATATGATACTATGATCTACTCAAAATCCATAATGCATATATTCTTCTACGATCTCTTTGCATAACAAATTCAGATTTACAGATTTAACCCGAACTTGAGCCTCGAAAACTTTAAACATCTCAAGTCTTTGAAAAGCTTGAGGAGAACACAGCCGGCCAAAGTTACAAGTGCTGCACGCACCCGACGCTGAGAATGTTGCGAGTAGTCACCCGATGATGTGGTCTTGAAGACGACGATGTACATGGGATCTAGGTCGCGGGCGGTCGGTGACCAGCGGCATTAGCCGGCCATGCAAGCCGGGCCGCATGCACAACGTGAAGCCGAACATGTCCCCTTTCGCCGCCACTGAAGTTGCCCCAGGCGGATCCTCGGGTTGAAGACGGAGGGGTCGTTGAAATTGAACGATGGCCATTGTGATGGTTCGGGTCGAAGTTTCCTTCATTGCTTTCGCCCGCACGTCTTGGGATCATCCGCGCCCGGCGCCGGAAGCCGATGCACCCGGCCCACAGCCCAGTGCGCCACCTCCCCGAACAACAGCCTCGGCGCCCTCCCCGAATACATTGCAATGGAACACTTGTTGTGTTTAGGAAAAGAAATCAAACGGCGGTAAGAACGGATCTGAATCTGAATACATAGAGTCTGACAACGGAATGTTCAGAGACCAAATTCTTTCAGTACGATCAGAAATCCGAATACGAACCATTCAGATCGATCAAAGATCAAATACGCAAATGATTTAAGTGCATATCGTAACAAAGAACTCCAATGGTGACCCGAACTAGGACTCCTCCGCATACAATGATTTAAGTGCATATCGTAACAAAAGAGAAGTCTCCAGAATTAACAGTTCAGCAGTTGTCTTGTACTCTATCGAAAGAATTGAAATTTTAAGACTTAGGCAAGGCGAAAGCAAAGATTGCGATGCAATAATCGATATTTTGGGAAGGAATCCAGAATCAAAACCGACGCAATTAACACATTCGATAGTCTTGTATCGGAAGAAACGAATGCAGTTTGAGACTTAGGCAAGGATAAACGCGAAAGATTGCAATGCAGTAATCGAGTTTTGGGAAGGCCAAAATCAAAACCAACGCATCCATCCGCGATTGGTGTTCGGAGCAAAAGCCGATCGAGGCGAGTTCCATTCCAACGCTTGCAAGGAAGGAGAAAGGGATGGCGGCCGACCACGCGACCAGGCGGTTGAGGTGCACTTTGGAAGGGGCTCGTACCGGGTCGCTTCGCGCGGCAGGTGGACCGCCCATTGCATCATCTTGGTGAGCTGCGCGGCCTCCGTTGTCGAAGACGGTGGCGCCTTGTTCCACCTCGAGGAACTTGCCGTTGGCGCGGAGAGGTCGCGGTTGGAAGTGGCGCGCGCGGGCGTAGTCCCGGGCGGAGCGCCCTCTCGACCGTCC
Organism: Hyparrhenia diplandra; assembly: GCA_015847255.1. Lineage (NCBI taxonomy): Eukaryota > Viridiplantae > Streptophyta > Magnoliopsida > Poales > Poaceae > Hyparrhenia > Hyparrhenia diplandra. Next base: position 255,747 of record JADLZK010009100.1, on the reverse strand, counting down.
ACCTCCACAGGAGGTTCACCATGCCGGGCGTGTCGAGTCGCGGCCCCGGCGAGGGAGGTCGCGGTGGCCAGCGGCGCCTAAATCGCCAACAGTGTTCGTAGCGGCCGTGGCGGCGTTACGAGGCGGGCGAAGCGGTGTCTGGTGAACCCGGTGCTCCACCCGCCACACTTCCAGCTCGAGGGGCGGGGGAGGAAACGCTTCAGGAGACTTCACCCGTCCCCCGTCGGCGTGGGCGTACATTTTCGGTTGGCGGTTCTCGACCGCCCACGAAGGCTCCGTGGGAGGGGAAGAGGTCCATCGCTGGTGATACTGGTGGCGGCGGTGGTGGAGGGTGGTGGTCGGCGGCGATGGCGGGCGGTGACGGCCGGGCGTTGCGGAGGAGGGAGGCGGCGGCGCGGCGGCGAGGAGAGCAGGTGTTCGGTTGTTTGATCTGCTACGTTTAGGGAGCCACGGCAAGGCGGCGGCGGGCGGCGGCGGGTATTTGAAGTCCCTGGAGCGTCTGCGTATGTCGGTTGCCTGCTTCCACTTCCACATGTGGGGCCATTACCTTGGGCGGACCAACTCAGTTACCTACTAGTAAGTACTACTGTGCAAGATTGTTAAAGCTTGAGATGGTCAAGTTTAAGGCGGTTTGCTGATTTGTCTCTTCTTTTTTTTTTTCGAGTTTGGCCGTTTCTTGCCAAATGGCTTTATTTGTAGCGCTTTTTTTCTCGAAATTAAGGTGAGAAAGGCTTTTTGCCGGACTTTGGTTAAAGGGAGAAAAGAAAAAAACGATATTACAGAATTAGAATGACGAGCCTATGCTCGCCTCAGTCCTGCTCTGAACATCACCCAAAGTGATAGAAAAACCAGAAGGAAAAACAAATGAACAAACACCACTTGGGGGGAACAAAAGAAAGTAAATGGGAGAATTCCCCCACAGACATAATAGAAGTTTGAGTCCCTTGTATAACACCAGAAAAGTTTGTCTCCCATGTACACCACAGTTCACAAGTTCCATTCCCTATAAGTCACTTATCGTGAACTTTGCCGCTAACGTGCCTTGACTGGAGGGACGAAATGTCCATTCTGCCCCTCTCTTTCAACGGAACAATTGTAGACTCCCTTGAACTTCTCCTTCTCCCGAGGTTCCCGCTTCTCTCCCCGAAATCGCAAACACAGAGAACCATCGGTGCCAACCACTCCAGCCCAGCTCGACCCCTATAGAGGAGGAGGCCACGCCCAAATGCGGAGCACAACAGCCTAGCCACACGCCGTGTGAGGAAGCGGCACGAACGAACGGGCGGCCACACGGCACCTTCGGGCCGGGCTCATCCCGGCGAGGGGCAGCGGTGGTGCGGGTCTAGTGGTGACGGGGAGCGGGCGGAGGAGGTGGTGGGTGGTTGGCGAGGGGCGTGCTACGCCGCACCGAATCGACCACGACACGCACTGGCGGACGTTATGGCCTGCTTGCCATCGGTAGGGTGCTGCGCTTGCAGCGACGGTGTGCAAGGGAAGGCGCCGGCGGCACCCAACGGTGAGGGGAGCGGCGGAGGAGGGAGCGTGTGCTGCGCGAGCTGACGAGAGAGTGGGGAAGTGAGGAAGGCTGACGTCGCGAGACCCAACTATAAGAGGGGCAAAAAGGGTCATTTTTAAGTTGTTGTTAGCCGCGGCATTGGCATAGAGGGTACACAAATTTGGAGCAGTGACTCATCGGACATGGTAACTTTTTCGATGGCACATAGGACATTGAGAACTTTTATAATGGCTGTGAGGGAATTCTCCTAAAGTAAATCGCTACTGTTATAGTAAAAAAAAAGTAAATATGGAAATTCGGCCACCGGCGACACCGACACGATCGATGGCAGGACATGTAAACATCAAATGTCATGGCCGTTGGTGGCGTCGCTAAAAAAACCTTGTTGGCTCTTGTCAAAAAAAAAAAAAAAAAAAAAAAACCCTTGTTGGCTTGATGCTCACGACAGTGGATCCACTCGGGCTAGTCTGCAAGACGGACGCCTCGTGGGCTCGTGCGGCCGCTTGCGATAGTGGGCGGGCTCGGAATGCCGTCGCAATAGATTCCCCAACTGAGTTCGCGCCGCGGCAGGCAGAGAGCGCGCAGCAGCAGAGGCCGTATCGCCAGCTGGACAGGAAGATTCGTTGGAGCGCCAGCTGGCCGCCTCGTCCCTCCCCAGCAAACGGGCCCGCATGTCAGTGGGAGGAGGCCGCGCGCAACCGCCTCCCACGCTCACGCTGCGAGCCCGGCGCCATGGCCTTGAAATACCCGCCTCCCTCCGCCGCCTTGGCGTGCTCCCCAAACGCAACCGTCCTGCCAACGAACCACCTGCTCTGCTCTCGCCGCTCCTCCCATTTTAATCCCCTCCACCACAAAAACCCGGCGATCATCTGCCCCCACCACCACCACCACCACCACCACCGCGCGCCCGATCGTCGACACCGTGATGCACTGGAGGGTCCACCGAGTCGCATCGGCGGGGTACAGCAAGTCCTAACGCTTACACGGCGGGATGATGAGGTGCGTGCGTGACATATGGCTTCCCCATCCTAGCTTTCTCCTTCCTTGCGTTGCGTTGGAATGCAAGTTATGCAACTGTACTGTCCTCGGTCGGCTAGCTTGAACACCAATCATGGCATGGATGCGCGTTGGTTTTGGTTTTAGCCTTCCTAGTTAGTTCCCAAACCTCTGATTACTGCATCGCAATTCTTCCCAAAACTCTGATTACTGCATCGCAATTCTTCCTGACGAGTTTTAATTCAGTAGCCTCTGCATCTAGTTCGCTTTAGGGAGCACTTTAAAATCCACAAAGTATCTGCCATCCGTAATTCCTGAGTGGAATCATGGTTCATGGTGTGGACTCCATTGGATTTTGGAGCACTTCGTTGCAATGTCTACTCGAATGATTTGCGCTATCTGGTGTTCGCCTTCCCGTTTTTAACTGTCATTAGTTAAATCTGCGTCGAAACATTGGAGGTCGTTGTTACGATGTATACTTGAAAGATTTGCGCTATTTGGTCTTCCTCACTTCATGCCGGATCGATCGCAATGGCTTTTGTTTTACTGATTTCTGTGAGACATTCTGAAAAGGATTTGGTCTCTGAACATTACGTTGTGAGTACAAATGTACAATGTATATTCAGACATGTACATTCAGTTACGCTATTTTCCAGCCGTTTTTACTTCTTTCCAAAACAAACACAGAAATCGAAAGTTTGATGTTGGAACAAACCATCCGGCGCGGACGATCCGACGCGTCTTTGGCGACGATGATAAGGAACCGGCGAGGACCATCACAATTGGTCCTCATTAAACTTTCGCGGCAACTCCGTGATGAGCCTGATGAACGAGCTGCGGGGCCGTCGGGATTGGGGCGAGGGGAAGCCCGGGCGCCTACAAGATGTACATACGCCCGGCTCGCATGGGCGGCTAATGCCGCTGGTCACCTCGCCCTGCCTGGCGTTGGCAGCTTAGAGTCCTTGAACATCGTCGCCTTCAAGACCCCATTACCAGGTGACTACTCTGCAGATTTCTCATCGATGCAGGCAAAGCAACACTTGTTATCTGCTTGTGGCTCTCACAGTTTTCGGCGTGAGATATTCAATGTTTACACCTGTAGCTCAAGTTTGGTTCTGTAGTTCTGAATTTGTTATGCAAATACATCAGTAAAAAAAATTATCTGCATGACAGATTTTGAGTAGACCATAGTGTCATACTGACAATAGGAAATGCAACTTGCCTGTTGTTTTCTTTAGTCCTGATGTTCAGAGAAACTCTGTCGTTTAATTTTGTTGGATAGGAGTTGTGTGTAGTGTCCTCTTTATGGCTGTTTGGGGTTCTACAGTTTACTCAACTTGTGCTTGAGGTAATGGTTTACTTCGTGTGGCTAGGACCTAGGACTAATCTAAAACATGATGTACATAGAAGAAGCACTCAAATGGAAAAAAAGCCTCATTCTCAGTCTGCAGTGTTCAGAGTGCTGCATAGGATTTAGCAGTCCTTTGACAGATTCTTAACTTGGTCCAAATTGTCCGATTGCATTTCTACCATGGCACTCCTTTTTAATGTATGTTTTTCCAGTAGGGGCTCTGCCTCTTCCTGTTTCATAAAAAGAAAAACATGGTGGTAAGTTTACAGATTCGGCTGTTCCCATAATGTGATCTGCAGTTCAGATAATTTAATTGTTCTGCTTGTTAGCCAATAGTGTTTATCTTGGAGTTGTCTGTGTACTCTTATCTATTTTGTACACTATTGATTACTACTTCTCAATGCTGCAATACCCATGATATGATGCCTGGTTATCTCATTGATTTTCTTGTTCTCTTCTGAATTCAGCTGGTTTGGAATCACGGTTTCCGGCACCACCAGAAAGAGCGGCGATGGTGTTCGACATCGATGGCAAGAATACATGTGGCTGATTTTACCCCTACCTTGATCCTGACACATCAAAACAGTAGAATACATGTGAATTCAGTTCAGCTTTTAGTCATGGACTGAAAATCGTGGTTGCATCATTTGTGTGCTGATACAAGAGATCCTTCTCTTTGTTTCTTGATATTTTCAGCAAATGGGGGTGAAAGTTTAGATTGTAGAACGGTCAGTCCAGTGTGCATCTTTCAAACAACCTTCCTGCAACTCTATTCCTGAACTGAACCTCCCATGTTTTCTTTGAAAGAAACTGAACCTCCCTGTTTCAAGTTGGGGTTTCTTGGTTCTGTTGCCAAATTTCTGTCAGGGTTGTGACCTACTGCCTCTATTGTTTTGTTTCAATACTTGGTGAGTGTCTATTCTCCACAATTGGGATCTTAATTAAGTAAAATGCAATGTTTATGTTTCTCATCCCATGTTCGTTAACTTTTTCTCATCCGCTAATCAGATCATACACAACAGCTCATGTTGTGTACTCGCTTTGTCTCGCACATATAATGTACAGATTCAGTCTTAATATTTTTTTTTTCCAAATATATCCCTGTCCTGAAGAATCATTCCCACTATTAACCAATTCTCATTGTCCTTTTTTTCAACGGTCTAGTTTTAAATTCCATGGCTTATATAGTGTTTTTTTAGCAATTCTCCCTCCTCTTTATACTGACCATGAATGAAGACCCAAATTGTCAACTCTTTTAATCATTCAGATTCAGATTTTAGACACAATGCATAATAGTGTTAAAAAAAAAAGAACAATACACTTCCTTCAATAATAACAAATATATTTTCACATCATGTTTAAAAAAGTAAAGAAGAAACAGGGGAGCATGTTCTGATACAAATAAGTTGTTGTTGACTCTAAATCTTGTTGAGGACAAGTCAATTTGCAATGAAATTATAGCTTGGAGAAAATGAAAATGCACTAGTAGTAGGCTTTTCCACTGAAATTTGCAATGAAATTATAGCTTGGAAAAAAGTAAAAAGAAGAAACAGGGGAGCATGTTTGTTTTCCACTGATATTTTTACTCTTTTGTCAAGAGTCCGTCCGCTTTGGCATTCGGTTCTCGTGATCACAAATTCACAAGACCCAAGGGATTAATCTGTGAACCAACCAGCTAGCTACCCAACAATGCCACGCGGATCCCATCCAACCAGCCTTCTCTGTTCCTCATCGATTCACCACCGTCGGATCGTTGGTTTTGCTGCCCTTGCCCCCAACCACAGCGTTGCTCCCACGCTACTGACCATGCCGCCGCCACGGAGAGCAGCGCGTCGTCGATCCGCCACCGCCGCCGCCGCCGCCGCGGAGTCCTCATCACGCGCCGTGCGAGGCAACCGCCGGCTGTCGATGGCACACGACGAGCCGTTCAAGCGCCAGCGGAAGGGCGTGGGCGGCGCGGCGGGGACGACGACGACGACGGGCTGCCGCTGAGCGACGAGGCCCTCCTCCTCGTCTTCTCGTCGCTCTCGTTCACGACCGCCGACCTCGTCCGCTGCGCCGCCACATGCCGGCGCTGGCGCCGCCTCGTGTCCACCGACGCCGCCTTCATCGTCCCGCGCGCGATCCCGCGATCCGACCCCTGCATCCGGAGCCTGGCGTTCGGCTTCTTCCACTCGCACATGACCGACGCCGGCGTCGCGCAGCAGCCGCGGTTCGTGCCCCTCTCCGCCGCCGCCGCCGCCTCGCGTCTCCAGCCCTCGTTTGCCGCGCTGGTGGAAGGCGGCGGCGCGTCACGTGTCGTGGCGTCCCGGAACGGCCGCCTCGTGCTGGACCTTCGCGGCCGCGCCAACACTAAGGTCACCCACGCCGTCAGGCTGGCCGTCTGCAACCCGGTGGACGGCGGCGGCGGCGTCGACGTCCTCCCGCTGCTGCGCGGCAAGGACAGCCCGCCGGGCCCTACGCGTGCACGGTGATCACCGCGGCCGACGAGCGCGGCGGCAGCGACGACCGGCGTATGATGACGCGGTACTCTTCCTACCGCGTGCTCCTCCTCTACAACCGCCGCAGCTTCACGGCGCTCCGATGCTACTCCTCGGACGCGGGGAGCTGGGGCCCGGAAGCGGAGGTGACCGGCGCCAAGATCGGCAGGAACCAGCTCGCCGTCGGCCCGCACGCCGCCACCGTGTACCGCGGGTCGTGCTCTGGCATCACCTCGGGTTGGCTCTGCGACTCGACTCTTTACTGCAGCCGGCGCCGCCTGCCGTGTCATCCGCGGCGAAGAGCAACGGCAAGACGACGACGACGCCACGGTACACCGTGGCGGGCTTCTCCACCGGTACGCAGCTGCAGCACTCGAGCGTGACACAGCGGTTGCTGGGAGTTATGCCTGGCGGTGGATTGCTCCGGGTGGAGGCTGACGGCGAGACGATACGGGCCTACTGGGGAGGTCGCCGCAAAGACGGAGACGCATCAGACGGTGACGGAGACATCGTCGACGGCGGCTGCTTGAGGTCGTGCCTGGGAACATTGAAGTGGAGGTGGACGATGAAGCAGGCGCTGATGATGGTGCACACGGTGAGGCTTCGGTGGCTCTGCGAGAAGAGCGGCCTTGTCATCTTCACGGCCAGGAATAACTCTGACATGTACACTCACGTCTACACGCTGGACGTGGAGACAGAGGAGTTCCGGTGGGTGGCGGCCGCAGCCGGCGGCGAGTCGTCGTTGGGGGGAGATGTGTGGGTACGAGATGGACCGGGTGACGATGCTCGCCTCGCTCGCCCGGTGAAGGCGTCTGTCATTCCAAGTTCACAGTTTATGTTGATCCGAAAGTCCAAAATTTGGGCTCCTGACATTCCAAAGTCACAGTTTGTGTTATTTAAGTTCCAAATCATTTGAGCTTATTAGTTTTGTAAGCCGAAATTCTGAAAGGAAATTATCCTACAGCAGGGCTCCTGACATTCCAAGGTTCACATTTTGTGTTCCGAAAGTCATCATACGATTAAACAGAGACACTGATGAAAGTACCATCATCATACACTGATGAAAGTACCATCATCATACGTTTAAACACATACAGTGAGAGGTACAATTACGTTAAGATAAGTTGACTGACAACTTCATCGCAAAAAAAAAAAAAAAAAAAGTTGACTGACAACTATAACAACAGTTACCTCAAGAGTTCCTAATTTGGGCTTGATTTTACAAACTGAAATTTTGAAAGGAGAGTATCATCATACAATTAAACAGACACTGACAAAAAAGTACCATCGTACGATTAAACACATACACTGACAGCTACAATTCCGTGAAGACAGATGCAATCCAACACAGCGGCGCATTCTCAACAGAGGTGAAATTGGTGGCGGCCTGGTGAGTAGAATAAGGGACATGAGCCCTAAAGCTTCTTGGAAACAAACATAACGTGCCGATTGCAGGGGAATGGGCACATCATGCATGATCTTACACTTCATGTTGTCAGTCATATCATAGGAGTCAATCTCTAGGGAGATAATCCTGCCAGCTGCCATCTCCAGAATTAGTTACCTCCCTGTCTAGGCAGAGGTCAAGGTGAACTGTGGACGCGTTCTGGATATTGTAATCTGCAAGTGTAAGCTCATCATTCTCTAGCTCATTGCCATCAAAGACAAGTATCTGCTTGTCCTGAATCCTTTCCTTAACATCATCGATTGTGTCAGATGGCTCCACCTCAAGAGTGATTTTCTGGCCAGTGAAAGCCTTCACAAAAATCTGCATGCCAAAGTCAAGGTGCAGGGTGGACTCTTTCTGCACATTGTAGTCGGCAAGTGTCCGCTCATCCTCAAGCTGCTTGCCATCAAAGAAGAGCCTCTGCTTGTCCTGAATCATTGCCTTCACATGGCCGATCGTGACAGATGGCTTTATTAACTTCAGTGGGACGGTCTTGCTAGGAAGAGCCTTCACAAAAACCTGCATGCCATCCTGTTGGCTGAGGTCAAGGTCTAGGGTTGACTCCTTGTGAATGTTGTAATCGGCAAGCTTGCCCTGACCATTTAGCTGCTGGCCATCAAAGATGATCCTCTGGTTCTTCCGTATCTTTTTCTGGACATCACTAATCTTATCAGATGGCTCCACCTCCACAGTGATCGTCTTACCAGAGAAGGTCTTCACAAAAATATGCATGCCAAAATCAAGGTGCAGGGTAGAGCCATTTTGGATATGGTAATCTTCAAGTTCCTGTCCGTCCTCAAGCTGCTTGCCAGCAAAGATAAGCCTCTGATGGCCATGAATCTTTTCTCTGACATTGTCAATCGTGTCAGATGGCTCCACCTCAATGGTGATGGCATTGCCAGCGAGCATGTTCACGTAAATACTAATGAGACAAGTTTCACAACAAGGATCACGCGAAACAATAAGGTGCAGGGTGGACCTCTTCTCAATATCATAATAATAAATTGTGTGCTTATCCTCAAGCAACTTGCCAATAAAGAAAAGATCCTGCTGGCACCGGCAAATGCCCTCTTTTTCCTGAACCTTTTCCTTGATCTTGCCAATTGAGTCTGAGAGCTTCATTTCGAGTATGATGGTTTCAGTTAGGGTCTTCACATAGATCTCCATCTGAACATAGCAACAAAACATGTTAGGATAGAGGCCGAAAGGTACCATTCAATTCAAAGCAATGCTTTTAGAAACAAAACGTAATAGCAACCACCATTCTAAAGAAGTATAAATTACATAACCAAATAGGATGAACTACCATTACAGACATACCCAGAGCCTCTTAATTGTTCAAAACACTAGTTATCTAGAAAGTGAAATGTGATCAAGATAGAAGAGAATGTGTAGAAGAAAAACAAATTTAACCAATCGGACATTAAGGTCAACCAAACACATAATATGTATATTTTGTTTAAAGAGTTGATGGAACAAATAATCACCTCATAATGTCTAATAGATGATATTGGCAATTTAATCTAAAGCATGTGCATCATGTATCTACTTAGTCAAAAACCACTACTTATGAGTAATAAAAGGTATGCAAGTGCAATAATGAAATCAAGATCTAGAGGTCCTCAAATTACTAAGTGATATGAACATCCAGCTATTGCAAGATTTATGTGATTCGAGTGGCATAAAGTCAATCAAAATAAAATCTTAGCTTCTTTTTTCTGTAGAAGGAAAGATCTGGCAAAGGCAATCAGTATCATCTTACACCAATGGCTAGGAAAATAGAAAGCCAACACTAGACTTGTCTCACAGGTTACCCCTGGTTTCACTGGGGACTAAAGCTGCACTACCATGGCCTGCTCCTTTCTGACACCAGCTCCTGCATCCAAAGAGAAATTCGTCTTAGTCACTGCCGGCACTGATGTCCATTGCACTCAGTTTCCACCCTACAATGTGGACCCACGGGGCCTGGGATACGTTCACTGGTGTTAGACGCGCACTTCATCACACAGCACAAAATATGAGGCCTTCTATCTCTCTTCTCCTTTCCCCTTTTTCTCTTCTCTTTTGTTTGTCTTACTTCTTCCTGCAGCCGATATGTGTGGGTAGGTAACCATGCCTCACCTAACAATGGTTAGCTCAGTGAATGGATCATCGATGCGCAATTTAGTCTTCATATTTTCTATCCGTTGTAACCACTTGATGGTGTTTGGGCTGTTCCAATACAAGTATCACACTTGCAAAACCCAACAGAAAATGTCTCTAGTTTAGTATAATTCATGAATAATACACGATCTTGACTATCATCACATAGTTATAGGTGAAGCACAAGGCTCACGACGTCCTTGCAGCGGATTTCAGGTCCCTGTTCCAGTGCCGCCTGCCTTCACGAGCCACGGCGGAGTTGAGCACCCTCCGCGACCTGCTCCTCGAGGTAACTCTGTCCGAGGAACAAGATGATCGGTCGTGTTTCTTCGAGACCGGCGATCATCACCTTCTCCCCTCTCTTATCTACAAAACCTCAAGACGAGAAGAGCACGGGAGCGCGGCTTTCGCTTTCGTGTGGAAGAACTTTGCTCCTAATAGGGTAAAGTTTTTTGGATGGCTTCTAACAAAAAACAGGATCAACTGCCGGGTAGCATTAGCGCACAAGGGCATCGTCGACAACCCCATCTGCGAGCTATGCGGGCAGGCGGAGGAAACTGCAGATCACATTGTCTCACAGTGTGCTTTTGTCCAAACTTTTTGGGCAAGGCTAGGTTGGTCCCCTGGCAGCATTGGCCCGGTGGTTGAACTGTGGAGCAGCTCTCCTCCCCTGCAGGTTCCGAATAAAGTTCTAGACCCCTTCCTCCTCATGATGTGCTAGGAAATTTGGAAGCATAGAAATGAAGTGGTGTTAAGAGGCCTCCCCCACCCCCGACGCTCACTGACTTAGGGCTGCCTGTAAAGAAGCCCAGATAACATGGGAATGCCGTGTCCCCGTGAGAGACCTAGCTCCGAAACGGCAATGGAGATCCACTCTTCCCGATTAATGTAGTCTTTCATGTAACCTCTGGAACTATGTAAAGTGTGAAAGGCCTCCGCCTTCCACCAACAGGGATTCCCCAGGTATCTATGGAATGGAATGCAGGTGGGGATCATTCTTGATCTCCCCTGAAGTTGACCTCAAAAAGAAAAAAAAATGACACTAGTTTAAAAACATATGGTGCATTTGGCAGGGTTCATGACTCGCGCAATGGAATCACTTTATGAAGCTCAAAATAGATTATTGTTTGACGAAAGAGAGGATGGTAGTTATGTTGACAGATATATATAGACTATATTTTGCATATAAATATATAAATGTTGATGTTGACTTTTAACTCTTAAAGGAAAATCAGGAAAATAACAACTGCTTCATTTCCAATTTAACGGTTGAAGGAAACTCTGTGTTCACGCTAACAGACATATGCCACTGAGAATGCACAAATGGCAGAGCGAAGTGCAAACTCCACAGTAACATACTCTCTCCATTCCAAATTGTGTACATTGCTTTTATAATAGGCCTGTTTGGTACTAGAGCAAATTGCTAGCTAGCTAAAAATTAGCTAAAATTAACCCTAGTGCACACAAACAAGAGGGCTAATGGCCAATTGGTGGCCTAATTTCTAGCCAAGCCTTTTAACTGGCTAATTCGATCTAATTTTCTGCTCAACTAGTAACTAGCCAAGCTGTGTATATCTAACTGCATAAGTTGGAATGAAGGGAGTATGTAACTACGACAGTGCAAAGTTCGAACACAAGTGGGTAATTCAGGGTTTCTGAATATCTCATTTTATTTTCACTTCTCTTGCTTTGAAATTCCAATTGGTTAATTTTGATCTATGTTGGGTCGACCAACAACCAAACGAAAAAAAAAAAAAAAAAACTTTGCATCCCTAAACAACCATACATTAGGTCAAAACAGGGCAAGCACACACCAGACCAATCTTCTCCAAATCATAGTACGAACTGTCCAATCAATTCACCATCCACATCGATCACTAAACACAGAGGGGAACTGGAGCTACCTGCGCCCGGCGGTGACGGAGACGAGCCGCGGCCACCCTTGGTGATTACCGATGAAGAAGACAGGCGGTGGGATCCTTGATCAGCAAATTATTGGTAGCGGCTCAAGGGCCGGCGAACGGTGGTTCCATGCTGGGCGGCGATGGAATAACCCTAGTGGCCGCCGTGGAATCGAAATGCAGTGCCATGTGCCAGCGGAATCGAGTTTTATTTAGCCACTCTGTTTCAGAAGGAGGTTTTAATCTTTTGTTATCTTATACGGAGTATCACCTCCAAAAATTGTATTTTCGTTTTTTCCCATTTTTTTTTAATTTTGAATACATTTGTAGAAAATACTCTAGCACCTGCAACATCAATTTTAATTTTTTTCATTCTCTATGTGATTTTTTATAGTGTCATTATTTGAACTTATAAATGTTAACGTGTTTTTTAAAGAAAAACATGTTAAAAATTAGTGAATTTTTTTTGAATTCTCACGAAGCCAAACCTTAAAAATAATTGTGGCTATACATGATTTTTCCCCCTTCCCTTTTGCTTTGGGCCTAGCTACCTTGTGATCAAAGTAGGAGTCAAATCCACAGCCTTAATGTTTGGTGTTGCATACATCGGCAGCTTTGCACTCACTGGCTACAATGCTAATCTAGGTTGGTGCTCGGTAACACATAGTTATTTGTTCTCATATACAACTCTAATCAGTATATATATATATATATATATATATATATATATATATATATATATATATATATAAAGAGTACTCTTGTTTTATGACATACTGACTACAGACCTCAGCATGTTGGACAGCACTCCTGAGTTCGAATCCCGTGGGAGCGAATTTCAAGCTGTGGTTAAAAAAATCCCTCGGCTCTCGTGTGCCAAAGCACTAGTTAAGAGCTCGCCCAAGTCCCGTATGGATCGAGCTGTGGGTTCTGGTTGGTATACCGCCCGGGGGCTACAAAGTGTCCGCCTAGAGCTCTGATTGGTATATCGGCTCGTTGGTTCGGTGTAATCGCCCCCGGTCTTCTCAAATGGATTGAGGATCGTAGTTCCCATGGGCTCGAAGCTCCTAGTGTCGGGGCGGGACTGGGGTTCGAGGATTTTCTCGGCCGGGAAACCGGGGTTTCTTCTTAAGAACAATGCCGGTGGGACGGTCTTTCCCCACCCGACCGAGGTGTTTTTTGCTTTGGGCCTAGCTACCTTGTAATCTTCTTTTTCCTGGAAAATGCTACTCCGTATTCTCTCGTTAACTTAAAACCAAAAAATTATAAGTAGGGACTCCTCAAAACATTTTTTTAATCTCCTCTCATAATTAGTTTTTTTTTTTAATGGATTTTCTAGTAAAATTATGCTCAGCGGAGCAAAGAGCAGGTTTTTGCCTTAAGACGAGCTGACCTTGTTTGGTTCCTAATAAGTTACCTACTTATTTAAGTTAAAAAGTAAAATAAGTGACTTGTCAAACAACAATGACTTAAAAACTATAAGTTATATATCCCTATTTAAAACCTATAAGTCACCCTTTTGTATGTATAAAACAATTTATAATTCACTTGACTTATAAATCACCAGCTTATTTTTGCAACCAATAAACATGGTCTTAGACAGGTCCAACTCGCAGTCAAATAGGCGCATGCACGTCACATGCACATGGAGCATGATCTAGCGTTTTGTAACGTTTTTGGAATGATGACGATGGATCTATTATTTGTTAGAGCAACTCCAACAGTTTTGCAAACATAGTTTGAATTCTTCAAATTTGCTAAAAACATAAAAAAAGTCTCCAACAATTTTACAATTTGGATTGGTATTTTAGGTAACTTGGATAAACCATCCTCAACTTGGCAAATATGTCAACCCGGCGAGACTTGGCAAATCCTCTTCTTGCTTGCATGCTGTGTATTGACCGCGAAAATAAAACCATCTCCCTACTTGCATGGTGCATATTGCCTTTTTTTTTTGCCAAACTAAATTTGGAAAACTATTGGAGAACCGCAGTTTTTTTCACTGTGCATATATTTTTAAAGTGACTTGGCAAATCATAACTTTTGCCAAGTATATTTTACAAAAACTGTTGGAGATGCTCTTACGGATGCATTTCTTGTTAGATAAGCGCATCCCGCCCGCGTGTTGGCGTCCCAAACGACCACCTCCTAGACCTTTGTCATCACCACCACGCAAACTAGAGGGTCACCCACGCCGTCAGGCTCTGGGCGTCTACAACCCGGTGACCGACGAAGACGTCCTCCCGCAGCTACGCGACAAGGACAGACCCCTACGCAGTGATACTCTTCCTACCGTGACCGGCGTAATATTGGCACCTGTATCTATCCACCAATCATTAGATTGACATACGAGAAAATACACTAGGTAAGGAATTACCGTACCCGGATCCGCTAGGATCACCAATAGTCACGTTGGCGGTTTTACTGCGGATGATTCTTCTTTCCCTTGCGGTTCTTGCACTTCTTGGCGATGTGCCCATTCTCGCCCAAAGCGAAGCACACAACTTCATCCATGTTCATCTTCTTCTTCTTGAACTGAGTAGTCTGATTAGGCTTCCTTGTTCTTGCCAAATCTTTGCATCACGTTAGCCTTTGGGTGTTCAGGAGCTTTTGGTGGAGCATCCTTGGCCCAAGCTTTCTCTTCAACCTCAAGAGTAGCCAACAGATCCTCAATCGAGAATTGTTGTCTCTTATATTTCAGAGATGTGGCAAAATTCCTCCAAGATGGAGGTAATTTGGCAATGATGCCACCGACCATAAACTTGTCGGGCAAAACATGTCCAAAGCTGTTCGAGTTCCCTCACAATAAATTGGAACTCATGAGGCTGTTCCATGACAGGGCGGTTATCAACCATCTTGAAGTCGTGGGTAATTTGCTCCATCACATACAGACTCATGCCCAAAGATCCGAGGTCCCATATTTGTGATCGAGGGCCTCCCACGATTCAGCGGCACTTTTGATGTTCGTATAAACATCACACAGCTGGTCGGAGAGAACGCTAAGGGTGCATCCGAGCGAAAATCGTCGTAGCCGCGAAAACTCCTGCACCTCTTTCTCGGATCCGAGAGGTAGTGCGGGAGGATTACGGCGACCCAAAACACACCCATAGCTGAGAGCCACAAATGGCCCCTCGTCGCCATCTCTTAAAATTCACCCCAGGTGAACTTCTCTGTTTCACGCATCGGTATAACTCTTCATTGCGACTGATTGCATTCTATTAGGTTTTTTGGATTGTTGGAAATAACAACAAATCAGTGATACAATAATTAATTCCGACAATTAGAAAAAGATCTACAACATGTATCAGAGATATATGATCCATCACTAGCACTACGAAACTAGACAAACGCTGGAAATCTAGTGCTAGCAACAACAAGAACAAGAGGACGGACGTAAGAGAGGAGATCGCCATTCTTACATTGGGGTTGTCGCGTACGGCAAAAAAGTAGACGGCGCACAAAGTATTAAGCTAGGATCATAGGGTGTTGGAGAAGGTTTGCTATCCATGGGCGATGAAGTACCACGTAGTAGAGGCGTCAGAGTACCACGTAGTAGAGGCGCTTGAGCTAGTCCATGGGGACCTTTGCGGCCATCACGCCCGGCGCACGCGGCGAAGGAGGTACTTCCTCCCGCCCTGGACCCGCTGATGCCGCTACATGTGGTTGCAACTCCTGACGAGCAAGAGTGATGCAACGGAGTCCATCAAGCGCTTCAACGATGTGGTGAGCACATCGGTGTTCATCCTCAACCATGTGCCCACGAAGGCTCTGAAGGGAAAGACACCCTACGAAGTTTGGCATGGGCGCAAAGCGGCGTGGCGTTCGATTACACGCACGGGCTTGGCGTCGGCCATGTGAAGACCACCAAGACAGGGCCTTGGCAATCTCGAGGACATGAGCACAAAGATGGTGTTCCTAGGCTACGAGGAGGGATCAAAGGCCTGTGCGCTCTATGATCCGTCTAGCGGGAAGGTGACAGTGTCCCGAGACATCGTCTTCGACGAGGCGGCGAGCTGGAAGTGGGACGCCGTGATGGGAGAAGCGGGGGGACTCCAAATGCTGGCGGAAGGCTTCACCATCGGCGGCGGTTGGTTGAAGAAGAAGGCGATGCAGGAGGTTTGGGCATGGAAAAAGAAGAAAAACTCATCATTGATCAGGTGTACTATAAATCTAGGTTGTATTGATCACGTGTATTATAAATCTATAGGTTGTACTGTTTTAATTTTTATAAATATAACACGATGGCGTAAAACATGTTTGAAGAAAGTTGAGTTTAAACATTAATAATCTTTTTTACGAGTTACGTGTGTTGTGTGCTTCTTAATTAGATCCCCGACCTATCTACGAGTTAGGAGCATGGGCGAGGTTGGTTTACTCCGCATAGCCTACCATAAGTGTACCAAATGAGTAGCAAACTAAGAATTTAGTTTCCCATCCTCGGTGCTCAATGGTAGCAGTGCTCATTTGGGATCTCACGGACCAAGAATTCCAAGACTGAAAACAATTTGATGCAGCACAATGGAGCTATTATAGCACATTTCATAGACTTTGCGGGTATTGTCATATTCACATTGAGGATTCATCTGAATGCCGGGATGTGGAAGATAAAAGCGCTTGGAGCTTGTCCTGCAAATGGTATCCATTTGCAAAAACACAGAAGACAGGGGAGCACATAGAGAAGAGGTAAGTGAATGATCGTTGTTGGTATTTCTAACGTAACTAACTAGTAATGGCGTCTAGAAAGGATATCGGATGTTGCTTGAGATAAAACTAAAAAGAAAATAATTCATTGCGAGTTCATAGCATATCTGAAAAGGTTGTCATCCCTATAGTTAAACTACTAATATGCAAGGAATAAACTATTCGCACTATGCCTTGATAACTTCTTAATAAGTAAATAAACAATTATAACTGGGTATCCGCAGCGCACGAGATATGAATATACCATTGTAGCATTTTAACCGGGAGTAAGAACCAGTGTTGAATTTATATTCTACCACGAGGGAAAGAAGTCTACTATCGTGAATTAATCGTGCATAGGTGTATCTAAACATCTTAATCATCTCTCGTAGCAAAGCTTAAGTGCTAAATCTATCAATTACTTAAAACGAGGGATCAAAGTTCACAATAAAGATAATGATAAAGTTTCGATAAATAGATTCAACCAAGTCATATCCAGTGTGCAAAATAGAAAGTGTCAAACGAAGGGGCGATAGCAATTCATAGGCTAGCTAGCATTAGAAACTCCAATATGTAACTCTAAACTATAAGTTAGGATCTACTCAATTAGTGCAATACATCTAACAATCATTGAAGAAAGACTAATTAAATCCACACATGAGGACGTAAATCCGTGAAGACTAAGGCCGGAAACTTAGAACAACCCGAATAATATCATCCGGCTAGGCCTACATACGGGATGGATTGCAAAGGACTCAATGGTGCTGTCACCACCACGATCTACCACACGACCCGGCACATAGGGTGCAAACGCAGGTAAATACGATCTAATCACCACGATTACATCATCTCTACCACTCACCCTCGAACGAAAGGATGAGCGCTATACGAATCCATGCATGAACATAACAATAATTCAACTATGCTAAACGTGTAATCAAAGTAAATACTAGAACAAATAATCTCGAATATAAACATGATCAATATATTCATATTAAGAACGTGTCCGGAACTTGAAGACTACTTACAATGAAGAACTTACAAGAACGAGGCCTGATCTTGAGCCGGCCTCCGACGCATCGAGGAGCGGATTTCTCCCTTCCTACTAGATCTAATCTTGATTGCTACTCTTCCTAAAGCGGTGTTTCTAGAGCGTGGGATTGATGACTTGGATCTTGAAGCGTTGTTCTTTGAATTGAGAACTTGATGATCCGGAAAGGGGGTCTAGGGGGTCTCCTTATATAGTCCGGAGGAGGTGCCGGTGTTGGACTTAGATACATCTCGTGCTCCCACCGACGCCCTCGGATCAAACCGACATTAAACGGTGGATTAGATTGCGTCTTAGAGTCGGTTGAGGAAGCTTCCGGAGACCGATCTTCTTGGACCGAGGGCGGCCGATCGGCCCCATTATTGGGCGATCGGCCCGAGGAGTGGGTCCCACCACGGGTCCCGCGATGCGTCGTGGGGTTTCCGGAGTCTTCTAGATGATGTTTTCTTCGATTGTCAAGTTTCGTTCACGTCGGGATTAATCCGAAGCCTTCTAGAGTCTTTCTTGGAGTTGGATTGCGTTACGTCACAGTAGTCGTGCGGCTCGCGTAATTCTCAATGCTTTTCTGTTTAGTCCCCTCGCAATTCACAACTTTACCAAAACTGGTGGAAATATGTTAGTGACACCCTATTCTAGGTTGTTATTATGATTTATACCCCTTTCTCATGTTTATTTGATTAATAAATTTATATGATAACAAGTGTCAACAAACTCCCCCAAGCTTACCCTTTGCTAGTCCCTAGCAAAGCTATATGCTATAGTAGGATCAGGAGTTGCTACTACGCTTTCATACCTCAG
Source organism: Hyparrhenia diplandra (assembly GCA_015847255.1). Classification (NCBI taxonomy): domain Eukaryota; kingdom Viridiplantae; phylum Streptophyta; class Magnoliopsida; order Poales; family Poaceae; genus Hyparrhenia; species Hyparrhenia diplandra. The sequence goes on along the minus strand of JADLZK010009100.1, from coordinate 237,388 downwards.
AAGTACTGTGTTACTCAGAAATAAATTCTCCTCTTAACCAGATTGCTCTCTCATACCTGTTTACCATGGGGCGTAGCCTTTTCATGAATCATAAGCAAGATAAAACAATCAAGTTAAGTACCATGTCTCAAGTTCTTCGATCAACTATCATCCTGGGGTTTTTGCAATATATTTTTAAAAGAAACTCAGAGATCCTATGTATGACCCTCTTAAGTAGATGGTGGTAGTGGAGTTACACATGTAGTAGGACATACATAGTAGGATGATAGTGGTGAAATGGATGAGGATAAAAGGTAGTAAATAGCCCTTAGCCTTTTCTTGTATTTTTTTTCTCAAGCATCTTGGACTGTATCTCTCTTTCTAAAAATTGCTAGGACCTGGGCTGTCCATTCTTGGAGAGGTGGGCTTTTTTGCCCCGGACTTGTGTCCATTTTTCTCTCTCCTTAGAGATGTGGGCCCTACTCACCCCTCGGACACGTGTCCATTATTCATCTCTAAATATATTTTTATTATTAGGGGTAGTAGGCCCTTCTCGCCTAGTATGACTTTTTTGTCCGTTACTCTCCTCTCTCGTCTCACTTTTTTCTCTAAATATTTATTTTTTCTTTCCTCTCTTTTTCTCTCTTTTTTTTTTCGAATGTAGCCCAAAATCTATTTGGCATAAAAATACGAGAGAGACATATCCAAAGATTGCAAGAGTTTATTTTTATAATTATGGCTAGCGGCTTGATGGAGTATGGGGAGGCGTACTTCCGGGTTAGAAGCAGCGTATTTAGTGGAGTGGGATGATCTTGATGCGAATGATAAACTCTTAAGGGTCATAGCTAAGGAACTCATCATGTAATATTTTATAATTTTCAAAGATAAAAACCAGGAATCAGGTATCTCTAGGAATATGATAAACAGCAGCTCAACTTTTCATGTATTTTTATCTTTCAATGCTAAGACTCAGATTAAGCATGTGCTTTCCACAGGTGTTTGGGTTTAGAGCAAATTAAGCATTTAAAGCTTTGGGAGAATCTAAGTCCAAAGTGTAAGTACTTTTAAGAGGGATTAAAGCGGAGCAACTATTCATCATTTCCTTAGCATATATCATCAAGATCATAAATAGAAAGGAAGAAAGCAATCTAGCAAAGATCTAGTATTTATTAGACTCTTTAACACTAAGACTTTTAATTAAGACTCATTAACTCTAAGCAAATATATATCTAGCTAATAATTAAGACATAAAATAGTGATACTTATCGTGGTAAACGGGGGTGCTCTCCCCCAAGCTTGATCTTGAAGTAGTCCTTTGTTCATCCTTGGAGCCTGCTCCTCTTTCGGGGTCTCCTTTAATGTTCTTCCTGTTAATATTAATTTCGCACATACCCGAAGGAGCAAATTCTAGGATGTTAATGTGAGCCTTCATGTGCTCACGTCTTTTTGGATTTTTATTTTGTGTGGACCTTCATGTGCCCAAATATTTTTAAGAATTTTTTTCTATGCAATAGGGATGCTAATGCAAAACATATGAGTGCAATATTTTTATTTTTTATTTTTATGCCGCCACGAAGGAGAGTGCTTGCGTGGGGCTTTAGGAAACGATGCAAATGCAGCAAACATATTTTTGAGATTTTCTAAGTGCAAGTTTAGAAAAAAGTAAAAATGCTAAAGAAAAAATGCTAATTGAAATATGCTTTGCAGAAAATTAAATATGCAGATAAATACCGAGTTACCTCTCGGCGAGAGTTTAGAGTACTTACTCCCATGGCGTGGTGTCGTCTATGGGCCCTCGTATAAATGTTGTACCCGGTAAGGTTCCTTCAATGATCTCAAAGGGCGGCGTAGACGGCGTAGCCGAGGAAGTCGATTGTTCGGGTTGTTGATGTCGGCGGGTCGGGTCTCAGAAGGTGTACTCTTGTCGCTCTTCTTGGCGGCGCGCAGCTTTCTTTCTTCTTCCGGATTGCTTCTTTGGTGGAGACCTCTCGGGTGTGGCGGTGTATAATTCAAGATGGGTAGGAACTGAGTGTATTTTTCCTTGATGTCTTTCTCTATCCTCTTGATGTGCTCCATCTTCGAGTCCAGCTTCTGTTGTAGTCTCGTGAGACGCTTTCTCGCCCTTGGTCTTTCTTGGGGGCTGTTCATTATTAGTGTAAGTATTGAAGAAACAAATACGTATCTTTTTACCTTGAAGCCGGAAGTGGATCTCGCCCGGCCCCGATGTAGATTATAGCTCTTGTAGTGTTCGGAACGGTCTTCCAAGTACTATGGGAGGATCTTGTTCTTCTTCTCCCATGTCCATGACTAGAAAGTCAGTGAGGACATAGCAGTCTTTGATCTTGACGGGGGCGTTTAGCGGCAATACCTTCCGGAATCGGTGTGATTGATCCGCCATCTGCGCAGCATTACATAGGTGGAACACAAAGGCGCATTACCATATATCAATTGATACGTTACCTTTGACATTAGGTTGATGCCCGATCCGTGTAATGTAGACAACTTGCTTGGAAGTTCCATTGATTAATGGAGCAATGGATTGACGGAACTCCAAGGTCGTCTAGCTTCTCTAGTGGTGGTGGAATGCGCCGAGTCTTGCGTTACGTTGCAACTTGATTGATATAAAGACTCATTCCACGTGTGGTCGAGGTTGACGGTTCTTCTTGTTCTTGCTTCTTCTTTTGTCCTCTCCTCGGCGGTTGGTGCGTGTACTTCGGGTACGGTAGTGGTACAGGTGGAACGGGGGAGCTAGGGTCTTGTGTTTGCGGTTGAATCTCTCCCTCTGTTTGTTGACGGTGAAGACGATCTTGGCGGTGTCGGCGTAGATGATGGCCTTGGTGGTGGCAAGGAAAGGGCGCCCCGCAATGATCGGGCGTTCTTACCTTTGCCCGTATCGAGACCACGAAGTCGGTGGCCACATAGAGCTTACCGATGTAAAGACAAACGTCTTCCGGGATGCCCCGGGGGGTAGCATAGCGGCCGATCGCAAGTTGTAGGCACATGGTTGTGTATAATAAATCTGAACTGGCTCAAGGTTTACCTTAGGCATAATGTTGACACTTGAGCCAAAGTCGCAGAGTGCGTCGTGGGAGGTACGGGCGCCGATGTTAATGGTGACGACCGGTCTCCCCGGATCTCCTTTCTTGGCGGGCATACCCGGTCGGTGCACTTGGTCCTTCTCGTAAAATGTCCTTGGTCGAATACCCGCATAGTAGACATCGACAAGATTTGCAGATTCTAATTCTTCCTGTTGGCCGGAATCTTACCCGGTTAGGCATAGGAGTAGATAAAGCCGGTGAGATAACCGAGATTCTATCATTTTATTGAAGCTATGCCGGGTTCTTTATTGCGTAAGAAAAAAAGCTTTCCATTTTAGTACTAATAGTTTCTAGCATTTTATCATTGGAAGCTAACTTCTTAGACAGATTATCCATGAGTCTACCTTGGTTTTGTACTAACTCTCTTAAAGGTGGGAAATTATTGAAAGAGTTATTACCTTGATAGTTACCCCGAGTAGTTACCTTGGTAGTTGGGTCTCGTTGATTCCATCCTTGATTCGGGACGATATCGGGTTGTTGTTGTTGTTGATGTAGTTCACGCCCTCTTCCGATTCGGGACATTGGCTGCCCGAGTGTCGGTGTTGCCACATTCTTCACATGTCATGCGAGAATCGAAGAGTTGCATGACTTCCTTCTTCTCGGGCTTTGTCTTCAAGCTTTTTTCATAATTAAGTCCATTTTGGCGGACAACATGTCTACCTCTTTCAACCGTGCAGTCCTCTCTCTTTCTTGCGGGGTTGACGGTCCTCATTCCAAGCTTGGTTTGACGCCATCTTCTCCACAAGGTCGGTAGCTTGATTCGATGTAAGGGACGGAAAGCACCTCCAAAGCAGCAGCGTCCATGGTCTCACGGGTGTTGTTGTTAAGCCCGTGGTAGAAGGTCCGCATGAGTAGCCGGTTCTCCATTCCATGGTGTGGGCATTCGATGATGTAGTCTTGGAAGCGCTCCACGCCTGCAGGGGCCGGATTCGTCGTGTTCTTCTTTGCTGAAACTTGAGATTTTCCCCGTAAAGGCGTTGGTTTTGCCTATAGGGAAGAACTTTGCCGGGAAGGCGAGAGAGCAGAAGTGTCCAAGTAGTAAGTTTGTCTTTGTTGGCGTAGAACCAGCGCTTCGCTCGTCCCAAGAGTGAGAATGGGAACAGACGAAGTAGGATTGCATCACTTGAGACATCTTTGATGGTGAAGGTGCCACGCATCTCTAGGAAGTGTTGTAGGTGAGCATTGGCATCTTCATGGGCTTTTCCACGTAATTGGCTAGCTTGTACCATGTTGATGAGTGCGGGCTTGAGCTCAAAAGCTTTGTCTCCCACATCGATCGGCCCGGTCGCGGATGTTGGCCGTAGTCGGTCAAGCGAGTACTCAGCGGAGGGTCTTGTTCGCCATTACTTGAACACGGGTGCTAAGCTTTCGCACGCAGTGGAGGAGTCTTCAAGGTAGTGATCTTGGGTTGAGACTTCAACTTGGATCTTGCCTCCTTCAAGAGTTTTTCTCGGATCGGAAAGGAAGTTTTTCGGAAGATTCCTATTCATACATTACCCTGAAATAGATAGAAAGAATAATAACAAGGGTAAACCTGTTTAAGCAATTAGTGATAAATTTAATACTTTACAATGCGTGAGAGAGATGCATGCAAGTTATTCCTATATTTATATTTTATTGGGCTAAAGACTTTCTTTCCCGACAAAAATGCTTAAAAATGCTTGTTGGTATTTCTAACGTCACTAACTAGTAATGGCGTCTAGAAAGGATATCGATGTTGCTTCGGATAAAACTAAAAGAAAATAATTCATTGCGATTCATAGCATATCCGAAAAGGTTGTCATCCCTATAGTTAAACTACTAATATGCAAGGAATAAACTATTCGTACTATGCCTTGATAACTTCTTAATAAGTAAATAAACAATTATAATCGGGTATCCGCAAAGCGCCGTGATATGAATATACCATTGTAGCATTTTAACCGGGGAGTAAGAACCAGTGTTGAATTTATATTCTACCACGAGGAAAGAAGTCTACTATCGTGAATTAACCGTGCATAGGTGTATCTAAACATCTTAATCATCTCTCGTAGCAAAGCTTAAGTGCTAAATCTATCAATTACTTAAACAGGGATCAAAGTTCACAATAAAGATAATGATAAAGTTCTGATAAATAGATTCAACCAAGTCATATCCGGTGTGCAAAATAGAAAGTGTCAAACAAAGGGACGATAGCAATTCATAGGCTAGCTAGCATTAGAAACTCCAATATGTAACTCTAAACCATAAGTTAGGATCTACTCAATTAGTGCAATACATCTAACAATCATTGAAGAAAGACTAATTAAATCCACACATGAGGGACGAGAATCCGTGAAGACTAAGGCCGAAAACTTAGAACAACCCGAATAATATCATCCGCTAGGCCTACATACGGGGGATGGATTGCAAAGGACTCAATGGTGCTTGTCACCACCACGATCTACCACACGACCCGGCACATAGGGTGCAAACGCGAGTAAATACGATCTAATCACCACGATTACATCATCTCTACCACTCACCCTCCTCGAACGAAAGGATGAGCGCTATACGAATCCATGCATGAACATAACATAGAAATTCAACTATGCTAAACGTGTGTAATCAAAGTAAATACTAGAACAAATAATCTCGAATATAAACATGATCAATATATTCATATTAAGAACGTGTTTGGAACTTGAAGACTACTTACAATGAAGAACTTACAAGAACGAGGCCCGATCTTGAGCCGGCCTCCGACGATCGAGGCGGATTTCTCCCTTCCTACTAGATCTAATCTTGATTGCTACTCTTCCTAAAGCGGTGTTTCTAGAGCGTGGGATTGATGACTTGGATCTTGAAGCGTTGTTGCTGAATTGAGAACTTGATGATCCGAAAAGGGGGGTCTAGGGGTCTCCTTATATAGTCCCAGGAGGTGCCCGTGTTGGACTTAGATACATCTCGTGCTCCCACCGACGCCCTCGGATCAAACCGACATTAAAATCGGGTGGATTAGATTGCGTCTTAGAGTCGGTTGAGGAAGCTTCCGGAGACCCGATCTTCTTGGACCAGGCGGGCCGATCGGCCCCATTATTGGGCCGATCGGCCCGTGGTGGGTCCCACCTGGGTCCCGCGATGCGTCGTGGCTTCCGGAGTCTTCTAGATGATGTTTTCTTCGGTGTCAAGTTTCGTTCACGGGATTAATCCGAAGCCTTCTAGAGTCTTTCTTGGAGTTGGATTGCGTTACGTCGCGTAGTCGTGCGGCTCGCCTTCTCGCTGTTTTTTTCTGTTTAGTCCCTGCAATTCACAACTTTACCAAAACTGGTGGAAATATGTTAGTGACACCCTATTCTAGGTTGTTATTATGATTTATACCCCTTTCTCATGTTTATTTGATTAATAAATTTATATGATAACAAGTGTCAACAATCGTGCTGTGCAAGTGCAGCACACACAAACACAGAGAGGGGGTCATACATTTGCCACTGCGACGTTTAGAGCGCCCAAGAGGGAAACCCAAGACAATGTAGGCTTCAGTAATGGGTTCATCTGAACAAGGCAAAAATTAGTGGCAACCCTACAGTAGCGCAGGCAGGGAAGAACATATACATCCTATGTTGAGGCAAACAATGCAACATCACATTTAATTATAAGGTTGACACTATATATTGCGCTCATATTAGCTCTTATGGTCCTTGTTTTTCTACATTTGGCACTAGCAAATGAGAGCGACTTTCAATGAATTACTATATATTCCGTATGTATGCTGCAAGAAAGACAAGAGAGGACATGAATCAAGCTAGAAAGAAGACTGCGTACCTAAGGGGTGCATGCGACGATCTCATGGGAAGATCCTCCTTGCTAGAAATCTCGAAGAAGAGAGTGCGTGGAGCAGGTAGCAGGAATGACAACAGGAATGAGAGCCATCCAGATGGTTTTTGACGGGCTACAAAGTTTCCATGAGTCCAACAAGTACCATTGTAGAAAAACGGATATCTGGTCACCTTGCCAGGAGCTAGCTCATACTTGTCCTGAATCAACCAAGATCAAATGGGCAAGTGTATCAATCAAGTGAAAAGGGACAACAGAGTATGAAAAACTACAATTACAGGAAGTAATTAAGTTCCCTAAAAAAGAATCCAATAACTTGGTTTCTTGATCTTTTATTACACCGAACAAGCCTGTTTCACACTTTCACTTTAAATACAATGGACACACGACCCAATAGCCCATAATGAAAACATAGCCCATTAATGGGACCCAGACAGTGTGGACGCGAGCTCACTCCGCCGCGTCGGCGGCGATTCGCCGAGAAAAGGGAGACGGAGAAACGAAGAGGACAGACACTCGGACACTGGGGTCGGCGCAGACATTCATCTGCTTCTCACTACCATTAAACCCTCCATTTTTGCTAAAAAGAATAATAAACCCCTCTTATCCTTTCCTTTTTCGCTTTTGCCGATTCGCCCCCATCACCCCGTTCGCTAACAAAACCCCTTTCGCTATAATAGGACTTTAAACATTGTGTTTCGCTATAAATTGACTACTATAGAACTCCAAACATTAGAGATAATCAAACTTTTGAAGTATGTTCTTGCCTCTTGCCTCTTGGCTATAAATTGGCTATAATAGGACTTAGTTGCAAAGTGGCTCAACCCTGGCCCGTTGCCTCTTCTATATGTAGACCCACACAAATGGGCTTTTAACCCTAAAGGCCCATTAATGTGGGTATGGATATGTATGGTTACTTTTTGGGCATATATCCAACAATCTCCCACTTGCACTAGAGGCGACAATCATATATGCAACTGTTCCAACCCCTTAAGTGTGTCCCATTACGTTCATGGGTAGATGGCCATGATCAAAAACCACTTCGAACCATTAGTTAATATCGGCACCTAGCAACACATACTGAATCCCAAATACACATCAACCAAACCTTGATATAAACACGTTTTGATCCTTTTGCCACATGATACCTGTTGAACTCAAGGTGAGATTTGTGCCACCCTTGTAATAGTTCAACACTTCACTCGATCTTGTAGTGGATACATCGTGTGACTAACTGTTTAGTTACACCATGATCAACACTTCAATCATATTGGCATGGGCATGCACTTTCTTATTCCAACTACATCAAGAGGCCTAGAGATATCTCTCCAGTTACGTAGGAGGGACAAATTCCATCTTGATCCGCTCACATCCAATTCTATGTTATATGGTACATAACCCACCTTCGTGTGCAACCTATGCAACCACCAATTAAGGCCACAGGATCTGGATCCAACGTCTAGGATTTTTTTCACTTAAACCGTCCCACCTGGATACACATGAGTTAGATTTAAACCCCACAGATGGAGGGGTTAAGAAAAAAAAATCCTAGACGTTGGATCCAGATCATGTGACCTTAATTAGTGGTTGCATAGGTTGCTCACTAACATGGGTTGCATAGGATACGTTGCCCATATAAAAACTTCTTTTATAACTATCCAGCTATGGAGTAGCATTTAACAACCCAAAAATGATCACTACACATAGTGAGAAACAATGACGATCTCAGGCCTAAGGATCTAGCAGGTATACCATTCAAGAGCGCTTCATGGTACATCCAATTTTACACACTAATTTCACCACCACATGAAAATATTTACCAGCACAAAACTTTTGTACTTAAGCACACCAAATAATATTTTTTTACTCTGTAGATCTATTGATGTGATTTACTATGATATTTCAAAGATTCAACCGAAATAAATAAAAAAAAGGAAAAAGATAAAACTACTTTCAATGCCACAAAACCACCTTTCATTGTAGCAAACTGCCTTCAAAACCGCTCCCAAGATAAAATGCACAGTTTGAAAAGTTGAGATAGGTGGAAAAACAGACTTTCATGAAAATTAGAGGAAAGTCTTTTTCGCGCAAGCGCCTCTGTTGTTAGGCGGTCCTGTTATCTCGGCCAAAAAACTACCAATGGTCCATCGATCGCCTTTTTCGCCCCAGAGTAGCACCTTTTGTTTTTCCGAAGAATACCAAGCGTTAACCATATGTGTGCCCAGGATGTCCACCACGACACATATAGCAACAAAAATGATAAATATCAGAAACAATTCTTTATTACATAGCGAAAACATATTTACATCAACTTACAAATATATCGAGTACAACGGAAACTATTCTTAATCTTACGTCTTCGGTCTCCATACTCCACGAGGGGACGGTTGATCGGGGAGCACTCGCCTAGTACTCATGGATCTCCAAAGGAAACTCTTCATTTGAACCGCCATCCGGTACCCATCCGGGATTTTCATTGGTGATACAACAAGCGTCACTCACCATGCTCGGCAAGTATAACATGAGGGGATGCAAGGCTCAAAAGGCTAGACACGGTTTAATCTGCGATAAGCATTTTTAGTTGGCCACATTTTATTATTAAACCTATATCGCTATGTTATGCTTAGGGCGCCTCCCATGTGAATATAATTATTTATCATCATCAGGATTCATCATCAAGCTTCATCATCATCTGAACCATCCATAGAACCATCTATCTCGAAAAGGATCCAGGCCGCTCGTGACCGTGAGCACGGCTGATATATCAGTTTGATCAAACTCTCAGCGAGGTGTACACTTTCACCTTGAGCCATGATTGCCCATTGCCCGAGGTGATCGGCCTCTTAACTCACTACCAAGGTAAGTCGGCAGGGATCACTACGAAGCCTTTCACTAATCCCCCTAGCAAGATGATGGCCGCTAAGGTTTCGACCCCGTGTTTATGGAAGACTCTCCTCCAAAGTGGCACACTTAAATGACACGCAGCCCAGCACACACTTTGGCAGAACAAGGACCATACTCATCGTGGTTACCCCCTCTTGCCCTTTCGGTAAGCCACCATCAAGATAGAGAAAACTAGTTATACGACTAAGGTCGTGCCCACTTTGACACTCAAGGTTGTACTGTTTTTTCTGGGTGGCCGCTTTAAGATTCAGTCCTTACGGAGGGCAAACTAGAGCACCCAAAATGGCCCAATGCTCTAGCTCCCTTCTTTCCATATTGCTTTCAAAAGCACCTTATGTCCATGTCACTCAACATCATCATCTTGATCATTGATCCATATTTCATTAATCAAAGTTAACATTATAGTATGGTGATTGCAGGCTAAGCAAAACTACCCATATGCATAAAACCCAAGGTGAACAAGGTTCAGGATATCAAAAGTACTAGGTAAAAATCCTTAGCATCATATTGGACACATGCATATGAAAGTGATTAAATGGTTATTGGGTAATCAAGGGGACTCATGTTAAACTTGCCTTCAATTATCTGCTCAAGCTTTTCCATGGATCATCCTCTTGAGTAGCTTCACTTCTAACGATAGCAAACAACCGGCGCAAACATCACAAGTACCCTATAAACAGTACACCAAGAATTATAAATCAAGATAAAAACGATTCCTAACGCCAAGTGGTCATCCTACGATCGTCAGCGTGAGCTGCAAAGACACTTTAAAACGGGTTATGGTGAGCTTTTGAAGTTTTGGGGGTTAAACCATAAAATTGACATTTTAATAAACTAAATACTATTAGAAAACCAAATTTAAATCATGGGAATGAATTATGACGTGATATCAAGATATAGCATGAAAGATGACAACGAGGTACCGGTGTATGAGAAGACATGAGTCAGATTTCTAAAGGGTTATTTATATGACTATTGGAATTATCTGTGGAATATTAAAGGAAGATATATATATGGCATTGACATAATGAAATGACAACATGAAGATGATCGATAGGCTGCTGATCGTGTCTTCACCTATAGATTTTACTACTAGCATGTATATGTAGTTGTATACAGCTAGGGTGCATGTGTAAACGTAAGCACATGTATATACAAAAGATAGGAATAAGTGTTTTGGAGTTCTCGCCTTGGACTATGGATGTCTAGATCATCTAGTTTATGCGAGATTACTGATCACATGGTTAATGAAATCGGTGAAATTAAAACAGGAACAAGGCCAGGAGTAGGATGTATGCTTCTCACCAGTGCTTGGTGACTGACGATAAGAGACGATGGATGACGGCGAGAAGATAGGAGCTGAGGAGGCGTCCCCCAGACCTGGTATTTCTGTGATGAAAAGATGCTGGAACTGATGAGCGAGTTAACAGCCTCTAGCGGAAATTTGCGACAACGGAGCCTCTTACCAGCACCGTGGGAACTTAGAAGGGCAGCGGTAAGGTGTTCTGGCGAGCAGCGACTCGGATCACCACCATGATGAAAGTCATCGCAGTGCGTCTGACGTGATCCTGTGGTGTCTGGAACTTCATGGACAGCAGGGATGTCGAGCATTCCTCACAATGATCCTGTGGCATGTTTCAAAAAGAGAGATGTGAGGGTAGAGGCGAGACAGGAAACCGGAAGGGAGCGCCATGGCTTCATAGTACCAAGAGGAACGATGGTCAGCCACCACAGGACCATGACCGTAGCAGCTTGTTGCGTTCCTGCTTCTGTCTATGAAGATGGATGGCCATCGAAGGTTAGTGGATGGTTGAATAGAAAAAGGAGAGAACAGCTATTTATATAGGTGAGGGATCAAGGACGGTGCACAAGGCAGGTGATCGAATTATGACAGGCTTGGCCACCGACTTCTCACATGATGGAGAAACGTCTAGATCATCATGTGATATTCATTAGGCTTGAGTGGGAAATCAGCTTTGGTGCACTAAATATACATGTCGGCACTGCTAGTGGGAATCTAGGAAGTCGACATGCACGGTGGCAAAAGAAACGGTAGCTTGCTTGTGTGGCTAGTTGATATTTGGACAGAGACACATGCGGAGGCGAGAGAGATTAGTTGCAGCCATTAACTTTGAAGTGCATGAGATTTTTATGCTGATTTACATAAGATTATTAGGACATAGAAAATAGCAGATAGACAAGAAGAAATAGAGAAAAGAGGGACTGCATTGCTTTGCTAGTAGAACGTGTGGGTCCAGGTGGTTTGCTCCTTGAAGTGATCTCACGTGCAAAGGATCAAATATTTGGTCCAGGAAACATATGTGACAAAAAGAGAGGAAAATGATTTTTGTAGTTGACACGGTGGTTACTTTATTCAAGGATTAAATGTGATACATGGTGAGAATATGATATAGATAATGAATGAACAAGATTTGACACGAGATCAAAAGGATCTTTAGTCAAACTAGGATTAAAGAATTTGAATATGAGTTTAGAAATTATACTAAAAATACTTTTCCAAGGACTTTTAAAACTCAAACTACTTTTTTTTTATATAAATAGAACAAAACCTAATCGAGGCTTTATCGAAATTTCTAAATTCATTTTTCACTCAAGAAAATATATGCAAGGGCATGAAATGCGACAAACAATTTATATTAAATTGTAAAACCTTTATAAAATCATTTTTTTATTTGACACAATTTGACAACAATCTAACTAAAGCTTGGATAATTTTAGGAAATATTGTTAAATCCTTTATTATTATTTTTATTATGTTTTACGCACAACCCAAAATGAAAATTTTGGGTGTGACACCCCTTTGTGCCCCCTGCCAGGTCAGTCCCATGTGGTAGCCGGAGCTCTTCCTCCGCCAAACCCGCATCAGCCGCCGCCAAATCTTCACCTGCCATCACCATGACGCCACCGTTGATGATGATCTCCAGCTCCTCTGTTACTCCGATCCACTTACGCCGACCCTGTGACTGTGGGCCTGTTCGTTGTGTAGATAGAGCACTCATACAGGAGAATGCACGTGGCTACAAAATTGTAATGTGCTTCTTGGAACACGTATTACAAGAAAGGACATTGGGCAGACAGTGGTAGCCAAAACATTATTTTCGATTTATATATATACAAATCAAAGAACCCATGACATTTGGCAATGACAACGAATGGAATATGCATTTCACCTCCATGTCTCATTGCATTTCACAACTCTATATCAGCATGCTTGCTTGTTGACACAGACCACTACAGTACACATCATTCATTAGTATCCCCTCCCCAATTTCAATATGTACAAAGAGGGACTATATATAACACTGTCTTGTCTCAGAACAAGAGCAGACACAACACCACAAGCACCAAAAGGAAGAACCAGATCTGGTGCATCGACCTCTCGATCTCCATCTGATGTTGCCTCAGCCTGGGGTCACGTTCTATGCCACAACATCGTACGGGCTTGTGTAGTACAAGCTCACTGGTAGCTAGCCTTGGAACGCCCATGGAAGCGCGGCCTCTACCATCCCTCCGAGAACCTGAACCCCTCCTGCAGTTGAGTTGATCAAGTCAGGCCCTACTGATGTTGGAGGGTAGATGGAGTCTGAATCCAGTGGGACTGGGATGGTGGTGTGGGCTCATGAAGATGGTGGTTGGGATAGAGTAAGATATAAAATATGGATGGATGCGGTTGAAACGTGTATAAAAGAAAGAATCTTGATAACTAGGACGGATAAAGGATGAATTTAGAGAACTACGAGTACGGATAGCCTAATGTCGCAATATGAACTCAGGAAAGATGGGCTAATCTCCCACCATTCTCCATGGTCCACGTCTACTAAGGGAGATCTAGGGTTGCGTTTGGGATAGGAGTAAGGTAGGATGGGATGATTTCATTATGGATTTTAACGATGGAACGGTTCCTAGCTCGCTACTAAGACGGTTTGGCCAACTATACTCTCTACTCGCTCACACGCAACCAGTCATACTGTCTTCCACCGTGTGCTCGCACTTTTGTACCATCTACTAGTAAAACAAACTGTTACTTTTGAGATTTGTTATTTGTCTTTGTGTCCTAAGGTATCAAATTTTGGTCCTTATCTGACTATAGAAACAATCCTAAATTGTTAATGGTCCTTTTAGCCAATACAAAATCATATTTTGTATAAGGTTTATCTAACAAGCTTTTAATTACCAGAACCGAAATTTACAGATTTTATCTATGGAAATTGCAAGGAACTAAAGTTGTAATATTAATATATATAGAATAATATATATAATAATTGTAGGTCGAAAAAGAAAACTAAAATTCAGACACCCGAATTTTAGCAAATTCCATTGGAGATCAAACAAAGTTATGCCAGGCTAAGGAGTCCGCCTAGAGTTCGAGTCCAAAAAGAGAACTTCTATTTGAGATCAAACAATGTTAGATTTTGTGTTCCAGGTTAAGTTCCCGCTTTACCGTGAGTCCGTGAGACATTTGATCGAGTCGTTGCAATGGCCCCGCCCTCTTCAATCGCCGGCGCGACCGATCCAAGCAGCTGGAGATCAGTCTTGATGTCCATCCTCCGGCGAGAGCCACGCCCACCCTCCAAGCGGCTGCGCCGGGCCACCGGCACCGCTGACGACGCCGCGACGCCGCTGACTGACGAAGACCTCCTCGCCATCTTCAACCTCATCCCGGATCTTGCCGACCTCGTCCGCATCGCCGCCACCTGCAGGCGGTGGCGCAACCTGGTCTCCAGCGATGCCGTTTTCCTCTGCCGCACACCACGGCGGCTACCTAACAGATTCGTCGGCCCCCTCGCCCTCGGCTTCTTTCACCACGAGAACGCCGCCGCCGGGCCGCGCTTCGTGCCCTGGGCTGTGGCTGGCGAGACGCGACGACAGTTCCTCGGCAATCACGGCCAGCCGTCCCTTACGCTGAGCACGCTCGCCGATGACGGGCTCTTCCACTCCTCCCACGTCGTGGCATCTAGGAACGGCCTCCTCGTCGTCGAACTCCGGCGAGCAAAGGACGACAGGGCACTCAGGCTCTGCGTCTGCAACCCCATGTCCGGCGCAGTGCACGTCCTGCCACCCCTTGTCGTCAAAGGCGACGACGGCCTCGGGCACTACGCGTGCACGGTGCTCGCCGCCGATGACTGCAACGACGACAACACTGGCCTGGCTCGTCACTCTTCTTACTTCCACCTGATCATGGTGTACACCAGGCGCGGCGGTTCCACCACATTCCACAGCTACTCGCCTGACGGCGGCGGCTGGAGCAGAGAGGAAAAGACAGTGAACTGCGAGAAGCTTAGTCAGAAGCAGCTTCGCCTGATGCGTGGCGGTGGCGTCGTGGCCCGTGACGGCAGGAAGGTGTTATGGCTTGCCAAGAACATGGTGGCGGCACTGGAACTCGCCACGTTGAGGCTGCACGAGGTAGACGTTCCTTGGTGCGCGAACGGCCAAAACTTCACCATGGCAAACACCTTGCTGGGCTTGTCGTCGCCGGTGGGAGGGCTCTGCTTGATCCAGTTCGACCGCATGTCGCTGTCGCCGGCCGAACGCAAGCGGAGAGTCTCCATAGGCGTGTACACCTGCGACTATTGGGGTTGGAAGATGAAGGAATCGATCCATAGGCTGCGGTGGTTCTGCGACAGGAGCGGGATCATCTTCTTCAGCGCCGTCGCCGGGGACAACGACCACCAGAGAAGCGAGGTGTACGCTCTAAGCCTCGACACGAAGGTGGTTGAGAAGGTGGCGAGCCATGTCGGGGACCGTGATTGGGGAGATCTTCACGGGTACGAGATGGATCAGGCGGCCTACTTGTCATCTCTTGCTGAGCGAGACGACAACATGGAAGACACGTGAATATATGTGTTCTTGGTTTCGTGTCTACTTATATATTATAGTAAAATATTGTGTTGAGTAAAATAGATGGACAATCTCTGAACTCGATTCCTAACTTCTATAGCACATTTTCAAAATAATGTGGCAACATGTAATTTAGGGCCTGAACTTGTCATAATAATATGTCAACGAGATCTAAATAGACCCTATCTACTTCTTAGGATGACGCCACATATCCTAGTAGTTGCATCCACATCCCATTCTTGAGCAAGCCAGATGTTTAATGGCAATCGATCGTCCGCATACCTCTTCAGTCTAAGGAGCACCAACTTTTCCATTGCTGCGAGCCTTTGATATAGAGAAATGGATGAAGGCATATGTTAGGGATGATTAGTTGGCAAGCTAAAAGTAAGGTAGACCATGTAGATGGAGCCCTAGAGACTAACATGTGGGATGGTTGGAGCTCTTTTGGACCCATTTGACACAGTAGTTCGTGGACTTAAAAGTATAAAAATTTAAGAGTTTAGGACCTGGATGGCATCCTAAGATATGTTTGGCTAGCTACATGAAAATGCATGTTGAGAGTTTGGTGATTGATAGGTGACAACACACAATACAAGTTTAAGTACTTGAAAATGCCATCTGAGAATTCGATGAACAAGGTGGCATCATCTTGTGACAAGTTTAAGCACTGCTCATGTGTTTTACTTAAATAGTGTTAGCTTATAAACTAAACCGACAACTATGTGTTGTTCAATTTCTAAGTTGACATATTTCCACTCCCTTATCTCTTGATTCCATGTATAAACAATCATCATTTGGTGTTACTAAGATTTGTTCCTGAATCTTAGCTCTACTATCTTGCTTTAATAACTTATGTCGAACTCTACAAGGTTTGTGATATCTAAGGGCTTAAAGTTTGGTAAAAAACATTGACATTCATACTACAATTTATTGTTCTTCATTTTTGTTGTGACAACAGAAGTTTAGCCAATTTTACAAGAAATGTGTCATCTTTTGACATTTGATATATGTCATAATACTTGTAAAATATGTCACGAGTCACCATTTATGACACCAAGTTGACGAAAATCAAATGTCCAAAGATGAGCATCTATAATGACAACTTGTGACATTTAAGTGTTGATGCAAACGTGTTCTTGGATACTGACAGAATTAATTATGCTTTAGATTAGGTCATAATTTCAATTCAGTAGTAAGACCTATGTATAGCAACCTCTTGCTTTTGCTTTCCTGACATCGTCGATGCGTGTTAATCACGCCATCCAACATAAGCACACCTTCAGGCCTTTGCAACAAGATCTTTTGTGTGTGAAACCTACATCCATGACCTTTATCTCTATCCCCTATAAAGATAATAAATTACGAATAGCAGGCTCATAGCAAGGTTTTGCATAGCATATTGTGCATTATAGATATTAGTGTATGCACAGTGTATTGTCGATTACAAACATTAAGTCCCAATAGCATAATACCAAAATGGTAAAAGATGGTGCTTCAATCAATACTAACACTATGATTGTTGAATATAAAAATAAACATAAATGAATAAGATATAAAGAATAGCAGTTGTCCTTTGCCATGTCATCATTCTTTATCATCACCAAAATCACCATCATCAACATTCTTGTTACCACTAGAACTATCTATATTGTCACTTGACCCACGCACATAGCGTGGCCTAGCAAGAGCAATAGCATCCAACAATAGTAGATGCTAATTGTGATAGAGTCACTAAGTTCCAACATGCTATCTTCTATATGCTACCTTGTGGTGGTAGCAATAGAGGCACTACTTCTATAGTGGTCACTACCAATGTTATTTAATTTGTTACTATGCTTCTACAATCACCCCCCCCCCCCGTAGGTTCAACCTCCACCATTGTCATGTGGCCTCACAAATGGAGAGTCTCGGTTAAATTACCTGCACACATCATTATCATTTATTCTATGAGTTCAATGTTAAACCTTGGAACACTCATAGGACAAATATATCTAGGAAATTTTTGTTGTCTCCTTATAATATAAGTATGTTAGCATAGATAATGCAAACAAGAATGTTCTATAAATCTAGCTAACATTTATTTGGCATGGAACTTTGGCAAGATCCTCTAGTCCATTCCATGTCAAAGAACTTTGTCAAGCCATAAATTATTAATGATAGTACTTTGGAAATACCAAATTTTGACAAAGCAAAGAGGGAAGAAATTAGTAGCAACAGTTCCTTCATGTTTTGCTACTAATTAGTATGTTCCTTTACTTGTAAAGTTAACTTATATTTTGCTTGCAAGCAAAATTTAGTAACAAATAAGCGAGATGTAACGCCGGTCATGCATTCTTCACCCCTCCCCTATCTTCAAGCTTGCACCCAATCTCTTTCCACCCTACCACTACAGCCCATATAGATGTGAGGTCGACTAGTTTCCTCCTCCCATCCTCATCTCGTTCGAGTCCTCTGCCTCCCTCGGCGGATTCATTCATCAACTCCGGTGAGATCCGTAGCCATGCCCTCCACTACCATCTTTTGTGGCACTTGTCTAATCAGTTGTCTCTGTCCATACCTAGGTAATTGACATCTCCAATTGCTCTTAGCTCATCGTGGCTTTCCACTACCAGTATTCTAGCAACAAGGTCCCTTTAAAACCCACTAGAATTGGTATGTCTTTGCCTAAATTCTAATTTACTCTTTTCCAATTTTTACATTTGCTACCCTAATCCTAGCCCTTTAAAATTGTTTGTGATGAATATACCTACAACACATAACAATAGATGTTACAAGGAGCAAATCCATTCTAAATTTGGCATCACATCAAACAGTTCTTACTTTTTGTAGCAATTGATCTACTCTTTCTAAGTTCGCGGCACAACTTGAATGTGTCATAAAGACAGAAATGTGACTAAGGAAGAAGCAATAGTTTCCAATCCTCTTGCTATCAACTAGATTTTCTTCTCATATCCAAAATACCTAAATATTAGTAGGGAGAGTTTTTTCTTGTTTATGTTAGTATGCAAGGTTCAATTCAAGGTTTGAAATTATTTGGTTTTTAATGCAGAATTCATCAATTTTGAGTGAAAAATTAATGATTTGGAATGCATGACTTTGATTTAAGACATTAGGTTGAAACCACATTTACATATTTGATTCTATTCTAAATGTGATAACTTAATTCCTTTGTCATTTTGTAACATACTTTCCTTTTTTTTTTAGAACACACAACATGCCACACACCAAGAGAGCTCGCCATGTACACCTCACGATCCTCCATCAACTCGAGGTCCACGCAAAAAGGGGTGGTTGTCCATCCATTCGAGACACCTCCAAGGAACCACTTCGCCCAACGAAGATGGCACACCACTAACCGATGAGATCATCCTCTTCATCTTCATTGGCTTTCTTGAGATTTCTGACCTCGTTTCGGTTGTGCTGCTACACACAGCGTTGGCGCCATCCGGTGTCTAGTGATGCCAACTTCATTTGTCGGACCTCACAACAGCTATGCTTTGTTGACAAATTCATCCCTCGCTCATTGTCGGATTCTTTCATAAGTGTGATGGCAATCCGCTAAGATTCACCCCATGGCTTCGCGCATCACGCCGATTCCCAATCCTCCGTAAGTCATCACTATCAATGACCATGGACATCAATGAAGGGCTTTTGAACTCGTCCCAGGGTTGTGGCCTCTAGGAACGGCCTCCTCGTCATTGAAGTTCAACGTGGGAAAACATAGTAGGACTCTCAAGCTCTATATGCGCAACCCCATGAGTGGCGAGGTCCATGTATTACCAACCCTAAAGGGCAAGGATGGTATTGGACACTATGCATGCACGGTGCTCACCCATTTGCCGACTACCAAAATAAGAACAACAACCCACAATCTCCGTTGTCCTCTCACTATGACGTGCTCATGGTGTATAATTGAATCAACTTCCACAGCATTTGGAGATACTCATCTAAGGAAGGCAAATGGAGACCGAGGGGCAAGGTGGTTGAGCCCAACTTGGCAAAAACCAAATGCAATCGATGCACGATGGTGTGATTGCACAACTGGTGGACAAGTAGCATATTGGATAACAACAGACCTCGTGTTTGGGCTACACCTCAACACATTAGAGGCCACAATGATGAGATTGCCTTGGTCAGGAGGCAACACCTTCATCGACACAGAGAATATATTGCTTGGTGCGACACCAAGAGGTAGGTTGTGCGCTATCCAATTTAGCGGGCATTGGGACTTATCGATTGCATGGTAAGTGGGAACCAAAAAATGAAATATGTGTAATCACCTATGACAACAATGGCAACACTGACAACAGTATGCTACAAGTGAGCAATTCATTATGGAAGACGAAGATCAATATCCAAGTAGACCAAGCTTTGAAAGTTGATGCACTTGCAACGGAGGTAAAGCTACAATGGTTTTGTGAGAAGAGTGGGGTTGTGTTCTTTACTGCCAGCTATTGTGGTAAACTGAGAAGTGAGGTGTATGCGCTAAACTTGGGCACAAGAATGATTGAGAAGGTGGCAAAACAACACCAGGGACATTGACTTGTGGAACAACTTGTATGGCTACGAGATGGATCGTGCCTCATATCTGACATCCCTCGCTAAGCCAGAAGGCATAGAGAATATGTGATTGGTATTTACTACTAATAGTTTGAGGTTTTGTTACTAAAAAGAAGTGCATACATATGTGTGTTTAACACCTTTATTTTTATTACTAATAATCTAAATTCAATGTAATTCTTTGTGCTAATATTGAATGCAAACCTTTTTCTTTAGTAGTAAGATCTATTTATTGCCTCTCATCTGGGCTGTTCATACACATGCACACCCACCCACTCTACACACCACGCACACCACACTACTACACAAATTAATAACCATAGTCATTTTTGAAACCGACACCAAGCAAAGGTCACCGTTAATCGCTGGTTAGCAGCCGCGACGGTTTTCAAAACTACCACGGACCGCGCCGCCACCGTCGGATCCGGCTCCACCGATGCCGATCCGAGCCCCGACATCGGATCTGTTCCAACGCCGCCGGATCCGCTCGACCCCCGCCCGAATCCGTCGGATATGGGTTCCTCCTCGTCCGACATGTGGTGGTGGCCACTGCCATGAGAGTCGAAGTTCGCTGTCATGAGGAGGCGGCGGCATCCGCCATGGGGATTGTGCTAAACGCTTGCTAGTGGAGGACCCGTCGCCTTGCCTCGACCACCGCGCATATCGCATCCATACTAGAGGGGCCACCTGCCGCCATGAGCGCCTTCTCCGGGAAGTGCTTCCCCGAGAGCGCCCGCGAAGGGTGGTGAGGGTAAGCCTTGTTGCGCCATGCACGGGAGGAGAGAGTGAGATGCGAGAGGAGTGAGGGAGAGAGGAGAGGGTGAAGTGGGGTGGGGGACCCTAAGTCTACCTTTATAGTTGACCAACTATCGCCTCCGAATGGCCTATGTTGGGCATGGGCCTTTTTCCACGGCGAACATGTTAAGAAGACCACCACAAGTAATGGGCTATTAACCGTGGTGGGCCTTTTTTATAATAAAAACCGCAAGGGTTAATCGATTTACCGTGGCGGGTTTTATAAAAAAAATCCCTGATTAATTAAAAAACCTGCCATGGTTAATTGAGTCATTAATCGTGGTGGTTTTTTTTTTCCAAAACCACCACGGTTAATAAAATGGAAAGGTCTTGTAAAAGATTTTTTAGTAGTGCCACACACAACCCGAGTACAAATATGATAGAATGTGATTAGGGAATACTCAATGCATTACTGTGATTGTCGGTGTACAAATATATATAGGCACCATGGACAGGCCCACTTGCCATATTACATTCCAACACTCTCCCGCAGCCTCCTAAACCGGAGCACTACGAACATTGAGACCCCGGACCTAAACTCGCGTGAATACGGAGGTCGGCAAACCTTTGTGAAGATGTCCGGGCGTCTCGAGACGTGGTAGGGACATGCGGGGCGCGGACTTCACCAAAGGCGACTCGCTCTCGAACAAAGTGCGGTCGATCTCAATATGCTTAGTTCGCTGATGCTGAACAGGATTGGTGGAGAGGTAGACGGCGCTGATATTATCACAATAAACCACCGTGGGCACGGCGGAGAGGATACCAAAGCTCTTGCGGTTAGCATGCGCAGCCGGCCCAAGCTTCAGCCACTCCATTGGGCGACAACATATTCCGCCTCGCTCTGATTCGGATACCGTAAGCCCGACGCTTGGGCGACCATGAAATGAGGTTGTCCCCGAGAAACACCCAAGATAACCCGATGTGGATTTGCGTGTATCGGGGCAGCCCGCCCCAATCGCATCGGTAAATGCTGAGATCCGCGAGAGGTCCGGTAAAGGTGGAAGCCAAGATCCAGTGTACCTTGAATATACCGAAGGATGCGCTTCATCGCACCCCAGTGAGGCTCCCGAGGGTCGTGCATATACAGGCACACCTGCTGAACGGCATATCGATGTCCGGACGTGTGAAGGTGAGGTACTGCAAAGCTCCAACAATATCGCGATCATCGGCTGGGATCAGTGACAGAGTACCATCAGCGTAGAGCTTAGAGTGGGTGTCCACTGAGAGTACTGCACGGCTTGCAATTACCCATACCAGTCCGGTCAGAATATCCAACATATAATCTGTTTTGAGAGAGAAAAAGATTATTGCCCTCGGGCGTTGACACCGACACCGAGAAAATGCTGCAGCGGCCCCATGTCAGTCATAGAAAACTCACGGCGAAGAGCAATGATAATCCGGCCGAAGGAGAGTCGGCGAGGATGCACCGAGCACAATATCATCAACATATAGCGTAAGGAATGCCATGTTAGTACCTCGGGAATAAATGAAGAGGGATGCATCGGACTTGGCCGACAAATCCAAGAGACTTGATGAAGGAGGCAAACCGGTTGCGCCGGGCACGAGGAGCTTGTTTCAACCCGTAGAGCGACTTGTTCAGCGATTACATGGTTGGGCTGCATGGAGTCAACAAAACCCGGCCGGCTGACGCTAAAGAAACGTCTCATCCCGAGGTGCCATGAAGAAAAGCATTCTTGACATCAAGGCGATGAATCGGCCAAGAGTGAGACAATGCCAAGGTGAGCACAACACGGATGGTAGCCGGGCTTGACCACCGGGCTAAAAGTCTCGTCGTAGTCAATCCTGGACGCCATGTGAACCCACCTGAGCACCCATCGGCCTTTGTAACGATCAAGAGAGCCATCGGTCTTGAACTTGTGCCAAAAAACCCATTTGCCGGCCACGGTGATTAACACCGGAGGACGAGGCACCAGTGTCCGTGTATTATTCTCCTTCAGGGCGTCGAATTCAGCTTGGCATAGCAAGCCGCCAGGCGGATCCGCCAGAGCAGCCCTGACGGATGATGGAACCGGAGATGGCGGTGTGGTGGCGGCCGCGTGGAGGTTCGGACGATCCACGGCCGCCGGTACCCATCCTGCCGCGGGTACGCATGCCGTGGGCGTTGACAACCGGGCGATCGCCTGGTGCGGTGGCGAGGGTCCGGCCGGTCTGTCCTGCCGGCGCCGCCGGCAACAACCCAGGAGGTGGGATCCTCGGGGCAGCGGCACCGACCGGGAGAGGTGGGGGCAGCAGCCCAAAGACGGCGCCACCGGCCCGTGGGAGCCCCACCAGCACTAGAGGCGTCGGGGGTGGGTGCCGCGGCGCCATCGGCACCTGGGGCGGCGTCACCACCGCCGGAAGACGAGTACCTGCATCCACAACTCTTTGCACAAGAGGCAAGGAGGAATCATCAGCAACGTCCAAGAAGGGCGGTGTGTCCGGATCCCGGGGTGGTCGACACTGCGGAGAATGGAAACAAAGTCTCATCGAAGGTGACATGACGAGAGACAATGATCCCGTCGAGTGGAGGTCAAGACACCGGTATCCTTTGTGGTCAGAGGAATAGCCAAGGAAGACACACATGGTGGAGCGTGGTGATAATTTATGTGGAGTGGTGGAAGAGAGATTGGGGTAGCAAGCACAACCGAATACTCGAAGATGAGCATAGGATGGTGGAGACCCGTGTAGAGTGAAATATGGTGTTTTGCCAGCTAGAGTTTTTGTGGGGTGACGATTGAGAAGATATGTGGCAGTGTGGAGGGAGTCAGCCCAGTATACGGGAGGTAGACTGGCCTGAAACATAAGCGACCGCACGATATTGTTGATGGTGCGAAGGGTGCGCTCAGCACGGCCGTTCTGTTGTGAAGTGTAGGGGCACGACATCCGAAGAAGGGCACCGTGGGTAAGGAAGAACGTGCGGGCCGAGGAGTGATCGAACTCACGGCCATTGTCGCACTGGACTGCCTTGATGGTGCCGTCAAACTGCGTGCGAGCATAGGCAAAAAAATTGGTGAGAGTGGGAAATGTGTCGGACTTAAGACGTAGTGGAAAAGTCCAGGCATAATGAGTGCAATCATCAAGAATGACTAAATAATATTTGTAGCCAGACACACTAACCACGGGGGAGGTCCAAAGATCACAATGTATTAAATCGAAAGGACGAATAGCGCGAGAGTTTGACAAATGAAATGGCAAACGCACATGGCGACCTAGCTGGCAGGCATGACAAACATGATCAATGTGCTGCTTATTACATGAAATGGCATGCGAGCTAATAAGCTGGGATAAAGCGGCATGCCCAAGGTGACCTAGACGACGGTGCCATAGAGAAGCATCGGAGGTGGTGGCGGTGAGGGCGGTGGTGCTGCTGCTGGTGGTGGGGAAGAACGGGTATAAGTCACCCGAACTATTGCACCTGGCGATCACGCTCCGTGTCTGAAGATCCTTCACAGAGAGGCCAAAGGGGTCAAACTCAATAGAGCAATTGTTGTCAATTGTAAAGCGACGAACAGAGATCAAGTTCTTAATAATGTGTGGTGAAACAAGAACATTAGAAAGAACAAGAGGACGTTGTGCATTAGCAAATGAGTGTGACCCAATGGACGAACGGAAGTGAAGCCCCATTACCGACAATGATAGATGAAGGATTAGACGGTGAAGGAGGGTGAATGGAAGAAATGATACCGGTGTTGTTGACCATATGCGCGCCCCAGCGCCGAGTCCGCATACCATTCGCCCGATGGCGGCGTCAATGTCATAGTGTTGAAGCTTGACGAGCCCGACGGATCCCACGATGCACCATGCATGGGAGTCCGGGGCCTCGCCGTTGTTGTGGTGGCGGCACCTTGGGCTCTTTGTTGCTTTGCCGGCCCATGTTTGGCCGTGGACCACCGTAGCCGAACCCGGGCGGAGGGGACCGACGGGCGCATCTGCTGCTGGGCGCTGAAGGCAGCCGGAGGCCCGGGGCGGAGCACCAGCTCCACCCCGGACTGTGGTGGCCACGATTGAGAGTGCCGTCCAGGGGTTGTAGAACGGCGGCGGAAACCGGGGCCACCCGCCGCTGCTGCGGCTGCTGCTGCCGCCGTCGGTTGCCGCGGCCACGGCGACGTCCCGAAGCGCTAGCCTTGGCCAGCGGGCGACCGGCTGGCGCGGCACCGAGCCACCCGCCCGCCATAGCCGCTGGCCCGCCCCTGCCCGCCGCGACCACCTTGATTGCCGCGGCTTGGGGACGACCACCGGGGGGCGGGTTGGAGAAGAGCCTTGGCCGGTGGCGTCGCCGGCGGATCGTGGCACCGGCGGCGCCGGACTCGGTGACAACAACGTCGGCCGTGTCGATCTCCTCGAGAAGAAGAAGGGCGCGGGCCTCTTCGAGAAGGTGGGAAAGGGCTGCCGCGATCTTGAGGTTGGACACCATCGGACGGAACTTGCCGTTGAGTCCGCGAAGGAGGGTGAGCACCGAGTCCGATCTCCGATTGGTCGCCGTGAGTCGGGCGAGTGGGCCGCCATCGCCTCGAGTTTTGCGGCGTAAGTCGCTGATGGAGGATGAGCCCCCGCTTTGCCGCGGCGAAACTCGGCCGAGAGGAGGAGGGCATCGGATTCCATGACCGAGAAATTCATTCTCGAGGTACAGCCAGGTGCAGCGTGCGTTAGGCTTGCGGGTCATCGTCGATTGCTGGAAGTCGGGCGTGGATGGTGCGCATAGCCAGGTGAGGATGCGGGCCATCTGCACCCAAGCCGGCGATCGGCGTTGACGACGTCGGAGAGGACGTGATCCGTTAGGGCATAGCGACCCGTGACGTGAGGAAACATGGACCGCCAGCGGGTGTAGTTGTCGTTGGCGCGTCCAGACCAAGGGTACAAGGACCTGATGTTGAGGACGGCGATGGCGGCGTTGTGGACGGAGGCGTATTTGGCCGTGACACGTCCGAGCAGCGCGCGATCGGCTTCGGATCTGGGCGGCGGGCTTCCTCGGCGGCACGGTCGCGCTCTCCCCGAGCGATCCGGGCCGCGCTGGCCAGCCGGGCCTCTCCATGAGGGAGGAGTTTCGGCGAGCAGGACGTGCAGATCGACGGTTGTGAGGCGACGAGGCGATGATTTAGCGGCGATCGGATCGGGCGAGATGATCCCGGCGGCGGTCGAATCAGGCACTGGCTCGGTGGAAGCGCGTGGGGCGCGGTTGGGAGGTAGGGGCCGGCGAGTGATGGCACTCCGCGACGGGCGGTGGCGGGCGCGCGATCGTGTGACCAGCTGCGCGGCGGCCTAGGGTTTAGGTGGAGCAGGCGAGAGGCCGTAGGAAACGTACCGTCTCGTGATACCATGATAGAATGTGATTAGGGAATACTCAATGCATTACTGTGATTGATCGGTGTACAAATATATATAGGCACCATGGACAGGCCCACTTGCCATATTACATTCCAACAAAATAGACCTATAACTACACACAAATAGAAGACCATGTCCTTCTTGAGATCACTGAAATTCAACGATTCCATAGGCGTCGAGGCGCGTCACGTTCCCTTTGTGGCACCACGCGGCGTGAGAGGTAGAGGCTTGCATCCAAGTCAAGATTGGGAATACATTTCCTGGTGGGACAAAATCCTGGGACAAGCAGAGCTCGAAAGCTCGAAACTAGTATCGGTGGCCTCCGCACACCTTGAGTGCCTACCAACCGAGCAAAGGCTTGGTCCCTAGTAAGATCTATTACCACCGAGTGTGAGTGTGAATGGTCCATGTTACGAACAAGGACTTTTCTATTGTACAAGCTCTGGTTTTTTTATGCCTTCACATTTTTCACTGCCCCAACAAGATTAAGTGCATGACCACCACCTGCTTTATATTGTGTCGAAAAAATCATTATCTACTACAACAACCAATTTATTACAAGATACCATAGTATCAACAAATTTACGGAGTTATAGCAAGTTAAGTACAAAGAGATAGATAAAGAGAGTTTGTTTTATCTCATTGTCACAATTACCAACATTAAAAGATAATGTGTTCGTGTGTCCTAGTAACTAGAAGGATTCTCCGCGTGTTGGTGCAGGCATTTAGTAGATTTGTGGTAGCATAGAGAAGAAACATAATATTCTTCATGCAACTTGCTGAGAAACATAATCTCTAGATTTCTTCATCAATCATCAGGGTCTATATAGTAGTGCCTCTAGGTCTAAACCTCTCGAGCTTCCATGAAGCTTGCTGCTTCCCTTTCTCCATACTATAATCTCGACGAATGTACCCTTCGCAAAATCAGCCTCCAAGAAATCTGAAAGAAAATTTAAATAATATTCATAGGAAATTAGTTGAGGCTACAAACGGGAAGTGGTGAGAGACAGAGTTTGGTCATGTTACGGGAGCTCAAGAACTCATGTCTCAACTGATGCTGAAAGGTCTCATATATTAGATGGTAATGGATGAACTCAAGTGGCCAACTATTTCAGCTGATATAAATATTGCCTGCTAATGCTTGGAAGGAGAAAAGATAATAGGATATGGGGGGAGACATGCATGCGCCTGCAAGTGCTTGGAAGTAGAAAAGGCAGGGAATGGGGAGGCATCACTGCGGCCATTAAAGATTGCACATACGGATATGCGTCACATGTGGATGTGGTGGGACCTCCAGATGACGTGACTTCACAAAATCGTAGAGAATTAGCTTAGTGAGGTTTGTTCTTATATAGGAGTAGTAGATTAATCGTTCCATTCTAAATTAGAAGTTATTTCGACTCCAAACTATTAATTTGGTGTTTTACAGGTAGATACTTCAACTAAAAACGTAAATTCTAGGTACTAGAGCCAAATGATGTTGGGTTTGGTTGCTTACCCTAACCAGCCCTAACACTATGGAGGCACCCCCTCAAGTCCTGAGTTCGAATCCCAGTGGAAACGAATTTCGAGGCCGAGGGTAAAAATCCCCTCACCGGCGTAGCCGAGGTTCGGGGTTTTTTCCACGATTGAAATACTGGTAGGGGCGCCTACCCCTCTGATTGTGTTTTTTTTTTTGACTTCTGGGTACTCAACTAAAATGTAATATCTAGGTACCGAAACTATATTTGCGTAACTTCTGGATACTAGCACTTGAGTAGGGAGAGAGAGCAGTTGGGTCCTTGAGGATCACGTCGTGGTCAGTGCCGCGAGTGTGGCCGTCAGCAACGTCAGACTCCACACCTAGAGCGTGCAGCGGTCACTGTCGCTCGTGCCGTGGTTGCCATCCCAACAGTAGCTCGCTTGCAGCAGCGTGCGCGGTGCCTGCGAGCTGGAGCTCTACTCCGCCTGTCCCATGGCGAGTGAGCAACGCTGCTGTCGACGTGTGCACTATGCTGCTCAAGCTTCAGTACCCAGAAGTTGTGTATGTATAGTTCCTGTATCTAGACTTACGTTTTAAGTTAGAGTACCTAGAAGTTAAGTAATTTTGAGTGTTACATTTTTTAGCTGGAGTACCCATACGTAAAACACCAAATACTTTACACAAATACACTGCAATTCACTCTTTAATTTATCTAAAATTTTGAAATGTATTATTATATGTAGATGTATAATAAAAAATAGACCTACTAAGCTCAACTGCACACAACTCACCCGAGTTTACAAAAATCACCCTAAAATTTTTACTTTTTGGCCTTTTACGTGTCGGTTCTACTTCTATCGTGCGAGCAAGACGCGTCGCTTCACCTTCTCTCATCTCGATTCATTTGCAGTTTCTTGCGGCGTCCGGAGGCGAGGCGGAGAGCGATTCAGATCGCCCCATCTGGACTCCATCGCCGTGGATCCAAAACCCCTAAATGCCTATAGGGGATTAGGGTTTAGTTCTCCTTCTGTGCAATCTGCAAAGTTGAGAAATCAACCGTGCAAAGGTCTCCGATTCGAGTCTAGATTTCTCCGTTTTGTATACATTTCCCTAATTAGCTTTCTTTCAAGTGCAAAGTTAATGATTCGATTTGATGTTTATCTTTCCCCTGTAGGGGACGGAATTCAGGGGCAGGGGTGAGGATGCCGCCCGCGCCGGCGACCCGCATTTCGCCCTGGCGCCGTCCACTTCCTCCTCCGCGGCGGCGGATACGCCATGGCAGCAAAGGCTGGCTGTCCATCCTCCGTGGGTGACCCCACCAAACGTCCCGCGCCGGGCCGACGACGGCGGCACGCCGCTCAACGACGAGGTCCTCCTCGTCATCGCCGCCAGGCGTCCACAACCTCGCGGATCTCGTCCGCTGCGCCGCCACCTGCCGGCGCTGGCGTCGCCTGGTGTCCACCGGTCCGCCTTCATCTGCCGCGCTTCTCCTCGGCTCGTGCCGCCAGGTTTATCGCCCCCTCGCGCTCGGCTTCTTCCACCACCACCAGGCGGACGCCGCGCCGGGGCTTCGCCGCCATGGCCTCCGCGTCGCGGCGCTTCCCCGGATCCTCCGAACCCGCCGCTTTCCCTGGGCGCGCTCGTCGATGACGGGCTGTTCGACGGGTCGTCCCCGCATCGCGGCAGCCAGGAACGGCCTCCTCGTCGTTGACATTGAACACGGGAAGAAGAACAGGGCGCTCAAGCTTTGTGTCCGCAACCCCATGACAGGCCAAGTGCACGTCCTGCCACCCCTGGCTGGCAAGGATGGCCTCGGCACTATGCGTGCACGGTCCTCACAGCCGAGGACCGTGATGACAAGGCCACCGACCCACCGCCGCCACCGACTTACTTCCGCTTGGTCATGGTGTACTCTCGACGTGGTTTCACTGCGTTCCGGAGCTACTCATCGGAAGAAGGCAGTTGGACTGAGGAGGCAAAGCTGACCAACAATAGGCTTGGCAAGAAACAAATGGGCTTGAGTCGCTTGACACACAGTGGAGTCGTGAGCCGTGACGGCAAGCAAGTGTACTGGATGGCCAAGAACGTGGTACTTGTTCTTAGCCTCAACAATCTGCAGTCCATGCTGGTATACATGCCTCGGTCTGGAAATGGAAAGTTCTTCGACATGAAAAACACCTTGCTGGGTTTGTCACCGAACGGTTGGCTCTGCGCTGTCCAGTTTGGCCCACTGCCAGCACGTATGAAGGCTGACCGCATCTCCATATGCATTACCACCTGCACCGATCATTGGTGGGATAAGACCGAATCGTTCCAGGTAGGACAATCCTTGCCAGCCGATGTGATCAGTTTGAAGCTAAGGTGGTTCTGTGGGAAGAGTGGGATCGTGTTCTTCAGCGCCGTTGCTGGGGACACTAGCCACCGGAGAAGCGAGGTGTATGCTCTGAGCCTCAACACGCGGTCTGTTGAGAAGCTAGCGAGCCATGACGGTGAAAGTGATCTGTGGGAGGGCCTTCATGGGTACGAAATGGATCAGGTGGCATACCTGGCAT
The DNA here is from genome assembly GCA_015847255.1 of Hyparrhenia diplandra. Classification (NCBI taxonomy): domain Eukaryota; kingdom Viridiplantae; phylum Streptophyta; class Magnoliopsida; order Poales; family Poaceae; genus Hyparrhenia; species Hyparrhenia diplandra. The sequence goes on along the minus strand of JADLZK010009100.1, from coordinate 207,059 downwards.
CCCTTGCTGAGCCAGATTGCCCGGAGGATATGTGATGGGCCTCTTTTATATATGGGTATAAAGCATATGCTTTTGCTATCTGGAGCTTGAAGAAGTAACTTGGGAGGTTACTTCTATTATGTTGCTGGTCAAAACATACCAAGTTTATGTGTAATAGTAATTAGGGTATCATGTCAGGCTGTTTTGTACAAAGTGTCTAGCATCTGTTATTTTGGTCCGTAAAACTTGTGGTTGGATCTGGTACCATGAGTCGTGTTTCTAGTTTCTAACTTTCTCGCACTGCGAGATTGTTGGTCCCTTTTGATTATCTGAACTATGCTTGTAAGCTGATAACCCATGTAAACACTTATTACTATCATGTTAAGCCCCTTGTATTTGTTGAAGCATTGCATTTCCTACACTGGTGAATTACTGATTGCTTGTACTCAGGCAACCCATAGGGGAGGCTCTGCAGCATTCTGATCGGCACCAATTTCTTTCGAGGGTGAAGCAGAGTTTGTGGATGTGCAGGTGGGGAAGGAAGCAAATTGATCCCCAGGTACAGCTGTCCTTGCAGGCAGGTTCCGATGACACCAAGGTGAAGCTACGGTGGTTCTGTGACAACTGAGAAAGCGGGTCGTTACTGGTTTTTTTCCTTGGTATTTGGTTTTGCTGGAAAGGAGCAGTAAATAAATCATTTTGTTGTGAAATTCTGATGTTGTTCAGGTAACAAGAGAATTCTGTGAATGTCAAGCAACAAAGATATCAACAGAATATGGTAGACGATGATGCACAGTTGGAACAGAGGCCTTTGAAGGAGAGGGAAACACAGCTGATCAATTGGGCAAGCCGATCATATTGCTGCTGCAGTGCTGCTTGGAGCTGTGGTTTTGAGTCCCCTTGCAGTTTTGGTTGTGTGATGGGGGTTTGAGCCATGTTGCCCTCTCCGAAAACGGATGGCGCCATAGTTTGAGAGGACCAGACAGATACCCTGTGCAGAGACCGAAGCAAGAGACTCCAGTGCAATAGCAGCAACTCAGCTGGTCACCGAAATACTGGATAAATCTGGTCTCGCAGCTATACATTAGTCACCTGAGCCAAGCTCAGCAAGGGAGCTGCAGTTAAAAATGAACCGGGTAAACCAAGACAGGAGACACAGCAAGACCAGAGCAACTCAAGCCATAAAACTTCCATCGTTTGTGCTTTCACCAAAGCTAACCCTGCCTCGTATATTTTTATAAACTTCAATCAGATTACAACAAAACAAGGTTTATCCATCACTTCCACCAAAGTCAAAATATTTCTCCTGGGGCCTATAACTTACTACTCCATTCCAATTTGTCTTTTTTTTAGATGCATATAATTTTAGGGAAAATTTTTATTATTATATATCTAATCATAGTCTAGGTGCATAACAAGAATAATGCACGCAAAGAAGACAAAACGACTAATAATTCAGAATAGAGTGGGTAGCATTTAGCTCGCATAAACCAATTGCCTAGGGGCCTGCTGATGTCAGTGACACTCCCATGCTGCAGAACATAGACCAAAAAAAATGAGTTGCGTCAAGCATTTCAGCCCAGCTCAAGTCTTGTTCTTGGAGCAGTGCTGGAAGGTCATCCAAGTACATATTTCCTGGATGAATGTTGGCATGTTTGCTAGTCTCATAAGATTCGAGCAGCAGGACCATCACAGCCTATAGAATTGTCAGCATTGAAGTGAGGAAACAAAATTCAAAATAACAACTATTTGGATGCATAACTTGAGTAGTGAATAAATATTGATCATGATACCTCGGTACTGCCTTTTAATTTTCATTGTCTCTGAAATCAACCTATATCTACTAGACACAGAATGGCTTCAGTCTCGACTTGTATTCATTAGCAAAATATGACTCCTTCATGGCTGAGAAAATAAAAATATTTTTTTAAACAATACGATGCAGGCGGAGAAGGAAGAGAATTGAAAATTTTGATTAAATTTGAGAATGAGGAATGCAGTGAGGTGAGGATTTTTCGCCTTCTGAACCTTCAATTTTAACTAGATGGATGTTTTTAAATCAGAGACATGGATGTGTTTGAAATTTATTCAGGTATATTCAGAGATATGGATGTGTTTAATCATTGGATGGCCATGTTGCAAAAAGGTAATAAATGGGAAAGAATGAGATGCTGATTATTCTGATTTCTGCTGCACTGAGGATTGTTGAACCAATAAGAATTCTTTCATTTGGTTGTTCGAATTAAAAGGAGTTTGTTGACTGCTGGGAAGTATGTCTCGTTGCATCTTGGCTTCTAAGAGGTTTCAAGTCTCTTTAGTCTTACGGATTCATGATTGACATTTTTCCCATCCTACTAATACCTTATATGCTTGAGGATATGCTAGCCTTTTTATGTTGTACGTATGATGGTGGGCTGGTGGGAGAACACTGAAATGGACAATGCTTGTGAAAGGAACTGGACAGGGAAGATTCGTCGACATGGTCGAGTGAGTTCCTATTTCTTTTTGTCTGTATTTGTCTAGGTTTTTAGGCTTGGTTTATTTGCCCCTGTTTGTTATATTCAGTTATAACAAGTCAGGTTAGTTGGTTATCACTGTGTTGTATTAAATTTGGTTATATTAAGTTGCCTTTTAAAAAAACTTTCAATGCGTAAAAGGGGCTTACTGGAGATGACTCACTGAATGAATTTATGCAGGTTGGCATGACGCTATGGAGCCTGGGATTCGACAATACAACCTCCCTCTATTTTGTTTCGGGTAAAATATACAACTGAAAAAATATATGGCTGATTAGGACAAGCTGTGATTATGTCATCCAGTGCGCATACCAAAAAGGTAACACACTCAACATCCTCTTCTTTTTCATAGAATGGAAACACTCATACGACTGAACTCAAGGTGTTGAATAACTGAACGCAGCAGCGCACTGAAAAAAAATGTTCTTTGTGATTGAGGGTATGACAGCAGCGATGCTGTGTATGGCCAAATTCAGAAACTCCAAATGATGATAACCAATCGATTACAAGAAGAGATATCTTTTCTATTATGATTGGTATATTGGCACGCTTGTGCATCACTGTATCTTGATCTGCATGGTCATGTAGACAATGTGCAGGGCAGACATGACACGGGCCAAAGGCAATGCTGGCTTCAAGGAGATTTCGGTTCTCAGGGACACCAGTGGCAATGTCATCTCTGCTCAACAATGTACTTGAACATCTTGTTAGTTTTTCAATACTATTATCTAAGCTTATGCCACTAAAATTAATATGCTGTTCTAGAGCGATGTAATAATTTCACATTTTATTTGTGTTGTTATTCTGATTTGGGGAATGTCTCGGCTGTCTCTCTTATCAGTACTCTCTTTATTCATTTGATCTCATTCTACAAAAGAGTCCTCCTATTTCCACCTCACCCCATGGGATTCAAGGTTACCCGATCCGATCGGGTCGGGTAATTCGGTTTTAAAAAGTTCGGGTAATAGAATCTGCTACCCGAAATCAGCCCCAAAAATCAATTACCCGCAACTGGGTACCCGCAAATTCGGGTTCGGGTTTGGGTAAACCCATTCTACCCGAATTTATAGAAAACAACAAAAGTACACAAAAAATTTTAGTAAGAATTTAAACAAAATTTCACAAATAATTTGTGTATAATTCAACTACAATTTGTGAAGAATAATATATTATAGTCACTTGTTCAAACCAAGAGAATTATATTCAAATAAAGTGATAGTTTCAAGTGTTCAACTAAAAACACATGATAAAAACAAAGTCGAAGACAAAATTTCGGTAGTTCGGGGTACCCACGCAGCATTACCCGAATTACCCAAACTAATTTCGGGTAATCAAAATCACTATCCGAACTTAGATCGGGTACCTCGGGTTCGGATAATTCGGATCCGGGTTCGGGTAGTTCGGGTACGGGTATTGGGTATCGGGTTTTTTGCCCGTGGTGATTTCCACCAACACTACTTTAAGATGAGAGATATCTAACATGACCATCTTGTTAAAACTCAACTCATTCTCACTTGGCCCTAAACCCTTTGGTTGTATCTCATGCTATATTTTACCCGTACTCAACGCACGTGTGCACTTAACTATAATCAAATTAAAACCACGATGCACAAGATTGTTTTTTTTCATATATGTGTTAGTGAGAAAATGATTTGGTTTATGTGGATTTCAAAACCCGTAGCAACGCACGGGCACTTACCTACCTAGTACACTTTTTTTTTAAAAAAAGGTCCAAATATAGCTTGTTTAGTTGGTGGGTCGCGGGTGGTCATCCGCGGCGGGGAAGTCTTCAGAAGCCGAACGGGAGTAGCGTGCATTGACGGAGGTCTCACTTCATTCCCTTCAGCTGCGATCAAGCATCGTCAGCTTGGGGTAGCTCGACGAGCGCGGCAACAAGGTCCTGATCAAGGACTGCATGCTGCAGATTCAGGACTGGGAGCGGCATCTTCTCGCCAAGGTACAAGTGTAGAGCGCTCGGCTCTATCTTCTGGATTTGAAGGTGGAGCATCCAAATTTCCTGGCGACGTAGAACAGGGAGGAGCCCCGCTCGACAAGTGCGCTATGGCCACCTAAGTTCAATGCTCTAGGCCGGCTCGAGAAGATGGTGTGGGTCCTCGCACATCGACCACGCCGACAAGCTGTGTGACAACTGCCTGGCGTGGAAGCAGAGGGAGGTTTTGTTCCCAAGGTGGCGAGGGTACCATGTTGCAGGCGCTTGAGCTAGTCCACAAGGACCTTTGAGGGCCCATCACACAAAGCACGCATGGTAGAAGGAGGTACTTCCTCCCGCTCGTGGATGACTGCAGCCGCTACATGTGGTTGCAGCTCTTGACGAGCAATAGCGACGGAGTGGAGTCCATCAAGCGCTTCAACGACGTGGTGAACACAACGGTGTTCATCCTCAACTGTGCGCCCATGAAGGCTCAAGGGCAAGACGCCCTACGAATCTTGGCACGGCGCAAGTCGAATGTGGCGTTTTTTGACGCTTATCGAGTCGGCCATGTGAAGACAACTGCCAGCCCTCGACAAGCTCGAGGACATGAGCACAAAGATGGTGTTCCTAGGCTACGAGGAGGGATCAAAGGCCTATCCACTCTATGATCCGCCAGCGGAAGGTTACGGTGTCCCGAGATGTCGCTCTTCAACGAGGCGGCGACGTGGAAGTGGGGCGACGCCGCGATGGGGAAGCAGGGGACTCCGGCGGTCTCGCTGGAGGCTTCACCATCGAGCGGCTGGTGATTGAAGAAGAAGGCGATGCAAAGGATGTTGGGCATGGAAAAAGAAGAAAGAACTCATCATTGATCTGGTGTACTATAAATCTAGGTTGTATTGATCACGTGTATTATAAATCTAGGTTGTACCTGTTTTAATTTTTACAAATATGACACAAACAAGATGTAAAACATGTTTGAAGAAAGCTGAGTTTAAAAACATTAATAATACTTTTCAGCTATAGAGTTAGGATGTGTTGTGTGCTTCTTAATTAGATCCCTGGCCTATCTACACAGTTAGGAGCATGGGCGGGGTTGGTTTACTCTACAAGCATCTCAAACTATTCCTAAGGTACAGCCGGCAGACCGACGGCGACACACTCGCCAGTCGGTCCAAAGAATGGGAGCCGCCGCGACCATAAGAACCGTTTGGGCGGGACTCGAAGGATGTCCCGCAAGCTCTTCTTATACTCCTCCCTTTGGGTGCGGGCCGCCTCCGCGATGTCTCGGACGAGGGGAGTTATCTCATCATTGTCGTGGTTGGCCTCCCTGGACGGAGGCATGGCTGCGGCTCCTCCACTCTCGATCGGCTGCGGCTAGGGTTAGAGCGCTGGTGGTGAGATAGCTGGTACACCGAACAAGCCTGTTCTAGACTTTCACTATATATATAAAATGGACACACGACCCAACAGCCCATAATGGGACCCAAGCAATGTGGACGCGAGCTCACTCCGCCAAGGTGGAGGCCGGACGGACGAAAGGGAGACAAAGAAGATGGAGAAACGAAAAGGGACGTACACTCTGGACACCGGGTCAGCGCATACATTTATTCGCTCCTCACTACTACTAAATCCTTCATTTTTGCTTTAAAAAAAGAATAACAAAACCCTCTTATTCTTTCCTTTCGCTTGCCGGCTCACCCACATCACCCCCTTCTCTAACAAAACCCCTCTTCGCTTGCTGGCTCGCCCCCCTCATCCCCGCTGAACCGAGGCGGCCGCAGAACACCATCTTGCATGCCTCTCGCCCTCCTCACTGCACCGCAAAGAAAGGTATTTCACACGCCAACCTCGAACCCTAGCTATAATAAGATCAAAAGCGGAACCTTTTTGAAAGAATTCAAACATAAACTTTTGTCGTATGTCTGGGAGAGAGCAGGAGTTGCACGCCCTCCTCCCTAGTTGGGAGTGAGAAATTGGCTATTATAGGACTCCAAACATTGGTGTTTCCCTGTAATAGGACTCCAAACATGTGTTTCGTTATAATAGGATTTCAAACATTGTGTTTCTAAGTTGGCTATTATAGGACTCCAAACGTTAGAGAGACCTCTTGGCTATAAATTGACTATAATAGGACACAGTTGCAGAGTGGCTCAACACTAGCCCCTTGCCTCTTCTATATGTAGACCCACACAAATGGGCTTTTAACCCTAAAGGCCCACTAACGTGGGTATGGATATCAATGGTTACTTCTTGGGCATATATCCAACAATCTCCCACTTGCACTAGAGGCGACAATCATATATGCAACTGTGGCAAAGACCAATGGTTGGGGGACCCACTCAGGGTTCAAATCCTGAGTGGGACACATTATCCTGTATTTATTCTAGGATTTGCTGGCTTTGTCGACAGCGAGACGCCTGTGGTGACTTCGTGAACTTCAAGATTGCCAGCTCAGTCCTTCGAAGGTGCTCGGTTAGTGTTTGCTTACGTGTGTTCATAGGGGTGAGTGTGCGTGCGTGTTGGACGTCTGCGTTGTACTGTGTAATCTAAAAAAGTGTGTCCCATTACGTCCATGTGTAGATGGTTATGATCGAAAATAGTTAATATCGGCGCCTTGCAACACATATTGAATCCCAAATACACATCAACCAAACCTTGATCACGTTTTGATCCTTTTGGCACATGATACCCATTGAACTCAAGGTGAGATTTATGCCACCCTTGTAATAGTTCAACACTTCACTCGATCTTGTAGTGGATACAGCTTGTGACTAACTCTTTAGTCACACCATGATCAACACTTCAATCATATTGGCATGGTCATGCACTTTCTTATTCCATTACATCAAGAGGCCTAGAGATATCTCTCCAGTTACGTAGGAGGGACAAATTCCATCTTGATCCGCTCACATCCAATTCTATGTTATATGGTACATATAAAAACTTCTTTTATAACTATCCAGTTATGGAGTAGCATTTAACAACCCAAAAACGTATCACACACACAGTGAGAAACAATGACGATCTCAGGCCTAAGGATCTAGCAGGTATACCATTCAAGAGTGCTTCATGGCACATCCAATTTTACACACTAATTTCACCTCCACATGAAAAAAATTTACCAGCACAAAACTTTTGTACTAATGCACACCATATAATATTTTTTTTTTACTATGTAGATCTATTGATGTGGAGTCCAATAATGATTTACTATGATATTTCAAAGATTCAACCAAAATAAATAAAAAAGGAAAAAGACAAAACTACTTTCAATGTCTCAAAACCACCTTTCATTGTAGCAAACCGCCTTCAAAACCGCTCCAGAGAGATAAAATGCACGGGTTGAAAAGTTAAGAGAGGTGGAAAACAGACTTTCGTGAGAGTTAAAGGAAAAGTCTTTTTCAAGTGAGTGTCTCTGTTGTTGGGCGGGCCTGTTATCTCGGCCCAGAAGCTACCAATGGTCCATCGCCCTCCCTCCCTTTTGTGCCCCTGCCAGTCAGTCCCATGTGGTAGCGGAGCTCTTCCTCCGCCAAACCCGTGCATCACCGCCACCAAATCTTCACCCGTCATGACCACGACGCCACCGGCCGATGATGATCTCTAGCTCCTCTGTTCCTCCGATCCACCGATGCCGACCCTGGACTGTGGGCATGTTCGTTGTGTAGCTAGAGCACTCATACAGCAGAATGCATGTGGCTACAAAATTGCAATGTGCTTCTTGGAACATGTATTAAAGAAAGGACACAACACACAAGGCAGACAATGGCCACCGCTCCATCGCCCAAGCTCGTGGAAGGGTGCTCGATCCGGCCTTTGGTGTGTGCTGCCCTCATCGCCGAGAGGGTCCGCACTGAGAGTGCTGGCCGAGCTTGTCGGGCCACCTCCCCCGAGCAGGAGCTCCGACGCGGGAGCTCACCCGGCTGCGTCGCGAGGAGAGGGAGGATGGTGCCGACCGCCAAAGTTGCTCGCCTTGGGAGAGAGGGAGACCAGGGGAGAGAGGCAGAGAACGAGGTGGGGAGTAGTGCCGGGTGGAAGAGAGAAATGTTTAATAGAGTTTGATATGTGGGGTCCATGAAGATGGTAGTTGGGATGGAGGAAGACATAAAATATAGATGGATGCGGGAGAAACATGTATAAAGGACTTGATAACTAGGACAGATAAAGGATGAATTTAGAGAACCACGAAAGTGCGAATAGCCTAATGTCGCAATATGAACTCAGGAACGATGAGCTAGTCTCCCACCATTCTCGATGGTCCACGTCTACAAGGGCAGATATAGGGTTCCGTTTAGGATAGGAGTAAGGTTGGATGGGATGATTTTTTATGGAATCTAACGATGGAACGGTTCCTCGCTACGTAGACAGCTCCCACCCACCACTCCCTTCCCCCCACCGTCTGCCCTACTCACGGGTTGGCCAACTATGCCCTCTACTCGCTCACACGCAACCAGTCATGCCGTCTTCCACCGTTTGCTCGCACTCTTGTACCATCTAGTAAAACAAATTGTTACTTTTGTGATTTGTTATTTGTCTTTGTGGCCTAACGTATCAAATTTTTGTCCTTATCTTACTATAGAAACAATCCTAAATTGTTTAATGGTCCTTTTACCAATACAAAATCATATTTTGTAAGGTTTATCTAACAAGATTTTAATTAACAGAACCGAAATTTACAGATTTTATCTATGGAAATTGCAAGAAACTAAAGTTGTAATATTAATATATCTATACCTATTAGTAAAGCGAGTAAATTTCCGTTAAACTTTTTTTCATCTTTTTTTTTCTTCCACCTCTTCCCTGCCTCTCTCCCGTCTCTATACCGGACTCAAATTTTTTTCTGTCCGCCTGCTCTCCATCGAGTCCGCCACATGTACGCCTCCGCCACATGTACGCCTCGCCCTGTAGCTGTCCCGTGAGATCCGACTCAGGGATCGATAAAGAAGAAAACGCTCGCGAGCTGCAAACACGCCGAGGGAGCAAATCCCCGCAATCTCCCACTCCAATCGGAGTAGCGAGTCATCTCCGATCGACCAACCACCGGGCCCAATCCTTGGAAACCCCGTGCCGGAAATCGAATCCTTCTCAAGCAAGAGCGCGCGCGACCTTGTCCGGAGCGGCGGACTACCAGGAGATGGCTGCATCGGTCTCGCCCTCGCTGAATGCCATCTCACACCGATGCACGCCCGCGACCGCCGGGCGACCTATTAGGTCTCTTCCTCGCGTGGGTCTCCATTGTCCTGGTTTTCATCAGCCTCGGCGGTTTCGTCTCCCACTTCCTCTTCCGCCGGGAGCTCCAGGGCTTCGCCGCAGGGCTCCTCGCCTCTCAGTCATCAATGAGCTCATCAAGCACTCTGTCACGCAGTCTCGCCCGGCCTAACATCAAACCTCTCCTTTGACACACTACAAGTGCTTAACATAGCTCCCTCATATTTTACAGTTTATTGATCTCAAGTACTTGGAAGTGTCAGCAACTATATGGTCAAGAATCCAACGTCCCTAGTTACGGTGGTTGCAGAGTTTGTGCATCCCTTGACTGGAACAATTTGGTTCTAATGGGTATTAAAACAAATGTGTTGCACCAAGTCGTTCATAAGCATACAATAAAAGTGTCACTTGCCGCCCGAGCAAATTTGCAAAATTTTATAAAAAAATTGTAAATAAATATATAAAATCATTTCCTATAAGCATTCGATTGTTTTCTCCCGTAGCAACATATGGGCAAATTTCCTAGTATAGAATAATAGAATAATATATATTGTAGCTTGAAGGAAACTAAAAATCAGACACCCGAATTTTAGCAAATTTCATTGGAGATCAAACAAAGTTATGCCAGGCTAGGAGTCCGACTAGAGTTAGAGTCCAAAAGAAAACTTCTGCTATTTGAGATCAAACAATGTTAGATTTTGTGTTCCAGGTTAGGTTCCCGCTTTACCGTGAGACATTTGATCGAGTCGTCTGCGCCCCGCGTGAGGATATTCGATCGTTTAGAAGATTTGCAATAGCCCTGCCCTCTTCAGTCGCCGGCGCGACCGATCCAAGCAGCAGGAGATCAGTCTTGATGTCCATCCTCCGGCGAGAGCCACGCCCACCCTCCAAGCAGCTGCGCCGGGCCACCGCTGACGACGCCGCGACGCTGCTGACTGACGAAGTCCTCGTCGCCATCTTCAACCTCACCCCGGATCTTGCCGACCACGTCCGCATCGCCGCCACCTGCAGGCGGTGGCGCAACCTGGTCTCCGGCGATGCCGTTTTCCTCTGCCGCACACCACGGCGGCTACCGAACAGATTCGTCAGCCCCCTCGCCCTCGGCTTTTTTCACCACAAAAACGCCGCCGCCGGGCCGTGCTTCGTGCCCTGGGCTGTGGCTGGCGAGACGCGACGACAGTTCCTCGGCATCCACGGCCAGCCGTCCCTTCCGCTGAGCACGCTCGCCGACGACGGGCTCTTCCACTCCTCCCACGTCGTGGCATCTTGGAACGGCCTCCTCGTCGTCCAACTCCGGCGAGCAAAGGACGACAGGGCACTCAGGCTCTGCGTCTGCAACCCCATGTCCGGCGCAGTGCACGTCCTGCCGCCCCTTGTCGTCAAGGGCGACGACGCCGGCCTCGGGCGCTACGCGTGCACGGTGCTCGCCGCCGATGACTGCAACGACGACAACACTGGCCAGGCTCGTCACTCTTCTTACTTCCACCTGATCATGGTGTACACCAGGCGCGGCGGCTCCGCCACATTCCACAGCTACTCGCCTGACGGTGGCGGCTGGAGCAGAGAGGAAAAGACGGTGAACTGCGACGAGCTTAGTCAGAAGCAGCTTCGCCTGATGCGTGGCGGCGGCGTCGTGGCCCGTGACGGCAGGATGGTGTTCTGGCTTGCCAAGAACGTGGTGGCGGCGCTGGAACTCGCCACGCGGAGGCTGCACAAGGTACACGTTCCTTGGTGCGCGAACGGCCAAAACTTTACCATGGCGAACACCTTGCTGGGCTTGTTGTCGCTGGAGGGAGGGCTCTGCTTGATCCAGTTCGACCGCATGTCGCTGTCGCCGGCCAAACGCAAGCGGAGAGTCTCCATAGGCGTGTACACCTACGACTATGGGTATTGGAAGATGAAGGAATCGATCCAGGTACACCAGTACTTGCCGGACGACGCGACCAAGGTGAGGCTACGGTGGTTCTGCGACAGGAGCGGGATCATCTTCTTCAGCGCCGTCGCCGGGGACAACGACCACCGGAGAAGCGAGGTGTACGCTCTAAGCCTCGACACGAAGGTGGTTGAGAAGGTGGCGAGCCATGTCGGGGACCGTGATTGGGGAGATCTTCACGGGTACGAGATGGATCAGGGCGGCGTACTCGTCATCTCTTGCTGAGCGAGACGACGACATGGAAGACACGTGAATATATGTGTTCATGGAAGACACGTGAATATATGTGTTCTTGGTTTCGTGTCTACTTATATATAATATAATATATAGTAAAATAATGTGTCGAGTAAAATAGACGGATAATCTCTGAACTCGATTCCTAACTTCTATAACACATTTTCAAAATAATGTGGCAACATGTAATTTAGGGCCTGAACTTGTCATAATAATATGTCACTGAGATCTAAATAGACCCAATCTACTTCGTATGATGACGCCACACAGGGGGTTGAGCCTCCCAGGGGGGCTATTTAGTGGAGATTTAACGAAAATCAAGAAACTTAATGGTGGTTTAATGGCTAAGTATAGTAATTAGCATGAGACTTGTGCCTCGGGGGGGGGGGGGGGGGTACACCCCCATATGGATCCGCCCCTGACACCACATATCCTAGTAGTTGCATCCACATCCCATTCTTGAGCAAGCCAGATGTTTAATAACAATCGATCGTTCGCATATCTCTTCAGTCTAAGGAGCACTAACGTTGTGGCCTTTGATGTAGAGAAATTGATGAAGGCATAGGTTAGGGATGATTAGTTGGCAAGCTAAAAGTGAGGTAGACCATGTAGATGGAGCCCTAGAGACTAACATTTGGGATGGTTCGAGCTCTTTTGAACCCATTTGATACAGTAGTTCGTGGGCTTAAAATAAAAAATTAAGAGTTTAGGACCTGGATGGCATCCTAAGATATGTTTGGCTAACTATATGAAAAATGCATGTTGAGAGTTTGGTGATTGATAGGTGACAACACACACTACAAGTTTAAGTACTTGAAAATGCATTATGAGAATTCGATGAACAAAGTGACATCATCTTGTGACAAGTTTAAGCACTGCTCATGTGTTTTACTTAAATAGTGTTAGCTTATAAACTAAACCCGACAACTATGTGTTGTTCAATCTCTAAGTTGACATATTTCCACTCCCTTATCTCTTGATTCCATGTATAAACAATCATCATTTGGTGTTACTAAGATTTGTTCCTGAATCTTAGCTCTACTATCTTGCTTTAATAACTTATGTCGAACTCTACAAGGTTTGTGATATCTAAGGGCTTAAAGTCCGGCAAAAACATTGACATTCATACTACAATTTATTGTTCTTCATTTTTGTTGTGACAACAGAAGTTTAGCCAATTTTACAAGAAATGTGTCATCTTTTGACATTTGATATATGTCATAATACTGCGTAAAATATGTCACGACTCACCATATATGACACCAAGTTGGCGAAAAAATCAAATGTCAAAAGATGAGCATCTATAATGACAACTTGTGACATTTAAGTGTTGATGTCATAACATTATGACATTGATTTCGACGTCACAACTGTTTATGACCTTTGATTTTACGTCATAAGTTCTTGGACCTCACCACTTGTGCAAATGCCACATAGGAACGATTTGTTGACATGGCATTAAGGTGGCACTGTTAAACTGCTTTAATAAACAAACGCGTGTTCTTGGATAATGACAGAATTAATTATGCTTTAGATTAGGTCATAATTTCAATTCAGTAGTAAGACCTATGTAGCAACCTATTGCTTTTGCTTTCACGACATCGTCGATGCGTGATAATCGCCATCCAACATAAGCACACCTTTAGGCCTTTGCAACAAGATCTTTTGTGTGTGAAACCTACATCCATGACCTTTATCTCTATCCCCTATAAAGATAATAAATTACGAATAGCAGGCTCATAGCAAGGTTTTTGCATAGCATATTGTGCATTATAGAGATTAGTGTATGCATAGTGTATTGCAGATTACAAACATTAAGTCCCAATAACATAATACCAAAAATGGTAAAAGATGGTGCTTCAATCAATACTAACACTATGATTGTTGAATATAAAAATAAACATAAATGAATAAGATATAAAGAATATCAGTTGTCCTTTGCCATGTCATCATTCTTTATCATCACCAAAATCACCATCATCAACATTCTTGTTACCACTAGAACTATATATATTGTCACTTGACCCACGCACATAGCGTGGCCTAGCAAAGAAATAGCATCCAACAATAGTAGATGCTAATTGTGATAGAGTCAACTAAGTTCCAACATGCTATATTCTATATGCTACCTTGTGGTGGTAGCAATAGAGGCACTACTTCTATAGTGGTCACTACCAATGTTATTTAATTTGTTACTATGCTACTACAATCACCTCCCCGTAGGTTCAACCTCCACCATTGTCATGTGGCCTCACAGCTGGAGAGTCTAGTTAAATTACCTGCACACATCATTATCATTTATTCTATGAGTTCAATGTTAAACCTTGGAACACTCATAGGACAAATATATCTAGGAAATTTTTGTTGTCTCCTTATAATATAAGTATGTTAGCATAGATAATGCAAACAAGAATGTTCTATAAATCTAGCTAACATTTATTTGGCATGGAACTTTGGCAAGATCCTCTAGTCCATTTCCATGTCAAAGAACTTTGCCAAGCCATAAATTATTAATGATAGTACTTTGGAAATACCAAATTTTGACAAAGCAAAGAGGGAAGAAATTAGTAGCAACAGTTCCTTCATGTTTTGCTTCTAATTAGTATGTTCCTTTACTTGTAAGTTAACTTATAGTTTGCTTGCAAGCAAAATTTAGTAACCGCTAGGCGAGATGTAACGCCTGTCATGCCTTCTTCACCCTCCCCCTATCTTCAAGCTTGCACCCAATCTCTTTCCACCCTACCACTACCGCCCATATAGATGTGAGGTCGATCGTTTCCTCCTCCCATCCTCATCTTGTTCGAGTCCCATGCCTCTTACTGAAGCGGATTCGTTCATCAACTCCGGTGAGATCCGTAGCCATGCCCTCCTCTACCATCTTCGGTGGCACTTGTCTAATCAGTTGTCTTTGTCCATACCTAGGTAATTGACATCTCCAATTGCTCTTAGCTCATCGTGGCTTTCCACTGCCTGTCTTCTAGCAACAAGGTCCCTTTAAAACCCACTAGAATTGGTATGTCTTTGCCTAAATTCTAATTTACTATTTTCCAATTTTTACATTTGCTACTGTAACACCGGTTTTTAAGAACAAAACCAGATGATGCTATATGTGAGCCCCGGAAGTCAAATCTCACATATAGTTTACAAATAAATGGAGTATCAATTCACAATGCTTAAAATATAACGAACGTAATATAAAAACAAATAACCTCGGCCAGCGCGGCGGAAAGACTCTTCAATCTTCTGGTGTAGGCTCCACAGGGACCGACTGACTGGTTGATCACAAGCCTAAACTTCACCTGAGACGTGGGGGAAATAGCAAGGGTGAGTCCATGTCGAACTCCGCAAAGCATAACATGGGGTTATGAGGCTCGAGAAGGCTAGACACTGGTTTTAATCTGCGGTAAGCATTTTAGTAAGTCAAAGTTTTAGCATTTATTTAGCAATAAGTTATGCTTAACCCATTTAACCCACATTATCATCATCAACATATCGTTCTCATGACGAGTCCATCGTCATCGTTCGAGTTCCATCCTCATCTTATGTCCATATCTCAACATCATCTCATATCCATGTCTCAAAGATCATCTCTATTCGCGTGATGTCTCCAAGGCCGTTCATGACCGCGAACACGGCTGTTATAATAGTTTATACTCTGCGCAGAGGTGTACACTTTCACTACGAGTCATGATCCTCAAATGCATGGGTTAGCAAGGCCCAAAACATCCAAAAATCATATAAAGCCTTTCAAAGGGGTTATCTAAATATGCTTGGGATAGCGATAGGGCTACAACCCATTCTCTTCCGTTTCGGTAACCACCCACACAAGTAAACACTATCCCCCTCTAATGACTAAAGCCGAGCCATGTAGCCCCCATAGTTGTACCGTATATCCCCTGGATGATCACAACGGATAAGTCCTTACGGAGAGTCCGAGCATCATGAAAAAGCATGAGCCCGACTACAAATCATGTTGCCAACATTCAATCTTAACCATCAATTCATATATTCATATCATAATTATTTATGTAGAGCACTAGCAAAAACTACCCATATACAATAACCCATAGGATTCAATGAACAAGATAACAACTGGCTAGGGTGTCCTTAAGGTTGACAAATTAGACACATGCATATGATTAAGTGATTAATAGTGAATAGGTAACAAGGATAGTCCCATGCTATACTTGCCTTAAATTGAGATCCTTTCTTCAAATCCAAGCTTCCAAAGAAAACCTTCTTGATCATCAACTTCTTCAAGATCAACAACATAAAGCTCACCCATCTACTCGATTTCAATCAAGAACACACAAACACATAGATCCAATCATGCATGGCAAACAAGACTACCATTAGAACAGTACACCAACAGTGGGAAAACAGTTTAAAAAGTATATAAAACTATTCTACACGTCTCTACGATCACACGCACGTAAAGATCACTGAAATCGGAGCTAAAACGGTGTAGATATGAATTGTACAAGTTTACTAGTAATAAAATAATTAACTAAATATAAACTCGAAATTTAAAAAGTTGAAAACCTGAATATCAGTAAGATAAACATGTAGGTTACGGAATTATGATTCTAACGCAACTTGAACGGATCAAAACGGATTTAAAACGAATAAACTATTGCTAATCTCGTCCGTGGCAAAACTATGAATACTTCATCTAGCTTGTACCTTGGTTCAGAACGTGGAGACCGTGGCCAATGGGAATGGAGCAGCTCTGGCTTGCTGGACTGTATTCAGTACACGGTCACTCGACATAGAAAATGAACGTGCTCTTGAAAAGCATAGGTGGGCAGAAGATACGTATCCTTTGCGCAGCACAAGAGGCGTGTCTTGATTTTCTCCCTGGCAGTGAAGAAACATGAATGAGTTGCTTGACATGGCGAAGATAAAGGCATGAACCTGTTTTGCTCGACGAGAGGTGCATACAGGCGTGCAGAAGAAGCAAGCAACGGCTGATTCAGAAGTGGATGCAGCGGTGCGATGGATGTAGCGTTGACGATTACCAGAGATCTGACGGCCAGGCAGCCAGCCGGAACTCCACGCTAGCACGAGCTCTGGTGCTAAGAAGGCGATCAGATTGCACAGAAAACCATGCGTTGACGACAACCTTGGATGATGCACCAGCCTCGTAGGAAGGTACATATTTATAGGGAGAAAAACTCTCCGTGCTACATCAACTAGCGATATGGTACTAATTGATGTTACAGGCTCCACCTTACTAATGGGCCTAAATAATCATTAAGCCCATTGGTAAATAAATGCATAGGCCTATATTTTATTATTTTCGAAATTAATTAATTTCATTGATAAAATAATTCTAGAAAAGTCCAGAATTATTATTTAAGCTGCGAAGAATGCTCTGAAAGCTCCGAAGATTTAGGGAAAATTCTCAGAGACAATATAGAACATGAGAAACCCAAACAAAGTATTTGGAGCTCATGATAGGATAATTTGGAGCATCTAAAACAAAATAGATTATGCTCACCAACATGTGGAAACAAGTTCAAGAAAAAAAGTCACGGAGATTCTTGAAAAGTTTCTAGAGATTGATTTACTTAGATTTGCAGAGGAATAAAGAAAGGATAAACAAGTGTTGACGAGAGAGAGAGGAGAAGGAATTCATTTTATTTTCTATAAACCGAATTTCAAATATGCTTTTACAAATTGATTTTGAACTCCTTTTCAGTTTCAACAAAAACCAGGCATCACAAAATATTAATGCAGCAGCATGAGTGCATCAAGCATATATCTAACCTTATGATAAATTTTAATTTAATGAAAATATTATCTTTTCTGAATTTCATGAACACAAAAATACATAAATAAATCATTTTAGCTCTATTCTCAAAAGTTCAAAAATTTGGGGTGTTACACTACCCTAATCCTAGCCCTTTAAAATTGTTTGTGATGAATATACCTACAACACATAACAATAGATGTTACAAGGAGCAAATCCATTCTAAATTTGGCATCACATCAAACAGTTCTTACTTTTTGTAGCAATTGATCTACTCTTTCTAAGTTGCAAAGCACAACTTGAATGTGTCATAAAGATAGAAATATGACTAAGGAAGAAGCAATAGTTTCTGATCCTCTTGCTATTAACTAGATTTTCTTCTCATATCCAAAATACCTAAATATTAATAGGGAGAGTTTTTCTTGTTTATGTTAGTATGCAAGGTTCAATTCAAGGTTTGAAATTATTTGGTTTTTTTAATGCAGAATTCATCAATTTTGAGTGAAAAATTAATGATTTGGAATGCAGGACTTTGATTTAAGACATTAGGTTGAAACCACATTTACATATTTGATTCTATTCTAAATGTGATAACTTAATTCCTTTGTCATTTTGTAACATACTTTCCTTTTTTTAGAACACCCAACATGCCACACACCAAGAGAGCTCGCCTTGTACACCTAAGATCCTCCATCAATTCGGGTCCACGCAAAAAGGGGTGGTTGTCCATCCATTCAGACACCTCCAAGCAACCACTTCGGCCCAACGAAGATGGCACACCACTAACTGATGAGATCATCCTCTTCATCTTCATTGGCTTTCTTGAGCTTTCTGACCTCGTTCGTTGTGCTGCTACCTGCAAGCGTTGGCGCGATCTGGTGTCTAGTGATGCCAACTTCATTTGTCGGACCTCACAACAGCTATGCTTTGTTGACAAATTCATCCCCTCGCTCATCGTCGGATTCTTTCATAAGCTTGATGGCAATCCGCTAAGATTCACCCCCATGGCTTCTGCATCACGCCGATTCCCAATCCTCCAGAAGTCATCACTATCAATGACCATGGACATCAATGAAGGGCTTTTGAACTCATCCCAGGTTGTGGCCTCTAGGAACGGCCTCCTCGTCATTGAAGTTCAACGTGGGAAACATAGTAGGACTCTCAAGCTCTATGTCTCCAACCCCATGAGTGGTGAGGCCCATGTATTACCAACCCTAAAGGGCAAGGATGGTATTGGACACTATGCATGCACGGTGCTCACCGCTGTCGACTACCAAAATAACAACAACAACAACCCACAATCTCCGTTGTCCTCTCACTACGACGTGCTCATGGTGTATAATCGAATCAACTTCACAGCATTTCGGAGATACTCATCTAAGGAAGGCAAATGGAGACCAGAGGGCAAGGTGATTGGAGCTCAGCTTGGCAAAAACCAAATGCAATCGATGCACGATGGTGTGATTGCCTGTGGTGGACAAGTAGCATATTGGATAACAACAGACCTCGTGTTTGGGCTACACCTCAACACATTAGAGGCCACAATGATGAGATTGCCTTGGTCAGGAGGCAACACCTTCATCGACACAGAGAATATATTGCTTGGTACGACACCAAGAGGTAGGTTGTGCGCTATCCAATTTAGCAGGCATTGGAACTTATCAGTGCATGGTAAGTGGGAACCAAAAAATGAAATATGTGTAATCACCTATGACAACAATGGCAGCACTGACAACAGTATGCTACAAATGAGCAATTCATTATGGAAGACGAAGATCAATATCCAAGTAGACCAAGCTTTGAAAGTTGATGCACTTGCAACGGAGGTAAAGCTACAATGGTTTTGTGAGAAGAGTGGGGTTGTGTTCTTTACTGCCAGCTATTGTGGTAAACTGAGAAGTGAGGTGTATGCCCTAATCTTGGGCACAAGAACGATTGAGAAGGTTGCAAGCAACACCAGGGACATTGACTTGTGGAACAACTTGTATGGCTACGAGATGGATCATGCTTCATATCTGACATCCCTCGCTAAGCCAGAAGGCATAGAGAATATGTGATTCGTATTTACTACTAATAGTTTGAGGTTTTGTTACTAAAAGAAGCGCATACATATATGTGTTTAACACCTTTATTTTTATTACTAATAATCTAAATTCAATGTAATTCTTTGTGCTAATATTGAATGCAAACCTTTTTCTTGAGTAGTAAGATCTATTTATTGCCTCTCATCTGGGTTGTTCATACACATGCACACCCACCCACTCTACACACGCACACCACACTACTACATAATTAATAACCGTGGTCATTTTTGAAACCGACACCGAGCAAAGGTCACCGTTAATCAGCGGTTAGCCGCGACGGTTTCAAAAACTGCCACGGTCCGCGCTGCCACCGTCGGATCCGCTCCACCGATGCCAGATCCGAGCCCCCGACATCGGATCTGTTCCAACGCCGCTGGATCCGCTCGACCCCGCCGAATCCGTCGGATCTGGGTTCCTCCTCGTGATGAGAGGCTCGCCGTCATGAGGAGGAGGCGGCATCCGCCATGGGGGTTGTGCTCACTTGCCGGTGGAGGACCCGTCGCCTTGCCTCGACCACCGTGCGTGTCAGATCCATACTAGAGGGGCTACCAGCCGCCGTGAGCGCCTTCCCGCGAGTGCTTCCCCGAGAGCCGCCGCGCGAAGGGTGGTGAGGGTAAGCCCTGTTGCGCCGCCAGACGGGAGGAGAGAGTGAGATGGGAGAGGAGTGAGGGAGAGAGGAGAGGATGAAGTGGGGGGGGACCCTAAGTCTACCTTTTATAGTTGACCAACTATCAGGCCTCCGAATGGCCTATGTTGGGCATGGGCCTTTTTTCCGTGGCGAACATGTTAAGAAGACCACCACAAGTAATGGGCTATTAACAGTGGTGGGCCTTTTTTATATAAAAACCGCAAGGGTTAATCGATTTACCGTGGCGGTTTTTATAAAAAAATCCATGATTAACTAAAAAACCCGCCATGGTTAATTGAGTTATTAATCGTGACGGTTTTTTTCCAAAAACCACCACGGTTAATAAAATGGAAAGGTCTTGTAAAAGATTTTTTTGGTAGTGCCACACACAACCCGAAAGAGTACAAATAGACCTATAACTACACACAGATAGAAGACCATGTCCTTCTTGAGATCACCAAAATTTAACGATTCCATAGGGCCGAGGCGCCACACACGCCCCTTTGTGGCACCACGCGGCGTGAGAGGTAGAGGCTTGCATCCAAGTCAAGATTGGGAATACATTTCCTGGTGGGACAAAATCCTGGGACGAGCAGAGCTCGAAACTTGTATCGGTGGCCTCCGCACACCTTGAGTGCCTACCAACCGAGCAAAGGCTTGGTCCCTAGTGTGAGTGTGAATGGTCCATGTTACGAACAAGGACTTTTTCTATTGTACAAGCTCTGGTTTTTTTATGCCTTCACATTTTTCACTGCCCCAACAAGATTAAGTGCATGACCACCACCTGCTTTATCTTGTGTCGAAAAATCATTATCTACTACAACAACCAATTTATTACAATATACCATAGTATCAACAAATTTACGGAGTTATAGCAAGTTAAGTACAAAGAGATAGATAAAGAGAGTTTGTTTTATCTCATTGTCACAATTACCAACATTAAAAGATAATGTGTTCGTGTGTCCTAGTAAGTAGAAGGATTCTCCGCGCGTTGGTGCAGGCATTTAGTAGATTTGTGGTAGCATAGAGAAGAAACATAATATTCTTCATGCAACTTGCTGAGAAACATAATCTCTAGATTTCTTCATCAATCATCGTGGTCTATACTAGGGATGAAAACGGAAATGATAGTTTCCGAAGTTTTGAAGTCGTTTTTCGAGATTTTTCCGAATTTGATGCCTAAACGAAAAACGGAAGTGGGAACGAAAAAAATGAAAATGATAATGGTAGAAATAAATAGAAATGAAAGTGAAAACAATTTTGCCCCCTTCCGATCGTTTTCAAGATTCCTCAGATTTAAGCGGTAATTTTACCGTTGGTAATTACCGAATCAAATACACACACAACCAACATGCACATAAGGCAAATACTTTTTTTGAAACTAACTACACGGCAAGGATTGTACACATATAGGAACAACCTCTACTTAAGAAGGAACTCTAATAATTCATATTTTTATCACTATACTACGTCAAGTCAACTTAAAACTTGATCGTTTATTTGTGTCATTGTCAAGAACGGTGGTGATGTTGTGAATTATATGGCTTTTCTCATTTTCTATAGTTTAGTGTGTTTATCGTTTTTGATGATACCGTTATCATAGATTTCGACCGTTATCGTTGTATTGTCCGACCGACTATATCGTTTTCAAATTCCCGAATACCGGGCGCCGTATTTGTTTCCGACAATATTGTATCGATTTCATTTTCGAGAAAAGAAAATGAAAATGAAAGTGATTTGCCCTCCTTCCGATCGTTTCCGACCGTTTTCATCCCTAGTCTATACAGTAGTGCCTCTAGGTCTAAACCTCTCGAGCTTCCATGAAGCTTGCTGCTTCCCTTTCTCCATGCTATAATCTCCACGTATGTACCCTTCTTCATAAAATCATCCTCCAAGAAATTTGAAAGAAAATCTAAAATGAAATTCATAGAAAATTAGTTGAGGCTCCAAACGGAAAGTGGTGAGAGACAGAGTTTGGTCATGTCTCGGGAGGTCAAGAACTCATGTCTCAATTGATGCTGAAAGGTCTCATATATTAGATGGTAATTGATGAACTCAAGTGGTCAACTATTTCAGCTAATATAAATATTGTCTGCTAATGCTTGGAAGGAGAAAAGATAATAGGAGATGGGGAGACATGCATGCGCCTGTAAGTGCTTGGAAGTAGAAAAGGCAGGGAAAGGGGAGGCATCACTGCGGCCATTGAAGATTGCACATACGGATACACATGTGGATGTGGTGGGACCTCTAGATGACGTCACTTCACGAAATCGTAGAGAATTAGCTTAGTGAGATTTGTTCTGAGTAGTCGATTAATCGTTCCATTCTAAATTAGAAGTTATTTCGACTCTTTTTAATTTAGAGCAAATTGCACTATAGGTATCTAAACTATTTGGTGTTTCACAGTGGGTACTCCAACTAAAAAAGTAATTTCTGGTACTGGAGTCAAATGATGTTGGGTTCGGTTGATTACCCTAACCAGCCTAACACTCTGGAGGCACCCCTCAAGTCCCGAGTTCGAATCCCGGTGGGAGCGAATTTCAGGCTGAGGGTAATAAAAATCCCCTCGCTGGCGTAGCCATGGGGTTTTTCAGCGATCGGAAGAGTCACATTCTTCTTAATGAAATACAGTAGGGGCCTAGGGGGCGTCTCCCCCTCCGATCGCAATTTTTTTAACTGCTGGGTACTCCAACTAAAAATGTAATATCTAGGTACAGAAACTATACTTGCGTAACTTCTGAGAACTAGCACTTGAGTAGGGAGAGGGAGCAGTTGGGTCCTTGAGGATCACGTCGTGGTCAGTGCCGCGAGCGTGGCCGTCAGCACTGCTAGACTCCACACCTAGAGCGTGCAGCAGTCCTGTCGCTCGTGCCGTGGCCGTCTTACCCACAGCAGCTCGCTTGCGGGAGCGTGCGCGGTGCGTGCGAGCGGGAGCTCTACTCCGCATGTCCCATGGTGAGTAAGCAACGCTGCCGTCGACGTGGTCGCTATGCTGCTCAAGCTTCAGTACCAGAAGTTACGTATGTATAGTTAGCTGGAGTATCGATGCGTGAAACACCCAATACTTTACACAAATACACTGCAATTCACTCTTTAATTTATCTACAATTTTAAATATATTATTATATGTAGATGTATGTATAATAAAAATGGACCTACTAAGCTCAACTGCACACAAGACACAACTCACACGAGTTTACAAAATCACCCTAAAATTTTACTTTTGACCTTTGGGCGGCGCCAGCGTGTCGGTTTGTATCGTGCGAGCAAGACGCTGCCGCTTCACCTTCTCTCTCATCTCGATTCATTTGCAGTTTCTTGCGGCGTCCGGAGGCGGCGGCGGAGAGCGATTCAGATCGCCCCATCTGGACTCCATCGTCGTGGATCCAAAACCCTAAATGCCTATAGGGGATTAGGGGTTTAGTTCTCCTTCTGTGCAATCTGCAAAGTTGAGAAATCAACCGTGCAAAGGTCTCCGATTCGAGTCTAGATTTCTCCGTTTTGTATACATTTCCCTAATTCGTTGCTTTCAAGTGCAAAGTTAATGATTCGATTTGATGTTTATCTTTCCCTGTAGGGGACTGGAATTCAGGGGCAGGGGGTGAGGATGCGCGCCCGCCGCGCGACCCGCATTTCGCCGCGGGCGCCGTCCACTTCCTCCGCGCGGCGGATACGCTGCGGCAGCAAAGGCTGGCTGTCCATCCTCCGTGGTGACCCCACCAAACGTCCGCGCCGGGCCGACGACGACGGCACGCCGCTCAACGACGAGGTCCTCCTCGTCATCTTCGCCGGGCGTCCACAACCTCGCGGATCTCGTCCGCTGCGCCGCCACCTGCCGGCGCTGGCGTGCCGCCTGGTGTCCACCGGCCGCCTTCATCTGCCGCGCTTCTCCTCGCTCGTGCCCGCCAGGTTTATCGCCCCCTCGCGCTCGGCTTCTTCCACCACCACCAGGCGGACGCCGCGCCGGGCTTCGCCGCCATGGCCTCCGCGTCGCTGGGCGCTTCCCGGATCCTCCGAACCCGCCGCTTTCCCTGGGCGCTCGTCGATGACGGGCTGTTCGACGGGTCGTCCCCGCATCGTGGGCAGCCAGGAACGGCCTCCTCGTCGTTGACATTGAACACGGAAGAAGAACAGGGCGCTCAAGCTTTGTGTCTGCAACCCCATGACAGGCCAAGTGCACGTCCTGCCACCCCTGGCTGGCAAGGATGGCCTCGGCACTATGCGTGCACGGTCCTCACAGCCGAGGACCGTGATGACAAGGCCACCGACCCACCGCCGCCACCGACTTACTTCCGCTTGGTCATGGTGTACTCGACGTGGCTTCACTGCGTTCCGGAGCTATTCATCGGAAGAAGGCAGTTGGACTGAGGAGGCAAAGCTGACCAACAATAGGCTTGGCAAGAAACAAATGGGCTTGACACACAGTGGAGTCGTGAGCCGTGATGGCAAGCAAGTGTACTGGATGGCCAAGAACGTGGTACTTGTTCTTAGCCTCAACAATCTGAAGTCCATGCTGGTATACATGCCTCGGTCTGGAAATGCAAAGTTCTTCGACATGAAAAACACCTTGCTGGGTTTGTCACCGAACGGTTGGCTCTGCGCTGTCCAGTTTGGCCCATTGCCAGCACGTATGAAGGCTGACCGCATCTCCATATGCATTACCACCTGCACCGATCATTGGTGGGATAAGACCGAATCGTTCCAGGTAGGACAATCCTTGCCAGCCGATGTGATCAGTTTGAAGCTAAGGTGGTTCTGTGGGAAGAGTGGGATCGTGTTCTTCAGCGTCGTTGCTGGGGACACTGGCCACCGGAGAAGCGAGTTGTATGCTCTGAGCCTCAACACGCGGTCTGTTGAGAATCTAGCGAGCCATGACGGTGAAGGTGATCTGTGGGAGGGCCTTCATGGGTACGAAATGGATCAGGTGGCATACCTGGCATCCCTTGCTGAGCCAGATTGCCCGGAGGATATGTGATGGGCCTCTTTTATGGGTATAAAGCTCATGCTTTTGCAATCTAGCACTTGAAGAAGTAACTTGGGAGGTTACTTCTGTTATATTGCTGATCGAAACTACAGACCAAGTTTATGTGTAATATACTTAGTTATCGTGTCAGGTTGTTCTGTACAAAGTGTCAAGTATCTATTATTTTGGTCAGTAAAACTTGTGATTGGATTCTGTTGGATCTGGTACCAAGAGTCTGTTTCTCGTGGTGCGAGATTGTTTATCACTTTTGACTATCTAGAATATGTTATGCTGGTAACCCATGTAAAAACTTAAATACTATTATGTCATCTATCCCCTGGTATTTGTTGAAGCATTTGATGTCCTACATTGGTGAATTACAGCTGATTAATTGGCAAGCCAATCGTACTGCTGCTGCAGTGCTGCTTGGAACTGTGGTTTCGAGTCCAACATGATAATTAATGATTCGATGCCTGAAACTTCTCATATTTTAGCATCGTTTTGTACCTACAGTGTAGATTGTTAAACTGGCCCAGAGGACATACAAATTTTGTCACACTGTAATTGTCTAAACCATTCGGTAATGTCTACTTTAATTTCGGTAAAGTAAACGAAAAAGCCCGCCCAGGTCGTTCCGCCGCTCCCGTCGCGGGCGACGGAAACCTAGCCGCCGCCGCCGAAGCGGGCCGCCGCATCCCGCGCGGCTCGTGGTGAGGGTGGCGGCGTGGCCTGCTCCCTCGCTCGGCGGATTGGGCGGGCGCGCCGCGCCGCCGTCGTCCACCGAGGTTGGCTCGCCGGGCGGCGGTTTTCGGCCGCGTCGGGGCTGGCGACTGATATGGCGGCGCTCTGGCGGATCCGGTGGCCACGCGGCTGGGGCGCTGCAGCTGTGCATGGAGGGGCGGCGGCCGGGCGTATGGCGACGGGCGGCGGGCGCTGCGCCGGCACAACGACCTGACGGCGACGACGGGCCGGGTCGCCGTGGGACGGCGGCGGCAACAGTGGCTGTGGTCGGGCGCGCGCAGGGGAGGTGGTTGCGGTCGGTGTGTTTGGTGGCTGCAGCCGGATGCCGTTGTCCCCGCCTGATCCAGCGGCCCCTTCTTCGCGCCCGTTCTTCGGCGGCGTGGCGGCCCGGAGAGAAGGCGGGCAGGGCGTCTCAGTGCGTGGCGGGGGGGTTATGCGGCAGGATGGCGGCGCCTCGCGCTCTCCTCCTCCCTCGACGTCATTTTCTGGTCCAGCGCCACCTTGGTGGTGGGGCTGGGGGCTGGCAGGTATGTGCTGGTGGTGCCATGGTGGTGCCTCGGGCTGTGCCGGGCTTCACCCGGTGGTGGCGATGCGAGGGCGGTAGGGCGTGGGCTTTTGCCTTAGCCATGACAGTGCGGCAATTATGGTGCGGTACCGGGCGAAGGCCCCCGCCGATGTCGGTGGCAATGGTGGCGGCGGCCTTGGGGCGTCGTTTTTCCCCTTTAGGGGGCACCGTTGAAGGCTGCCGAGCCATTGCAGCATGGGGTCTCGGGGTGAAAACCCAGTCCTCTTTTTTGGTTTGACATATGGGAAAAGTCAGTTGTTGGTTCCTCGTCGGATCCTGTTCGCAAGTCGTCATGCGTCGGGCATGCAAGAGATGCACGTAAGAAATGCCAAAGCTCCCAAGTTTGGCAAAAATGCCAATGAAGGACCTGATTTTTGCCAAACTCATTAAAATGTAAAAGGGATTTGCAAAACTATTGGAGCATTGTTTTCTAGAACACAAATGTCAAACTTTTATGCAACACTGTTGGAGATGGTCATTATTTTTTTAAAATT
This sequence comes from Hyparrhenia diplandra, assembly GCA_015847255.1. NCBI lineage: Eukaryota > Viridiplantae > Streptophyta > Magnoliopsida > Poales > Poaceae > Hyparrhenia > Hyparrhenia diplandra. The sequence goes on along the minus strand of JADLZK010009100.1, from coordinate 180,032 downwards.
TTCTTGATAAATAAAAAAAAAAACTCGCCGTCGGTGACTGATCTAATTATATTCAGGTCGCGGTCCTGAGCCCCAAGGACCCGGCGATGTTCGAGCTGCGCTTCGCCGTGCCCATGGCTGGCGCGGTCCTCTGCACGTTGAACACGCGACGCGACGCAGCCATGGTGTCCGTACGTCCTGCTGAAGCACTCGGGCGCCAAGGTGTTCCTCGTCGAGTCAAACCTCCTCGACGTCGGGAGAGCTGCGCACAAGCTCCTTGGCGAGTCCAACCCCAACGCTGCAGCCGAGCTTCCGGTTCTTCTCACCATCTCCGGCGACTACGACGATCTCGTGAGGAACTGCCCCGCCGCCCGGTTCGACATCCGGTGGCCGCGGTGGACGAGTTGGAACCGATCGCGCTCAAGTACACGACACGTCCGGCACGACGTCGCGGCCCAGGGGCGTGGTGTACAGCCACCGCGGCGCGTACCTCAACACCATCGCCACGGTGCTCGCGTACGACGTCACCCTCCATGCCGACGTACCTGTGGACCGTGCCCATGTTCCACTGCAATGGCTGGAACCTGCCGTGGGGCGTCGCCAAGATGCAGGGCGGCACCAACGTCTGCCTCCTCCACTTCACCGCCAGGGTTTATCTTCGACCGCATCGCGCGGCACGGCGTGACGCACATGGGCGTCGCGCCCACGGTGCTGAACATGATCGCCGCTGCGGGGGCCGTGCGCGTCATGAGTCATGACGGCGTCATGTTCGCTGCGGAGGAGCTCGGATTCATGGTGTACCACGTGTACGGCCTCACGGATACGCACGGCCCAGCGACCGTGTGCACGTGGATGGCCGTCGAACGCGCTACCGGCGGAGGACCGCGCGCGGCTCAAGGTGCGGCAGCGGTTCCACCATATCGCCGATGGCCTAAATGTCCTTGAGGCGGCGGTAGTGGCGCGGCCAGACGACCACTGGGGCGAGACGCCGTGCCCATTCATCAAGCTCAAGGAAGGCGCCAGCACCACGGACGTGGAGATCATAAGCTTCTGCCGGGAGAGGCTGCCCCACTACATGGCGCCCAAGACGGTGGTGTTTGAGGATTTGCCCACGAGTTCAACGGGGAAGACGCAAAAGTTTGTTCTTCGTGACAAGGCTGGAGCCTGGCGCCATGGGCAGCCGGACAAAGATTGCCTGTAGACCGTAGCAGAATGTAGACACCGTTTGGCTGGTTGGAAAATTATCGCTTGTATATGATTGATTCAGCTTATACTACTAGCGTCGTCGAACAGCGGCTTGATGCGTGCGTGGGCCGTGGGCGTGGCAGGCGGGGCAGATTCTTCGTCCTCCTCGCCCTCGGCCTCTTTCACCACGAGAACGCCGCCGCCGGGCCGCGCTTCGTGCCCTGGGCTGTGGCTGGCGAGACGCGACGGCAGTTCCTCGGCCTCCACGGCCAGCCGTCCCTTCCGCTGAGCACCCTCGCCGACGACGGGCTGTTCGACTCCTCCCATGTCGTGGCATCTAGGAACGGCCTCCTCCTCGTCGGTCGAACAAGGACTCTGGCGAGCAAAGCACGATAGGGCACTCAGGCTGTGCGTCTGCAACCCCATGTCCGGGTCAATGCACGTCCTGGCGCCCCTTGTCGTCAAGGGCGACGACGCCGGCCTCGGGCACAACGCGTGCCGATGACTGCAACGACGACAACACTGGCCTGGCTCGTCACTCTTCTTACTTCCACCTGATCATGGTGTACACCAGGCGCGGCGGCTCCACCACATTCCACAGCTACTCGCCTGACGGCGGCGGCTGGAGCAGAGAGGAAAAGACGGTGAACTGCGACGAGCTTAGTCAGAAGCAGCTTCGCCTGATGCGTGGCGGCGGCGTCGTGGCCCGTGACGGCAGGATGGTGTTCTGGCTTGCCAAGAACGTGGTGGCGGCGCTGGAACTCACCACGCTGAGGATGCACAAGGTACACGTTCCTTGGTGTGCGAACGGCCAAAAGTTTACCATGGCGAACACCTTGCTGGGCTTGTCGTCGCCGGAGGGAGGGCTCTGCTTGATCCAGTTCGACCGCATGTCGCTGTCGCCGGCCAAACGCAAGCGGAGAGTCTCCATAGGCGTGTACACCTACGACTATTGGGGTTGGAAGATGAAGGAATCGATCCAGGTAGACCAATACTTGCCGGACGACGCGATCAAGGTGAGGCTACGGTGGTTCTGCGACAGGAGCGGGATCATCTTCTTCAGCGCCGTCGCCGGGGACAACGACCACCGGAGAAGTGAGGTTTACGCTCTAAGCCTGGACACGGAGGTGGTTGAGAAGGTGGCGAGCCATGTCGGCGACCGTGATTGGGGAGATCTTCACGGGTACGAGATGGATCAGACGGCGTACTTGTCATCTCTTGCTGAGCGAGACGACGACATGGAAGACACGTGAATATATGTGAATATATGTGTTCTTGGTTTCGTATATCTACTTATATACTAAATCCGTTTCAAATTGTAGGTCGACTGACTTTTTTCAACCTTAACTTTGACCATTCGTCTTATTCTAAAATTTATGCAAAACATTAATTCATTTATTGTGGCATGATTATTAATAAAAGTTTTTAAAAATCACTTAAATCTGACTATGTTTCCTCAAATTTTTGAATAAGTAAGAAATTGGTCCAAGTTGAGGTTGAAAAAAAAATCAAATGACCTACAATTTAGAACGGAGGGAGTATATTATAGTAAAATAATGTGTTGAGTAAAATAGATCTCTGAACTCGATTCCTAACTTCTATAACACATTTTCGGTCCACGAATGTCTACAACATGTATCTTTAAGTTATAAACTTTCAAAATGTTACTTTTGGGTCTTTGGACTTGTGGCAACATGTAATTTAGGGCCTGAACTTGTCATAATAATATGTCACTGAGATCTAAATAGACCCGATCTACTTCGCATGATGACGCCACATATCTTAGTAGTTGCATCCACATCCCATTCTTGAGCAAGCCTGATATTTAATGGCAATCGATTGTTCGCATACCCCTTCAGTCTAAGGAGCACTAACTTTTCCCTCGCTGCCACCATACCCATGACGTTGTGGCCTTTGATATAGAGAATTGATGAAGGCATAGGTTAGGGATGATTAGTTGGCAAGCTTAAAGTGAGGTAGACCATGTAGATGGAGCCCTAGAGACTAACATGTGGGATGATTGGAGCTCTTTTGGACCGATTTGACATAGTAGTTCGTGGACCTAAAAATAAAATTTTAAGAGTTCGAACCTGGATGGCATATCCTAAGATATGTTTCGCTACTTGAAACGGTAATCATTTATTGTGGACGTCCGGATGCATCGGACACTCCGGACGTCGGCCCAGCCCATCTAAGACTAATCGTTATCCATTACCGTCGTTCTCCCACACATATTTCTACTCGGCTAGCTACCATGACATTTTTCTCGCTCCATACAAGGCTTTGTCGCATCTTCCCCGTTTCCCCTCGTGGTGCCCCCCCCCCCTCCCTCCTCCTCTCCTCGCTGCTCTCTTCTCTCATTGCCAACACTTGCCACGACGACGCCACCTCCCCTCGCGCATCCCGAGCCACAACCGCCGTGGCGCTGAGGCGGAGCTTGCTCGCGACGGGTCGGCCGGAGACGCGGGCCGGCCATGGAGAAGAGGAGTTCCCGCCAACGGTCGGCCATGGAGGAGACGAGCTCGGCTATGGCTTCCCATGGAGGAGGGGAGCTCCGGCCAGCTTAGGTGGGGAAAGGGAGACACGTGGGCGAGGGATGTTTCAATTTTTGTTTTCAGTTGTTTCAGAGGGATGTTTCAACCGAATCATTTGTATGTTGAAAAAGTAGATCGATGTTTCACATGTTTCTAAGATTTGTTTCACCGATGTTTTAGAAGGCATGTTTCAAGTGTTTAAACTAGTTTTAGTCCTATGTTTCAAATGTTGATTTCCGCTATTGCAAAAGTAGATTGATTGTTTCACATGTTTCGTAGATATGTTTCTTTGATGTTTCGTATGGGATGTTTCAAGTGTTTCAACCAATTTTTAGTCCTATGTTTCAACTGATGTTTTCTCGCTGTTCCAAAAGTAGATCGGGTGTGTTTTTCTAGTGTTTCAAATTGAAGTCTCAAGTGTTCCAACTACCTTCGTGTGTATGTTTCATCTGTTGATCCCTTACCGCTTAAAATGTAGATCGGGTGTTGCTCTTCTCTCACCTGTTTCCCTACTACATGTTGCTGCCATGGTAGAGCCGAGGTCAAGCTCAAACTCCCATCTTAGCTGGCATGGCTGCGCTGGGCGCCATGGTCGGCGAGCAAACGTGCTAGCTAGCGTAGGGGGGCAGGGAGCTAGAAGTGCTAGCTAGTAGATCGGGAGGAGGGCAGGTATGGCAGGCCCAAGGGCCACGAAGGCGCGACATAGGCGGGCGTCCCGGATGCATGCCCGTGTCCTGACATCCGGCGCTAGTGTGCCCGGACTTGAAAATGCATGTTGAGAGTTTGGTGATTGATAGGTGACAACACACAAGACAAGTTTAAGTATTTGAAAATGCATTCTGAGAATTTGATGAACAAGGTGACATCATCTTGTGACAAGTTTAAGCACTGCTCATGTGTTTTACTTAAATAGTGTTTAGCTTATAAACTAAACCGACAATTATGTGTTGTTCAGTTTCTAAGTTGACACCTTTCCTCTCACTTATCTCTTGATTCCATGTATAAACAATCATCATTTGGTGTTACTAAGATTTGTTCCTGAATCTTAGCTCTACTATCTTCCATGTTTAAAAGGTTTGTCATATCTAAGGGCTTAAAGTCGGTAAAAACATTGACATTTATACTACAATTTATTGTTCTTCATTTTTGTTGTGACAACACATGTTTAGCCAACTTTCACTACAAGAAATGTGTCATATTTTGAAATGATATATGTCATAATACTTGTAAAATATGCACAATCACCATTTATGACATCAAGTTGATGAAAATCAAATTTCAAAAGATGAGCGTCTATAATGACAACTTGTGACATTTAGGTGTTGATGTCATAACATTATGACATTGATTTTGAATGTCACAATTGTTTATGACCTTCTATTTTACGTCATAAGTTCTTGGACCTCACCACATGAGCAAATGCCACATAGGAATGGTTTGTTGACATGACATTAAGGTGGCACTGTTAAACCACTTTAATAAACAAACATGTTCTTGGATACTGACACAATTAATTATGTTTTAGTTTATGTCATAATTTCAATTCGGTAGTAAGACCTATGTGGCAACCTCTAGCTTTTGCTTTCCCGACATCGTCGATGCATGATAATGTCACTCCAACATAAGAACACCTTCAAGCCTTTGCAACAAGATCTTTTGTGTGTGAAACCTACATCCATGACCTTTTTCTCTATCCCCTATAAAGATAATAAATTGTGAATAGCAGGCTCATAGCAAGGTTTCTACACACCATATTGCACATTATAGAAGATTAGTGTATGAAGAGTCTATTGCAGATTACAAACATTAAGTCCCAATAGCATAATATTAAAAATGGTACAAGATGGTGCTTAAATCAATACTAACACCATGATTGTTTAATATACAAATAAACATAAATACAAATAAACATATATGAATAAGATATAAAGAATATCCTTTGCCATGTCATCATTCTTTATCATCACCAACATCAACATTCTTGTTGCCACTAAAACTATCTATACTGTCACTTGACCCACGCACATAGCATGGCCTAGCAAAAGCAATAACAACCAACAATAGCAGATGCTAATTGCAATAGAGTCAGCGAAGTTCCAACATGCTATCTTCTGTATGCTACCATGTGGTGGTAGCAATAGAGGCACTACTTCTATAGTGGTCACTGCCAATGTTATTTAATTTGTTACTATGCTGCTACAATCACCTCCCCTTGGGTTCAACCTATACCATTTCCATGTGGCCTCACGGCTGGAGAGTCTGGTTATATTACCTACACACATCATTATCATTTATTCTATGAGTTCAATATTAAACCTTGGAACACTCATAGGATAAATATATCTAGGAATTTTTTGTTGTCTCCTTACAATGTAAGTATGTTAGCATAGCTAATGCAAACAAGAATGTTCTATAAATCTAGCTAACATTTATTTTGCATGGAACTTTGCCAATATCCTCTATTCCATTTCCATGTCAAAGAACTTTTCCAAGCCATAAATTATTAAATGACAATACTTTGGAAATACCAAATTTTGGCAAAGCAAAGAGGGAAGAAATTAGTAGCAACAGTTTCTTCATATTTTACTTCTAATTAGTATGTTCCTTTACTTGTAAGTTAACTTATATTTTGCTTGCAAGCAAAATTTAGAAACGGCTAGGTGAGATGTAACGGCCGTCATGCCTTTTTCACCCTCCCCCTATCTTCAAGCTTGCACCCAATCTCTTTCCACCTTAATGTGAGGTCGATCTGTTTGCTCCCCCATTCTCATCTCTCGCTCGAGTCCTCGCCTCCTACTGTAGCGGATTCGTTCATCAACTCGTGAGATCCATAGCCATGTCCTCCTCTACAATCTTTGGTGGCACTTGTCTAATCTGTTGTCTCTTGCCCATACCTAGGTAATTGACATCTCCAATCGCTCTTAACTCATCGTGGGCTTTCCACCACCAGTCTTCTAGCAACAAGGTCCCTTTAAAACCCACTAGAATCGGTATGTCTTTGCCTAAATTCTAATTTACTCTTTTCCAATTTTTACATTTGCTACCCTAATCCTAGCCCTTTAAAATTGTTTGTGATGAATATATCTACAACACATAACAATAGATGTTACAAGGAGCAAATCCATTCTAAATTGCGGCACAACTTGAATGTGTCATAAAGACAAAAATACAACTAAGGAAGAAGCAATAGTTTCCCATCCTCTTGCTATTAACTAGATTTTCTTCTCATATCCAAAATACCTAAATATTAATAGGGAGAGCTTGTCTTGTTTATGTTAGTATGCAAGGTTCAATTCAAGGTTTGAAATTATTTGGTTTTTAATGCAGAGTTCATCAATTTTGAGTGAAAAATTAATGATTTGGAATGCAAGACTTTGATTTAAGACATTAGGTTGAAACCACATTACAGATTTGATTCTATTCTAAATGTGATAACTTCATTTGTCCTTTAGTAACATACTTCCCTTTTTTTAGAACACACGACATGCCACACACCAAGAGAGGTCGCCCCTGTACACCTACGATCTTCCATCAATTTGGGTCCACGCAAAAAAGGGGTGGTTGTCCATCCATTCGCATACACCTCAAGCAACCACTTCAGGTCAACGAAGATGGAACACCACTAACAGATGAGATTATCCTCTTCATCTTCATTGGCTTTCTTGAGATTTCCGACCTTGTTCGTTGTGCCGCTACCGCAAGCGTTGGCGCCATCTGGTGTCTAGTAATGCCAACTTCATTTGTCGGACCTCACATCAGTTATGCTTTGCTGACAAATTCATCCCCTCGCTCATCGTTGGATTCTTTCATAAGCATGATGACAATATGCTAAGATTCACCCCCATGGCTTCTACATCATGCCGGTTCCCAATCCTTCAGAAGTCATCACTATCAATGACCATGGACATCAATGAAGGGCTTTTGAACTCATCCCAGGTTGTGGCCTCTAGGAATGGCCTCCTTGTCATTGAAGCTCAACGTGGGAAACATAGTAGGACTCTCAAGCTCTATGTCTGCAACCCCATGAGTGGTGAGGTCCATGTATTACCAACCCTAAAGGGCAAGGATGGTATTGGACACTATGCATGCACGGTGCTCACCGCTGTCGACTACCAAAATAAGAACAACAACCCACAATCTCCGTTGTCCTCTCACTTCGACGTGCTCATGGTATATAATCGAATCAACTTCACAGCATTTCGGAGATACTCATCTAAGGAAGGCATATGGAGACCAGAGGGCAAGGTGATTGGAGCCCAACTTGGCAAAAACCAAATGCAATCAATGCATGATGGTGTGATTGCCTGTGGTGGACAAGTAGCATATTGGATAACAACAGACCTCGTGTTTGGGCTACACCTCAACACATTAGAGGCCACGATGATGAGATTGCCTTGGTCAGGAGGCAACACCTTCATCGACACAGAGAATATATTGCTTGGTACGACACCAAGAGGTAGGTTGTGCGCTATCCAATTTAGCAGGCATTGGAACTTATCAGTGCATGGTAAGTGGGAACCAAAAAATGAAATATGTGTAATCACCTATGAGAAGAATGGCAGCACTGACAACAGTATGCTACAAATGAGCAATTCATTATGGAAGACGAAGATCAATATCCAAGTAGACCAAGCTTTGAAAGTTGATGCACTTGCAACGGAGGTAAAGCTACAATGGTTTTGTGAGAAGAGTGGGGGTTGTGTTCTTTACTGCCAGCTATTGTGGTAAACTAAGAAGTGAGGCGTATGCCCTAAACTTGGGCACAAGAATGATTGAGAAGGTGGCAAGCAACACCAGGGACATTGACTTGTGGAACAACTTGTATGGCTACGAGATGGATCATGCCTCATATCTGACATCCCTCGCTAAGCCAGAAGGCATAGAGAATATGTGATTGGTATTTACTACAAATAGTTTGAAGTTTTGTTACTAAAAGAAGTGCATACATGTATGTGTTTAACACCTTTATTTTTATTACTAATAATCTAAATTCAATGTAATTCTTTGTGCTAATATTGAATGCAAACCATTTTTCTTTAGTAGTAAGATCTATTTATTGCCTCTCATCTTGGCTGTTCATACACATGCACACCCACCCACTCTACACACGCACACCACACTACTACATAATTTAATAACCGTGGTCATTTTTGAAACCGCCACCGAGCAAAGGTCACCGTTAATCAGAAGTTAGATGTGATGGTTCTCAAAAACTGCCACAGTCCGCGTGCCGCCACCGCCGGATCCGCTCCACCGATGCCAAATCCGAGCCCCCGCCGTCGGATCTGCTCCAACGCCGCTGGATCCGCCCGTCCCCCGCCGAATCCATCGGATCCGGGCTCCTCCTGGCTGGATCTGTGGTGGCCACTACCATGAGAGTCGAGCTCGCCGTCATGAGAATGAGGTGACATCCGCCATGGGGGTTGTGCTCGCTTGCCGGTGGAGGATGCGCCACCGCTGGTGGAGGACCCGTCGCCTTGCCTCGACCACCGCGCGCATCAGATCCATACTAGAGGGGCCACCCGCCGCCGTGAGCACCTTCCCCGCTGCGCTACCCGAGAGCCGCCGCACGAAGGGTGGTGAGGGGAAGCCCCGTGCGCCGCCACGGAAGGAGAGAGAGTGAGATGAGAGAGTAGTGAGGGAGAGAGGAGTGAGGGAGTGAGGAGTGAGGGAGAGAGGAGAGGGTGAAGTGGGGGAAACCCTAAGTCTACCTTTATACTTGACCAACTATCAGGCCCCTGAATGGCCTATGTTCGGGCCTGGGCCTTTTTCCGTGCGAACGTGTTAAGAAGACCACCATAGCTAATGGGCTATTAAACGGGGGGTTGTTATAAAACCGCTAGGGGTTAATTGATTTACCGTGGTGTTTTTTAAAAAAAATCTCATGATTAATTTAAAATCCTACCATGGTTAATTGAGGCATTAATCGTGGCGGTTTTTTTGAAAAACCACCATGGTTAATAAAATGGAAAGGTCTTATAAAAGATTTTTTTAGTAGTGCCACACACAACCCGGGTACAAATAGACCTATAACTACACATAGATAGAAGGCTACGTCATTCTTGAGATCACCGAAATTCACCAATTCCATAGGCGCCGAGGTGCGTCACGTTCCCTTTGTGGCACCACGCGGCGTAAGAGGTAGAGGCTTGCATCCAAGTCAAGATTGGGAACACATTTCCTAGTGGGACAAAATCCTGGGAGGAGCAGAGCTCGAAACTAGTATCGGTGGCCTCTACACACCTCGAGTGCCTACCAACCGAGCAAAGGCTTGGTCCCTAGTAAGATCTATTACTACCGAGTGTGAGTGTGAATGGTCCATGTTACGAACAAGGACTTTTCCCATTGTATAAGCTCTGGTTTTTTTTATGCCTTCACATTTTTCACTGCCCCAACAAGATTAAGTGCATGACCACCACCTGCTCTATCTTGTGTCGAAAAATCATTAGCTACTACAAGAACCAATTTATTACAAGATACCATAGTATCAACAAATTTACAGAGTTATTGCAAGTTGAGTACAAAGAGATAGATAAATAGAGTTTGTTTTATCTCGTTGTCACAATTACCAACATTAAAAGATAATGTGTTCGTGTGTCCTAGTAACTAGAAGGATTCTCCACATGTTGTTGCAGGCATTTAGTAGTTTTGTGATAGCATAGAGAAGAAACATAATATTCTTCATGCAACTTGCTGAGAAACATAATCTCTAGATATCTTCATCAATCATCAGGGTCTATATAGTAGTGCCTCTAGGTCTAAACCTCTCGAACTTCCATGAAGCTTTTTGCTGCTTCCCTTTCTCCATGCTATAATCTCCACGTATGTACCCTTTCGCAAAATCAGCCTCAAACAAATTTGAAAGAAAATCTAAATGAAATTCATAGAAAATTAGTTGAGGCTCCAAACGGGAAGTGGTGAGAGACAGAGTTTGGTCATGTCTCGGGAGCTCAAGAACTCATGTCTCAATTGATGCCGAAAGGTCTCATATATTAGATGGTAATTGATGAACACAAGTGGCCAACTATTTCAGATGATATAAATATTGTCTGCTAATGCTTGGAAGGAGAAAAGATAATAGGAGACATGGGAGACTTGCAAGCGCCTGTAAGTGCTTGGAAGTAGAAAAGGCAGGGAAAGGGGAGGCATCACTGCGGCCATTGAAGATTGCATACGGATACACATGTGGATGTGGTGGGACCTCTAAATGACGTCACTTCACGAAATCATAGAGAATTAGCTTAGTGAGATTTGTTCTTATAGGAATAGTAGATTAATCGTTCCATTCTAAATTAGAAGTTATTTCGACTCTTTTTAATTTAGAGCAAATTGCACTATAGGTATCTAAATTATTTGGTGTTTCACAGGTGGGTACTTCAACTAAAAACGTAACTTTTGGGTACTGGAGCCAAACGATGTTGGGTTCGGTTGGTTACCCCAACCAGCCTAACACTCTGGAGGCACCCCTCAAGTTCTGAGTTTGAATCCTGGTGGGAGCAAATTTCAGGCTGAGCGTAATAAAAATCCCCTCGCTGGCTAGCCAGGGGGTTTTTCAGCAATTGGAAGAATCACATTCTTCTTAATGAAATACGGTAGGGGTGTCTCCCCCTCCGATAGCAATTATTTTTAGCTTTCCATTCTAAACTATACTTTTTCGAACTCTTTTTACTCCAACTAAAAATGTAAAATCTAGGTATCTAAAACTATACTTGCGTTTCACTTCTAAGTACTAGCACTTGAGTAGGGAGAGGGAGCAGTTGGGTCCTCGAGGATCACGTCGTGGTCAGTGCCGCGAGCGTGGCCGTCAGCACTCCTAGACTCCACACCTAGAGCGTGCAGCAGTCCTATCGCTCATGCCGTGGCCGTCTTACCCACAGCAGCTCACTTAATGGCGCAGCGTGCGCGGTGCGTGCGAGCGGGAGCTCTACTCCGCATGTCCCATGGCAAGTAAGCAACGCTGCGTCGACGTGGTCGCTATGCTGCTCAAGCTTCAGTACCCAAAAGTTATGTATGTATAGTTAGCTGTAGTACCTTGCGTGAAACACCCAATACTTTTACACAAATACACTGCAATTCACTCTTTAATTTATCTAAAATTTAAATATATTATTATATGTAGATGTATAATAAAAATGGACCTAGGGTGTGTTTAGTTGGTGAAATATTTGGGTTGGGCTACTGTAGCAGTTTTCGTTTGTATTTGATAATTATTGTCCTATCGTGGACTAACTAGACTTAAAAGATTCGTCGTATTTTTCAGCCAAACTATACAATTTATTTTTTTATTTAACTAAATTTAATACCCCATACATGCGATAAAAAATTTAATGTGATGTATACTATAGCACTTTTTCGGTTCACTTTTCACAACTGCACACAAGACACAACTCACCTGAGTTTACAAAATTCACCCTAAAATTTAGTTTTGGCCTTTGGGGCGTCAGCGTGTCGGTTGTATCGTCTCGAGCAAGACGCGTCCGCTTCACCTTCTCTCCCATCTCGATTCATTTGCAGTTTCTCTCCCATCTCGATTCAGATCGCCTCATCTGGACTCCATCGCCATAGATCCAAAAACCCTAAATGCCTATAGGGGATTAGGGGGGTTTAGTTCTCCTTCTGTGCAATCTGCAAAGTTGAGAAATCAACCGTGCAAAGGTCTCCGGTTCGAGTCTAGATTTCTCCGTTTTGTCTGCATTTCCCTAATTCGCTTGCTTTCAAGTGCAAAGTTAATGATTTGATTTGATGTTTATCTTTCCCTGTAGGGGACTGGAATCAGGGGGCAGGGGTGAGGATGCCGCCGCGCGCGGCGTCCCCGCATTTCGCAGCGGGCGCCGTCCACTTCCTCCGCCGCGGCGGATACGCTGGCGGCGGCAAAGGCTGGCTGTCCACCCTCCGTGGTGACCCCACCAAACGTCCGCGCCCGGCCGGCGGCGGCGGCACGCCGCTCAACGACGAGGTCCTCCTCATCATCTTCACCGGCGTCCACAACCTCGGGGATCTCGTCCGCTGCGCCGCCACATGCCGGCGCTGGCGTCGCCTGGTGTCCGCCGAAGCCGGCCTTCATCTGCCGCTCTTCTCCTCGGCTCGTGCCCGCCAGGTTTATCGGCCCCCTCGCTCTCGGCTTCTTCCACCACCACCAGGCGGACGCCGCGCCGAGCTTCGTCGCCATGGCCTCCGCGTCGCGGCGCTTCCCGGGATCCTCCGGAACCCGCCGCTTTCCCTGGCGCGCTCGTCGAGGGCGGGCTGTTCGGCCGGGTCGTCCCGCATCGTGGCAGCCAGGAACGGCCTCCCTCGTCGTTGACATTGAACACGGGAAGAAGAACAGGGCGCTCAAGCTTTGTGTCCTGCAACCCCATGACAGGCCTAGTGCACGTCCTGCCACCCCCGACATGACATGAGGAAGCAAAGCTGACCGACAATAGACTTGGCAAGAAACAAATGGGCTTGACACAGAGTGGAGTCGTGAGCCGTGACGGCAAGCAAGTGTACTGGATGGCCAAGAACGTGGTACTTGTTCTTAGCCTCAACAATCTGCAGTCCATGCTGGGATACATGCCTCGGTCTGGAAATGGAAAGTTCTTCGACATGAAAAACACCTTGCTGGGTTTGTCACCGAACGGTTGGCTCTGCGCTGTCCAGTTTGGCCCACTGCCAGCACGTATGAAGGCTGACTGCATCTCCATATGCATTACCACCTGCACCGAGGCTCATTGGTTTTATAATACCGAATCGTTCCAGGTGGGACAATCCTTGCCAGCCGATGTGATCAGTTTGAAGCTAAGGTGGTTCTGTGGGAAGAGTGGGATCGTATTCTTCAGCGTCGTTGCTGGGGACACTGGCCACCGGAGAAGCGAGGTGTATGCTCTGAGCCTCAACACGCGGTCTGTTGAGAAGCTAGCAAGCCATGACGGTGAAGGTGATCTGTGGGAGGGCCTTCATGGGTACGAAATGGATCAGGTGGCATACCTGGCATCCCTTGCTGAGCCAGATTGCCCAGAGGATATGTGATGGGCCTCTTTTATGGGTATAAAGCTCATGCTTTTGCAATCTTGCACTTGAAAAAGTAACTTGGGAGGTTACTTCTGTTATATTGCTGATCGAAACTACAAACCAAGTTTATGTGTAATATACTTAGGTATCGTGTCAGGTTGTTCTGTACAAAGTGTCTAGCTGTAATTTTGGTCAGTAAAATTTGTGGTTGGATTCTGTTGGATCTGGTACCAAGAGTTTCTGTTTCTCGCACTGCGAGATTGTTTCTCCCTTTTTTATTATCTGAACTATGCTTGTAAGCTGGAAACCCATGTAAAAACTTAATACTATTAAGTATGTATCCCTTGTATTTGTTGAAGCGTTGCATTTCCTACATTGGTGAATTACTGATCGGCTGGCTAGCAGAAAGATCTCTATTGATTGCTTTTTCTCAGGGGAGGCTCTGCGGCATTCAGATCGGCACTGGCCTTTCGAGGGTGAAGCAGAGTTTCTGGATGTAAGCAGGGAAGGTGAGAACTGAGAAGAGCGGGGTCGTTGCTGGATTCTCCCAGATGGGTACAGCTGTCCTTGCAAGCCGATTCTGATGACACCAAGGTGAAGCTGCGGTGGTTCTGTGAGAACTGAGAAGAGCGGGGTCGTTGCTGGGTTTTTTCCCTTGATTTATGATTTTGCTGGAAAGGACCAGTAAATTTCTGTTGTGAAATTCTGACGTTGTTCAGGTAATAAGAGAATATGGTTGACATTGTGAAATTCTGTCAAGCAGCGAAGATATCGGCAGAATATGGTTGACGATGATGTGTCAGCTATCTGAAGCACAGTTGAAACAGAGGCGTTTGAAGGAGAGGGAAAACACAGCTGATCAATTGGGCAAGCCAATCATATTGCTGCTGCAGTGCCTTTGAAGGAGAGGGAAACACAGCTGATCAATTGGGCAAGCCAATCATATTGCTGCTGCAGTGCTGCTTGGAGCTGTGGTTTTGAGTCCCCTTGCAGTTTTGGTTGTGTGATGGGGTTTGATCCATGTTGCCTCCCAAAACGGATGGCACCATAGTTTGAAAGAGGACCAGACAGATACCCTGTGCAGAGACCGAAGCAAAAGACTCCAGTGCAATAGCAGCAACTCAGCTTTGGTCACCAAAATACTGGATCAATCTGGTCTCACAGCTATATGTTAGTCACCTGAGCCAAGCTCAGCAAGGGGGCTGCAGTTAAAAATGAACCGGGTAAACCAAGACAGGAGACACAGCAAGACCAGAGCAACTCAAGCCATAAAACTGCCATCGTTTGTGCTTTCACCAAAGCTAACCCTGCCTCGTATGTTTTTATAAACTTCAATCAGATTACAACAAAACAAGGTTTATCCATCACTTCCACCAAAGTCAAAATATTCCAATTCTGTCTTTTTCTAGATATACATATAATTTTATTCCAAATTTTTATTATTATATATCTAATCATAGTCTAGGTGCATAACAAGAATAATTTTTATTAAGACAAAACGACTAATAATTCAGAATGGAGTGGGTAGCATTTAGCTCGCATAAACCAATCGCCTAGGGGCCTGGTGATGTCAGTGACACTCCCATGCTGCATAACAACATAGACCCAAAAAAAAATGAGCTGCTTCAAGCACTTCAGCCCAGCTCAAGTCTTATTCTTGGAGCAGTGCAGCAAGGTCATCCAAGTACATATTTCCTGGATGAATGTTGGCATGTTTGCTAGTCTCATAAGATTCGAGCAGCAGGACCATCACAGCCTATAGAATTGTCAGCATTGAAGTGAGGAAAGAAAATTCAAAATAACAACTATTTGGATGCATATCTTGAGTAGTGAATAATTGATCATGATACCTCGGCACTGCCTTTAATTTTCATTGTCTCTGAAATCAACCTATATCTACTAGACACAGAATGGCTTCAGTCTCGACTTGTATTCATTAGCAAAATATGACTCCTTCATGGCTGAGAAAATAAAAATATTTCTTTAAACAATACGACGCAGGCAGAGAAGGAAGAGAATTGAAAATTTTGATTAAATTTGAGAATGAGGAATGCAGTGAGGTAAGGATTTTTCGCCTTCCGAACCTTCAATTTTAACCAGATCATTCGGTTACTCCACTGATTGTTTTGTCACTGTCGTATCCCAAAACCATTCCCAAGAATTTGATTTTTGTGTTTTTGAAATTTATTCAGGTATATTCAGAGACATGGATGTGTTTAATCATTGGATGGCCATATTGCAAAAAGGTAATAAATGGGAAAGAACGAGATGCTGAATAATCTGATTTCTGCTGCATTGAGGATTGTTGAACCAATAAGAATTCTTTCATTTGGTTGTTCGAATTAAAAAAGAGTTTGTTGACTGCTGGGAAGTATGTCTCGTTGCATCTTGGCTTCCAAGAGGTTTCAAGTCTCTTAGTCTTATGGATTCATGATTGACATTTTTTTTCGCATCCTAGTAATCCTAGTAATACCTATATACTTGAGGATATGCTAGCCTTTTTATGTTATACGTATGATGGTGGGCTGGTGGGAGAACACTGAAATGGACAATGCTTGTGAAAGGAACTGGGCAGGGAAGATTTGTCGACATGGTCGAGTGATAAACCGAACGCAAAAAGAAGGGATCGAAGTATCCTCTTATTCCTCTGGGGGTGAGAATTCCTATTTCTTTTTTATCTGTATTTGTCTAGCTTTTTAGGCTTGGTTTGTTTGCCCCCTACTTTTTATATTCAGTTATAACAAGTCAGGTTAGTTGGTTAAGTTTCATGTTATCACTTTTCCATATTAAATTTGGTTATATTAAGTTGCCTTTTGAAAAAAACTTTCAATGCGTAAAAGGGGCTTCCTAGAGATGTCTCACTGAATGAATTTATGCAGGTTGGCATGATGCTATGGGGCTTGGGATTCGACACTACAACCTCCCTCTATTTTGTTTTGGGTAAAATATACAACTCAAAAAATATATATTAGGACTGATTAGGACAAAAGGTAACACACTCAACATCCTTTTCTTTTTTCATAGAATGGAAACACTCATACAACTGAACTAAAGGCGTTGAATTACTGAACGCAGCAGCGCACTAAAAAAAAGGAAATGTTCTTTGTGCTTGAGGGAATGACAGCAGCGATGCCGTGTATGGCCAAATTCAGAAACTCCACATGATGATAACCAATTGATTACAAGAAGAGATATCTTTTCTATTATGATTGGTATATTGGCACGCTTGTGCATCACTGTATCTTGATCTGCATGGTCATGTAGACAATATGTAGGGCAGACATGACACGGGCCAAAGGCAATGCTGGCTTCAACGAGATTTCGGTTCTTAGGGACACCAGTGGCAATGTCATCTCTGCTCAACAATGTACATGAACATCTTGTTAGTTTTTCAATACCATTATCTAAGCTTATGCCACTAAAACTAATATCCTGTTCTAGAGCGATGTAATAATTTTACATTTTATTTGTATTGTTATTCTGATTTGGGGAATGTCTCGGCTGGCTCTCTTATCAGCACTCTCTTTATTCATTTAATCTCATTCTTACGAAAGAGGCCTGCTATTCTATTATTTCCACCAACACTCCCATAGGATGAGAGATATCTAACATGACCATCTTGTTAAAACTCAACTCATTCTCACTTGGCCCTAAACCCTTTGGTCATGCTATATTTTACCCGTACCAACGCACAGACACTTAACTATAATCAAATCAAAACCATGATGCATAAGAATTTTTTTTCATATATGTGTTAGTGAGAAAGTGCCTAGGTTTATGTGGTTTTTAAAACCCGTAGCAACACACGGGCACTTACCTAGTACACTTTTTTAAAAAAAAAAGGGTCCAATTATAGCTTGTTTAGTTAGCTAGGAATCTACCGGAACCAAACCATGTCTCGGTGGAGACATGTCACTTTCCCAAGCTTGAATAAAGCCCATGGGCCTATCATGTCTTGTAACATTAACGTGTGTTTCAGCGTCTGCGTTGTACATACCGTGTAATTCAAAACAAAGGTATTTAAAAACCAACAGTGCAAGAAAAGTTTAGCGAAACAGCTCAAAAAAGTTACTACCAATACGTTACCATCAGATCTCTGAGAGCTGAGATATTAGCCATACTATCTTTAAGACTTTAACATGACATACATAGGACTCT
Source organism: Hyparrhenia diplandra (assembly GCA_015847255.1). NCBI lineage: Eukaryota > Viridiplantae > Streptophyta > Magnoliopsida > Poales > Poaceae > Hyparrhenia > Hyparrhenia diplandra. The sequence goes on along the minus strand of JADLZK010009100.1, from coordinate 162,186 downwards.
TAATAATTGTTATTATTAATAACTTGTTATTATACACTGGAACAGGAAGAATACACTCATCCTTTGCTAATTGGCTGTATGAGAGAGAGCAAGTTACTAATCAGGCTCTGTTTGGTTTTCTAGTCCTAGGACTTCGTTTAGTTGGGAATAAAAACAACTTCAGTCTAGGACTTTGTTTAGTTGGGAATAAAAAGCTTTAGTCCCTAATGTTTGGTTACAGGGACTACACAAGGGACTAAAAGTCATTATGAGTAGCTAATGCATAATAATATTTTTGTATTGAGTGAGTAGCTTGGATTTCATTCCTCTTAGAGTTTCCATTCCTATAGGCGAGCCTAATGAGAGAATAACTGCTGGTGGTGGTGGCGCAGCCGGAGGAGAAATTTGCGTCAGGCCGACGACAACCGCGACAGCGGTGGAGATGGACGAGTCATCACTGTGGGTGATGACAGACGCAGGTGCCGCGAATAAGCAGTGTGTGCGGCTCCTAGAGCGGGAGGCGACATTGGCCAAGTTGCGGGAGATGAAGATGCTAGAGTCGCCGGTCCAGCAGACCAAGGAGCTGGATCAAGATCGCGGACGAGGAGGCCAGGCTCGAGGTTGCCACACTGCAGTGGCAGCAACAGCAGTGAAGGGTCATGGACCCCATGTTCGGTGGCGGCGACGAGATCACTGGTCTTCGGTTCAAGCTCTGCACGTCGGCCGGTGCAGGCCAAGGAGTGGAGCCGAAAAGCGACTGACGAGCAGACCGTGGAGCAAGCGGTCGAGGGCGCTAACGCCGCTACCGAGGCACTCAAGACCGCGACCGCCGACAACATCGGACTGCAGGAGCGCCAGGAGGCCATTGAGGAGAAAAAGCAAGTCCTGGAGGCCCTACAACGGGACAACGAGGGACTCAAGGCCAGCAAGGCCGTGTCCAGAGAGTGTGCCGAGGAGCTCCAGCGCTAGCTCGCGGCAGCGAGGAAGGAGCGGGAGATCCCGCTGATGGAGAAGTGGAGGCGCGAAGGCGCATAGGGCAAGCTGAGCATGGCGTTCCTAGACACTGGGAGGCTGGTCCCGAGCGGTCAGATGGACCAGATGTTCATGTCGCTGAGTAACCTCGCGGATCTCAAGTCGGTGGCGCGGCCGCAGCGGGCACGGACGACTACGGCTACGAGTTCGACCGCCTGGACGTGGGTTTCTGAGAGAATAAGTCCATGATGTGGTCGTCATCGCCTGCCATGGCAGCTGCGGTGGTTGTCACTGCAACACAGGGCTAGCGCAAGGGTGCATCAGGGAGAGAGCACGGTGGAGTGGAGGTAGAGCTAGTGGCAAGGGTGCATCAGGGAGAGAGCACGCAGCGGGCCGGTGGCGCTAGCACGGCGCGGAGAGGCGAGCGCAGAGGGAAGACAAGTGCGGCATCGGGTTAGGGAGGGGTACGAAGAAAAAAGTCCCAAAAAGACTGCAGGTTGGTCTTCTACATTTTAGTCTCAATTTGTTACTTTTCGTCCCACAAAGTCACTGTTGTTTAGTTCCTTAGGGACTAAACCAAAAAAAAAAAAAAAAGAGTCCCCAAACCAAACAGGGTCTCAATCTTGCACTGATACAAATGTTGATGATTGTTATCAATAAGGACACTAACACTGACGAAAGCACACCTTTTTTTTAGAACTTGAAAGCACACCTTATGATCAAGCGACTGACGTGACCTTGGTCACTTCACTAAAAATACCTAACAACCTCTCCTTTTCTGCCCCCTCTAGCGCTATGATTCAACAATCCAAATCCAAACCACCTCTCTTCAAAGAAAATAAATGCAACCTCGTTGTAACATTAGTGGCGTTTGGCTTTTTGACATGTCACTTTCTCAAGCTCGAGTGCAGCCCATGGGCTTATCTTGTAACATTAGTGGCGTTTGGCATTAGATATCCAAAAATCAACAGGGCAAAAAAAGTTTAGTGCAACAGCGTAAAAGTTACTAGCAATGCAATACGTTAAGATTAGCCATGTTGTCTTCATATTAACAATTGTTATACGGACCCGGAAGAGTAGACTCATCCTCTGCTAATTTGCAACAACAGGAAAAGCAGAGAGAGAATATGCTACTAATCATTCTTGCACCAATACAAAAAGTTCATGATTGTTAACAACAAGGACAATAACACTGGAGAAATCACACCTTTCGATCAAGACTCAGAGATTGACGAATATAGCACATTTCACAGGCATTCATGTGGGCATTGTCGTGTTCACATTGAGTTTTGATCTGAAAGCCAGGGAGCATGTCCTGCAAATGATTCCCACTGCAAAAACAAAGGAAGACAGGCAGCACATAGAGAAGAGGTAAGTGAACGATCGTGTTGTGCAAGTGCAGCACACACAAACAGAGAGAGGGAGTCATACATTTGCCACTAGGACGTTTAGAGCGCTCAAGAGGGGAACCCAAGACACTGTGGGCGTCAGTAACGGCATCTGAAAACACAAGGCAAAAATTAATTTCTGCCAAAAGCATTTAAAGGAATAGCAAAGGCAACAATCAGGCTAATTTACATATAAGGTAGTGCAAACAGATACACTTGCAGCAGCAATTGCAAAGGAAAGACACCAAAATATATACCAATATTCCTCTTGTTGTTGAAAAAAAATTGCCAGGTGCATCTAAACCTCTTTGATGCCCCAGCAAAAAGATTAGGAAATCCATATATAAAGTGCCACAAGTTATTATCCATATTCCATATCACAGAAACAATCCATATTAAAGGAACAAGTGCGAATATGAGATTCTGGGCGGGATGGACCTTACTCCATTTCCGTCCCGATCCCACCCAACCCCATCCCGGCACCCGTCGTGTTTCCGGATTTTTTCAAAAATATGGAAACGGGCGGGTAAAATATAAAAAATTGAACGGGTCAGGTCGGGATTTAACTAGTCCGTTTTCAACCTTAGTGGCACCAGTGCAGTAGCGCAGGCAGGGAAGAACATGGGAGAATTAGGTGTATGGCCCAGGAAAAAAATGCTCTCAGGTATTTGGCCCTATTTTTTCTAATTTGGCTATATGGCCTTGAAACAAAATTTCCTTAGGTATATGGTCTTCCGTCCATTATGTTAGGGTTGGCTCTTAGTTTCTCCTTAGTCGCATGAAAAGACAAATTTATCCTTTCAATCCCTTCACACTGACGCCTCCATCCCCTGACCCCTCGTTAGTTGTTCGATGGAAAAAAGAAAAGAAAACGCTGACGCCACCCTCACCAACGCCCCGCCTGCAAATCCGGCGCCACCTCGTGATTATCCCTCCCCAGCGGCCAGTCACGGAGAGGAGTCGGCCTGCCGGCGGCGGCTACCCTACGGAGGACCTCAGGTTAGCCCTTCTCCCTAGGATCCCTTGTGATTTGAGTTCATTATGTTTGATTTGGATTCAATATTTGGTTCATCTTCCCCAAATCCTACGTGGCTACTCTTCTGCGGAGAGGAGTGGCATTGGGGCGCGGCTCTCATGAACAGATAAGGTATACATACACCAGCGAATGAGGAAGAAGAGATCGAGTCCATCTACATAATAAAAAGATACTGCGCAGTTCCTGGGCGAGGAGACATTGTAATTTTACGTGATGTCTGATGTTTATTTTTCTCAAAACGTTCATCATCTAATATTGTTGTAATATAAAGCAATCCATTCTGGATATATGTACCAATATTTGTGCGATCATGTAATTTTTCAAAAAAAAAAAAATGTTTTGTATGTGAGACCCATGTATGTTTGAATTCTTACTTCCATGCATTGGCGAAGCTAAAATCAAATAAACCCCGGCGCACTCTTTAAATACCTTACAAAACTTTATTAAATTATATGGTGAAAATATGTTGGTCCAATGACAAATTTTACCCAGGGAACTATAACGTGGCGTAGCCACTGCTTCCATGTGACTCAAAATATTATGTACTCAAAATATACAATAAAGAGACCGTCTTTATACCCCTAACTTAACACCGTGACATGCTCAAGACTGACGGAAGGCCATATACGGTCCGTTTGGATGTTGGTGTTGGAGGTGTTGGAATTGAATTGGTTAAGATACCAAATCTATCTGGCTAGCTTTGGCATTGGTTACAATATCAAATATATTGTTTGGATGTCACGGAATTACTGCATGGAATTGAACTATCTCCTTCCCATTGCGCTCGCGTCGTCCTACTCGGGTGCGACCCATGCCCAGCCACATATCTTCATGATAGAGGCGGCGCTAGTAGAGCGGCAGCTAGAGGCGATGGTGGCGCGGCTTGAGGCAGTCGTGGTGTCCGGCGCGTCGGTGGCTCCGCACGACTTCGACGCCCCGGAGGACTCGTCGGATCCGGTCGACAAGTTCGTTGAGGAGGTCGTCAATCGGCACGACCAAAAAGGTGCTGTCACCGAGATATTTGTTGTTGCCAAGTAGCTGCTCGTACAGGGAGAGGAAGAGAAGGGGTCCTTGTAGCCGGCCACCGGGAAGAAGAAAAGGGGTGCTCGCCATCGGCCGTGGAGATGAAGGGAAGGGTGCTCGCCACCGGCCGCGAGGACTCTACCCGCCGCCCGCGGAGAGAAAGGGAAGGGCGCTCGCTGTCGGCCGCAGGAACTCCACCCACTGGCTGCGGAGAGGAAGGGAAGGGTGGTCCCCCGAGGAGGTGTCAGTTCTATTTGACATGGTTGTGTTCTCCCGATTCTCCCCAATACGGAAGGGTTGAGGTCGGTATTCTAGCTGGGTAGATTTATTTGGAACCGAATACGATGGAATTGGGCTTCAATTCCATCCGTGAATACCAAGGACATCCAAACACTAGAATTGGAAAATTTGACTTCCAATATCCAGGTCTGAATGTTTACATCCAAACGGGGCATAAGCAAATTTTGTGTTGAGGCATATAGTCAAATTCGAAAGAAGAAAAATAGGGCCAAATACGTAAGAGCAGTTTTTTCAGGGTCATACACCTAATTCTCCCAAGAATATATACATCCTATGTTGAGCCAAACAATGCAACATCAGACATCGAAGCTATAAAGTTGTTTCTAATGAACTTGTAAGGATGCGAGTTATGTTTTGCAGAAATACCTCAAGGCAACATGCAAGTAGTTCAAGAAAGCTTTACAAGTTGAGAAGATGTTCTAAACTCATTTTTAAGGTAGTATTTTATTGGAATCAAGGCAATTTACATTTACACCTTTGGGATCACTACGGTATCTGCAGAACATGTAAATTAAGAAGAACACGTAAATTAAGAACGTACTCCCTCCGGACGGTTTTATAAGGCGTTCTCACGTTTTGGAATTTGGCAACTATATTAGGCGTTCGCAGCAAGTATGAGATCAAATGTTTAAATGTGCTTGCATGGTATTGGGTGAGAATTGGAACATTTACATGCAGGGACTCCAAGAGACCGTGCGAGTGAGACGTATTGCTATATTAAGCATTTGCATGCAGCTTGCATGTATTTAATGACCATACGTTTCTCTGTGCTCCATGTATTGAGCCAAGAGCTTGCATACGTGGTTACTACTCTCCTTGGTATCCGAGATTTTGGTGATACGCCTAACAAAACATAGAATGCCGCTCATTTTGGTAGGTTTAATTGGTCGTCTCAATGGGAGTTTCATGAGTATTTCATACACATTAAATGCATTGTCATATCAGCAAAACTTCACTTTTTGCATGAAACTCCTAAGAGAGAAAAAAATTTCACCATGGTGAAACCTTTGGACACTGTTTCACATGCGTTGGAAACGACGTGAAACCCCCACTGAGACACATAGCGTTTCACCATTGAACTATGCAATTAAACCATGCAATGAGAGAGAGAGGTTGTGGGACCCTTGAGCCTATGAAACTGCGCAATAAAACTGCGTATTGAGGGAGATGCCTATTTCCTACCAAAGTTTTACATCTTGTAAACCAGGAGGTGAAACTCTCCATTGAGACAGGCCTTACAAGTTAAGAAAACATTTGATACTCCCTCAACAGGGTACTCTGACAAAATTTTTATCTATCAATAGTTGCATCAACTCTAGTACTACAGCGAACTACGAGATTAACAAGAGAAAATGGCACAGTAACCGAATAGCAAGGGGCAAAATGTGAATTTGAATTCTAAATGACAACGGAGAATGCATGGTAGAGTTAAAATTTAGTAACCTGTGCCAGAGATACATTTTGAGGTGCCTATGCCATACAACAACACAAAATCGTCGATGATACAGAAAGATTCCTTCAAGGCTACAAGAATATACAATTCGAATAAGAGTTATGCAGAGAGAAAAACATGAATATTGTTAGTACAATTGGCTAAAGTGGCATGATATTTTAATTATTTTTATTTTGTAAACAGTGTTTTCCACAAAATCATGTGTTGTGCAGAGAGGATGTTCACTGGGGAGAACATGAATCTGATTTAAAATCATACCTATTGTTGGTCTAGATAATCAAATGTTGAGAGAGAAAAAACATGAGTTCCAATTCGACTAATACCACATCTAATGTGAAAAGTGTTTGTTAAGTATTGGTGGTTGGCTATACTCAGTTAGTTACATAACCACACAACTGCTAGCACATACAGTTAAATAATCATAAGAAAGTTGTTAAGTCTGTAAGACACAATATAAAGGCAACATATAATTTTGCACCTACAAAAACATGATAAAGGTTGGCACCATATATGACGCTCAAATCAGCTTTCAGCTCTGATTCTTTACTAGTATCAGAAATATAGCATACTCTCCTTAGACCAGCAACAAGGTGGAGGACAAATGCAATGATAAGATAGAGTAAAGAGTACTCTAGAGTAAACTATCCACATTTAGTCATAGCATGATCATTGTAATGGAAACCCAAACCCTTGACTAATAACAATGGCAAATAGTTAAAAGAAAACAATGGTAACTTCAATTTAAAGTGAACACATATCTTATCTATCAACAGCTAATATGCCAACCCTTAAATATAAGAAAGGGGAAAATGGTGCACAGCGATATGCAAAGCGGTGGCAGGGTTATGCTCGGTTTAGTTCGGTTGTGGAGACAGTTTAGTTCAGGTTTGCTAAGGAGGTAGGGTGGGTGTGTTAAAACTTTAGTTCTTGCACATCCAGCAGTAGCATGTTTATATGACTGGAATGCATTAACTCTAATTTCTATATTCTAATGGCGATCATATGGTCTTCCCTGTTTTCCTACATTGGGCACTAGCAAATGAGAGTGATCTTCCAATGAATTACTACGTATTATCCGTATGTATGCTGTAAAAAGGACAAGAGAGGACATGGATCAAGCTAGAAAGAAGAAGACTGCAGTCTGCATACCTAAGGGGGTGCATGTGACAACCTCACGGGAATGTCCAGTACCCGAGATCTCGAAGAAAAGAGAGAGTCTGTGGAGCAGGACGTAGGAATGAGAGCCGACCAGAGCGTTTCCGACGAGCCACAAAGTTTCCATGACTCCAGCAAGTGCCCTTATAAAAAAAGTAATGTTTGATCACCTTGTCGATAGCGGGCTCATACTTGTCCTGAATCAACCAAATGAAATGGGCAAGTGTATCAAGGTAAAATGGAAAACAGAGTATGCAAAAACTACAATTACAGGAAGTAAACTCCCTAAAAATCTAAAAAAAAAAAATCCAATAACTCGGTTTCTTGATCTTTTATTGCAACTTTCAACCCAACTCATAGAGGTGTATCATAAATAGATCCTACGAAAGGAAGACGGATCGGGTAGATCAGAACCAGATGTGAAGAGTTGTAGTGCTTCAGGCAAAACTTCGCACATTGGCGATCCGCAGCTAATTGCTTCAAGTGCATGATGGAACTAAAACAAAATAGAATAATTGAGCATACACCCCCGTATGGCCGTATACATGATGAAAAGAAAAAGAAAAAAAGAAAAAGAAAAAAAAAACAGGAGCATGGGCGGGGGTTGGCCGGGTTACTCGAGAGTAGCTCTGAGGAATGGGAGCCGCCGCCACCACGGGAACGGCGCGGGCGAGACTGCGGCGTCGGGGAGCCTCGGCCTCCGGCGCTGCACCAGCCATCGACGATCCAGTCTCGTGCGAGTGCATGGTGGCTTGCAAGCCAGATGTGCGCCCACGCCGCCACGGTGTATAAAGCCGTCGTCCTGTAGACAGGTGTGAGTCTTTGCTGCGAGTCTGTTCCGCACTTGCACTATAAATAGAGCGTCAGGGTTCCGGGTACTCAGGTTGATTACACACAGAGTTAGGCCTGGTCGAAGTTCCCTTAATCGCTCGCCCACACGTGCCGGATCGTCCGCCCTGGATGTTGATGCACCCCAGAACAGCAAGCCACGGAGGGCCCGTCGGAATCTGTTGCAGTTGAAAACTTGCTTAGGAAAAGAACAGAATTCGAACGGCTAGACAGCAGCGGTAACTAAATGAACATGTCTGAATAAACATTGTACTGACAACGGAATGTTCAGAGACAAAATTCTTTCGGAAATCAACATACCATTGCGATCAATCCGGTATGAAGCGAGCAAGACTAAATAGCGCAAATCGTTCAAGCCCACATCGTAACAAAGTGCTCCAATAATGGTGCTCCATACCATGTTATGACTCAGAAATAACGAATGACTTCGTAAAGCGCAGGGACTACAATCTATGCAATACACAATAGTTTGTGGATTAATGTGCTCGGGAACAGCTACCTAAAGCGAACCAGATGCAGAATTAAAACCTCTCAGGAAGAATTAACAGGTTCGTAGCCTTGTATCAGAAACCCTGCCGAGTCCACTGCATCATGGTGGTGACCTGCCGCGTCGGATGTGGTCGACGGTCAGGTGAATATATGGTCTTACAAATATGCCAAACAGGCCCAGTCCTAGTAAGGTACAATAGGTAGTCAAAAGGTAAATAGCGTCAGAAATCAATGTCATTTTCTAAGCATGATGATGTAAACCATATTGATATGTCGCCTCAGCGAGGTTAATTGATTATTTTCCCTTTCGAGAATTCACATCAGAAATAGTAAAAGATAACGTTGTAAACTGTATTCGCAGCTGTACTGTACTACCAGAGACTAGATATTGATCAAACCAGGTTTCACATATAAACATATTTAGTAAAGCTCAGCAGGCAAGAAATAGCATGTTAAGTCATCTGGGAAAAACCAGAGCAACAGTAGCCATGAGTTATGCATTTGCCATCGTGTGCGATTTGTTTTACCACCGTTAAAATAACCATCCTTTTTACAAACTTCCATCTAATAAGAAACGAAAGTATAAACTTCACCAGAATCAAAATCTCTCTCTCTCTATTCCGGGGTCGCATTTAGCTCCCAGAAACCAAATGCCTAGGGGTCTATTGCTTCTCGGCCGCACATCAGCTCTCTCAGACTAAACAAAACTATACCTACTGGTGTTTCTCAATGACAACTCTCATGTTGAAGAACATTTGGGACAAAGAAAAGGACTTCAAGCACTTGAGCCAAGCTCACTTCTTGTTCTTGGGGCGTTGCAGCGTGAAGGTCTTGTCAGAATCTGCTTCCTCAATGAAAGGTGGTGGATTGCTTGCTTCAGAAGATGGGGCAGCAGGACTTGTCTCTCCTGATTCCTTCAGCTCTTCTATCTGGGGGTGACTCTTTAATGCCTGGCTGTGGGAATGGATCTGCTGATACGTCTTCATCGCCTGGGCCACGAAAGATGCTGGGCTGACACTATCACTTGGAAGGAGCATTGTATTTGTCTGGATTTGAAAAAGAAACCATCAGCAAATTCAAATTCACAAAAGGAGCTGGACACAGAGAAGAGTAACATAACTATAATAATTTCACCTTTTGTGCCAGATTTGAGAATGCTTCAATGTATTGCTCTCCAAGTTTTAGGCTAGCAGCCTAGCACAAAAATATAACACTGTTAGCATTAAAGATCACAAATATCTAGTACTTAGTTACTACCATTTTGATAGTCAAGAACCCTCAATACCTTGGCACTGCCTTCAGCTGTCATTGCCTCTGAAACCAATCTCATTCCACGAGCAGTAGCTTCTGACCTGGCAAGAATTGCTTCGGCCGCACCTGGTGGTGATAGCCAGAATAAGTAAATTTTAATGGTGGAGAGAATACACAAATGCAAGACCAACTAGAAAAAAAAGTCGCAAATCATTTACAACATTCAATTTTAACTAAACTGCACCAATAGCAATCATCAAATCAAATAAGGTAAAACAGTGGTCGAATAATGCATGCTGACAAAAAAGAATGAGAACATGGGATAAAGAAGTGTGAAATGTCACATACCCTTTGCACGATTTGCTACATCCAACATAGCTCCTGGTACAACAAATGAAATATGTCAGACAGAGTTCAACACCCCATTTATCAAATACAATACATCTCTCACATGTGGAATACATTAAAGGCCACCTCTATCAATATTTCGGTATGAAGAATTAAAACCAAATATTAAGCTAAAAGATAAAAAAAAAGGGTTATTGCACAGTCATCATCCTCACCTTCAGATTCAAGGATTTGGGCAGTTTTCTTCCCTTCTGATTCAAGAATTTGGGCTTGTTTCTTCCCTTCTGATTCAAGGATTTGGGCACGCTTTCTCCTTTCTGCTTCAGCCTGCATCTCCATAGCCTGCTTAATCCCTGTTGGAGGAGTAATGTCCCCTGCATTATCAAATTTAAAACATTAGAAACATTGACTATATTGAAATAATGTATGCATTATAAGTTTATAACTCAAATGATTAATAAACAAGAAAAAATGGCATACTGATCTCATAGCGGATACACTTCAGTCCCCAATCTGTGGCTGCTTCATTGATAGCACTCTGCAGACAATTGACAGAAAACATTAGCCAGATGTTTAGTGGTAGCCAACAGAAATACGCATAATGGTCAAGTTCAGCTTAGCCATCTTAATACTTCGACCATACAAACAATGCGCCAAACAAATAATATGTTAAAACTGCAACTGCTTCCATATGTTTCAAATGGACTATATCACAATTTGGTAAAGCATTGATCCTCCTAGAGATCGCCTAATGCAATGGCACACTGTGCTGTCAAGGGAATCTATGTGACAGATACCATATTTTCCACTAGGATGCTAATTTGGATGGTTAATTTATATGATCCAAGAATATCACATGGATTAGTACAGAAACAAGATGGAGACTATTATAATCAAATGAGTACAAAACCTAATGCATATTAACTTTTTTCCCACCCCAATTGTATGGTATGGAAAGTTGAACAAAGAATTCAAGATGGGAATAAGAATCCATACCACAATTTTCTCATTTAATGCATCTCTCTCCTCAAAAGTCTTGTCTAAGGTTATCTTCCCAAGTTCACTTCTCATGGTTGTTTGTGCAAGTTGTAGGACAGCATAGATTGGATTCTCCACACCATAGGGCCTTAAGGTAGGGGTCCATGATCTGCAAAATTCAACAAAATGATGAGTTTCCGCTCAGCACTCCAAAGCTTGAATAAACAACTTCACTGTAGACGAATTTCCCAAATCTGACCAAGAGCATTGCAGGCCACTTTCGAGTCGATGGTACTAAGAATAACACATGCACTTACCACAGTATTACTTACTACAAATAATGTGTTACTTTACATCAAAACAGAATGGACTGTTCCTATGACAAATATAATGTTTGCTATCGTATCGAAACAGCCACTCTACCTCAAATGACACAAAATAGCACAAATGAAAACTGTCAGCAGCTAACCAAAATAAACAAAGACTGGTCCAACGGACATGATATCGCAAGGAAATAAGCACTATGTTTACAATCAAAACAACTCATCATCACATACTGGCTTCCCATAAAAAACATTGACACTGAGTTGGGTTTTGATCAGATGCATATATCTATGGAAGCACTAAAACCAGTATGATCCACCTGGAAGCAAACTAACCAAACCACGCAAACAAAAAATTCCACACCCAAGGCTATGCTGAGTTCCACACAAAAAAAAACTGTATAAATTTTTTTCACCAGGACAATGAAGCAGTAAATATATGTCGCACCCTCATTGGTTCCACAGCACTGACAAAGCTTTGATTCCAAATCCAAACAAGGAAGCATAAATCAAATACAATATTTTATCCAAAAAAATAGAAATATCTTCAAGAAGGTTCATGCATGGGAATTGTACGGCATTGATCTAGGTGACCAAGGGTGGTGATATCTACAATGTAGCGTAGCCAGAAGGGTATAATATCATTGAAACCATACAAAAGAGCACACAACAGTGTGAATCAGCATCCATTGTCCAAGGCATTACAATGAACTCCATAATAACTATCCAACATACTAGGCAAAGTGGCAATGTCCTACCAACAACATGATGCCTTATCTTGAGTTCCATATTCAAGGAGATATTGAATTACCATGTGAAAATAACTTGAGCTTTGCTTTGCGAATGGTCATATAATAAACTAAATATTTCTGTCCTTGGGATTTATAAAATGGCACCATCATATGTTGCAGAGACAAGTCAGGTATTGAAGAGAGACCTATAGTGTCAACTAATGGATGCAAATTAAGATGGGAAAACCGAAATCTCAGTGTGAGGCTTGACACAAAGTCCTTCGATTCTATCTACTACACTAACCAAATCAGAAAGCAGGAAATCCTGAAATCCACATAGAAAACATCCTTAATGTCCCTACCATCTTCAATTGCAAGTTCAATTAACTAAATCCAGTAGCCATCTATGCTGCACCAGGCAAACCACAAGCTGGATAAATCCAGTTGACACTAACGTTTACCATAAGAAGCGTCAGTCACATACACCCACTCATCCCTGATCTACCGGCAACAACTGCAACACTCAACGATCTATATGGAGGACCTTACAGGCACAAGCGAACAAGGGGAGGCAGGGAGGATCACCTTGACATAGATGACGCTGTCGATCTGTATGGTGACGTTGTCCTTGGTGATGGCGTTCTGGTGGGGATGGGGATGGTCTCCTCCTTGAGCGAGTGCACGTAGGCGATACGGTCGACGGCGGGGATCAGGAGGTGGAACCCGGAGCCGAGCGTCTTGAGATACTTGCCGAACCTCTCCACGACGAACGCCTTCTTCTCCGGGACGATGCTCACGCCCCAGTTCACCGGCGGCTCCGGCGGGTCGAACCTGATGAGAGAGAGCAAGCAACAACGAGCACGTCCAGGGCGCGTCAGTCTTAAATCGCATTGCAGAAGGTTGGAGAGGGCGGAGGATGGGGAGGAAGTGGGTAGGGTTTTGCTTACATTGAGCTGTCGTCGCGCGGGTGGAAGCGGGAGAACGAGCGGGACGAGGCGGGGCCGGAGACCGCACCCGCGGCGGCTAGGTGGCGCGGGAGGCGGAGGAGCTGGCGCGCGGGTGCCGCGGATCGCCGGGTAGGCTCGCCATCGTCGGCGGCGGCAACGGCAACGGCGGCGGCGGCGGTGATGGGGATTGGATTTGGAGTAGACTTGGGCTGAGAAGGGGAGAACGGAGAGGGGACTGGAAGGTAATAAAGGGCCGGGCGTTTCGCGGTGTGCCCGTAGCAAATACGATGTCAGGGACCAACTTGTGTTCCAAGATGCGTTGCAAAAGACTTCTGTAGCAAGAAACGGGGTGGCATACTGTTTCTTTAGGAGTTATATTCGGATAGATTAAGCTGGTTTCAAGAAATGTTTTGTATTTATTTTTCACTACCTATTTAAGATTTTTTTTACTTTAAAATTATAAAAGATTATAAGCTGGTTTCAAGAAAGGTTTGATTTTTTTTTTTTGAGGAGAACCATTTTATTTATTCATGGTAAACTCACTTGATTACAAACGCCGAACGGCGGCATCAGCAGCCATACATGTCTGCCTATTTCTAAATTGATCGAACTTCTAGCTATACAATAATGCGTCCACATTTGAACACCTTCTTTTCGTGTATAAAGTTTACAACTAGAAAGTCCTTCGATCTCTCCTCTAAGGCCACGTTTAGTTGGCGAAAATTTCTAACCTTTTCCCCACTTTCTTTCTATCATCATCACATTAAATACACCAAAAGCGTATGTTTGGAGTATTAAACGTAGATAAAAATAACTAATTACACAGTTTAGATGTACATTGCGAGACGATTCTTTTGAGCCTAGTTACTCCATGGTAGGATGATATTTACCACTAACAAACGAAACGTCTTTCACGATTATGCGATGTGACATTCGGTTTCAAATATTTGCCATCTAAACAAGGCCTAACTCCTGAACAATCTGACCATAGTGGCCCAAACCCGACCCTTCAGAGTTCTGATCATATTCTCGCAGTCGGAGGCAACTTTGATGGATCGTATATTCAGATCAGCTGCAAGATCCAGTCCTTCCCCTGCATGCAAGCACCTCGGCAATCTCAGGATCAGAAATCCCTTCCAAAACCAAAGACGATGCTCCCAAGAATTTGCCATTGGAATCCCTTGCTATCGCTGCCAAAGAAAGGTTTGATGTCTTATGATGTTTGCGAGTTCAATTTGCGTGGATCGTGGATTCTCGGCGTCAGACTTCTTTCCTTCCCTTTTCATTTTGGCAAATTCTGTTTTGGGCCAGAATATTAACGTGCAGCCCAACAGATCTGTTAATATACGCTCTTTAGATGGGCCGAGAACATTGCTCGGACCGATTTCACCCAGATCGAATTGGCCCCAAGTCTCTTCTTCTCTCGAGCGACAGGCGACTGCGGAGGAGAAGACAGGAACCAGCCCTCTCGCCGGCGAGACCGCCGTTCCTCTTAAGCTTCCGATGGCCTTCTGGCCCTCGGATGTGAGGGGAACGGATGGATCTTGGCCCGGCTATGTAGAGTAAGGCTTCCTAGGGTTAGGATTCCCTTTCCCGGTGGTGTTTGCAAGGTGGAGCGGCGCCAGAAGAGTGGGAATAAGGTACTCCGGCTGCTTCTCTACCTCCGCCATCTTTTACTGTTGATTGTGATGAGCTTGGGGGTCGTTCCTCACCGGATTTGGAGACCGAGTCGGAGCTCGAGATCCGGATGGGGCCTGTACAACATTAGGTTTCCCGGTGGATGTCGGATGGCCGCCCGGTGCTTTTGTCCCTCCCTCTTCTTCTTCGGCCGATGGTGGCTGCTGTGGCTGGCTCCTCCCGGCGAAGACCTTGGGAGGTCTGTCTACCAACTTCGAGATGCTTTTGGCTCGATGTGCGGCGTCGAGATTCCTCGCCCGGCGATGGGATGGCTTGTAGCCATCTTTTCCGGCCAGGCGTTCAGCGGGGAAGAAAGCAAGTCTTTTCGACAAGCTACACAAGACGGCATCAAAAAAACTTTGTTGCTTCGCCCGGAGAGGTGGTCGGCTTCAGGCGGTGTCCTCCGATTGCGCCGGTGGCGAGGAAGACCGAGAATTTACAAGGACCGAGCTGTATTTTTTATTTCTTTCAGGGATGTTCTTGTAAGACTTGGGATGTAACCACCAAAATTTTATGTGAAATATAATACCCGGTTTCTCAAAAAAAAAAAAAAAAAAAAAAAAGTTATTTCAAAGAAAAAAAAAATGTTGCCTCTGAGTATCTGACACTTTTCAAAACGGCATTGTTGATCGCTATGCAGAGTTTGCAACCGATTGGCTTATTTGGTACGTAGATGGTGGATCATTTTCTTAAATCGCTGCCACAAGTTTAGTTCACCTTTTTTTTTAATTATTTTCAATTGAATGAAAGAATTGATCACTCCCCAGTATCTTTGCAATTTTGCATAGTTAGCATCCACATCATTTTAGCAGCAACCAGGAGATCTCTGTTGTGTTATATATGCTGATATAGTGACATTGTTGGATGAAATCTCGTTTTGTCATGCTTAAAAATCTGAGACCTGTCTATTTGATGGGAATTCAGTATATGCCTGCAAAAAACGTGCCAAAATGGATCTGTCGAGAGGAGAGAAAAGGTACATGCGACCTGCTCTAATCATCTGATGTCTATAATTTGTCCTTGTAAAAATAATAATGATAAAAAAAAATTGTGTGATATCCATGTCTGGTGGACCGTGGTTGACCATATATGCACCTACCTACTAGTACTAGTACTACTCCTGACATAAAAACATGCCTGCATTGGGAAAGAAAATATTGGTGACATTTTGATTGTTTCAATCATTCTAGCACCTCAGCATGACGACGCTGCAGTTTAAGCACATGAAGAACACGACGACAGAATAGTCTGAGTTAGACAAAATTCAACGTGGAAAGTGCAAATGTCAACATCTATCAACTGAAAATGGCTTTTTAAGGCAATGCATATTCAAGAACGAGTGGATGCAGAACATCAGGTGTGGCGTCCAGGCTTTAAGTAATTAAGGCAATGGATATTCAACTGCTGGAAATCTGGCCTGAGCAGGATCACACATGGCACTTCAGGCATACCAGTTGTCAGCACGACTAGATGCATGCGAGAAGCTCTGGGGAAACAGAAGGGATCAATCTTTGTTCTAGATCGAGCAACTTCAACTTGAACCTATGCCGTTGCCGGAGTTGGTCGAGCCTGTACTGTAGTGGTGATGTCGTCTGTCGATGAAGCAGGGTTTTTATCGGTGTGCTGATGCCGCTGATAAACTCACCCCCCTTGCCAAAGTTGCCATCTGGAGTTTCAAGAGCCAAACTGTTCAGATGTGTTGGTATAATGCACAAAGAGTTGCGACGTCAGAAGCCACAACCCCTGTGGGCTGTGGAGAGTGGAATCACCACTGACAAGTGTTAGCTAGCTTTTATTTAGTACGAGCTTGTTTGGTTTTGGATCCGGTGGCAATTTGGAAACGCGTGTACTGTATTTGTCGATAAGTAGAGCTGATGAGATTATAAGAATGCCAAGGATCAAACAAATATGCATGTCCAAACTGAAACTGAATTTTGTTGTCACCTTGCAGGACAGTGGCGGACGCAGGAATTGAAAATTGGGTGTACAGACTACGCATATGTGTGTTAAAACAAACTATTATGTATAAAGCTAAATATTCATCAATGCAAAGCAAACAGTGAGGGAGGGGATTTTTGTTCGAGTGAAAGCAGGAGCGACGCCGTAGCCGCAGGCGACTGCACAACTCTCGTGACTTTTCTTCTTGGGCTAGCAGGCTGGCCCATCCAGATGGTGGAGTGGGGGACGGGAGGCCTATTTGGAATCATGCAGAATTTGGTCCATATATATTATTGTATATGTTGTATATATATGTATAGTAACTATAATTTTTTTTTCAAATTATTGGGTGTACATACACCCATGTCCATATACTGCGTCCGCCAGTGTTGCAGGAAAGAACTCATATTTAAGGACAAACTGCAAGTAGTATTTGGGCCAACAACGAATATACAAACAACCGCCGGCTCTGCATCGTCTGTGACAAGAATGTGGGCCGCGGCCGTATTGAAGATCTACTAGGGTGATCGCCGTCACACACGCACATCACGTACATGCCACCATCCATGTTTTTTGCAACAAGCTTATAGCATAGAAAATGTAGAGCCGGCGGCAGGATTCGTTCGGAAATAGTAAGAAAGAAGCAGGCGGCCTGCCAGAGAGTTATCCGAGCGAGGGATCGACCTCGACCCGCAGCGCCGGCGCCGGCGCCGCCGCCCTGTGAATTAAAAACTTAAAACCCAAGCAAAACCCCGCGCGCACACCGTTTCGACCGACCCACTCGGCGGCCGCTCTCCCCCCCACTTGTCCTGTCTCTCTCTCGCCATCGCCACCTGTTCCCATCGGACTCTGTTTGTATGTTCCTCCCTTGTTGAGATCGATCGAAAAACTAATTTGGATTTGAATCCCCTGGCTCCAGATATGCCCGGACAATGCAAGCTCCTCCTCAATCTGGTGATGCTTCATTCAGGTAGCACTATGTATGTTGGACGACAACAGTAGCAGATAGATAAGCAGCAAGTGTGGCGACAACAGAAACTACCCGATGGCCACCGAGTTGACAGCTGCACTACGCATAGAGTGTGTTGGCCCCAGTCGCGGCGTGGTTGGATGCTGAAGTGTTTAGGACGCAAGGCTTCATTCCTTGTTCATAAAGCGTCTTTTCGTGGGGGCGTGGTAGTGCTTTGAATATCTGTAACACGTCCCCTTTTGTTTTCGTTTTTCGTTTGTATCTTTGAACAATCTCCTTTCTTAATATAAAAACGCAGCGCAAAGCTTTTTGCGTGATTGCGAAAAAAAACCCGATGGCCACCGAGTTACGTTGTCCTATGCTACCTTATCCGATTTTCCCCCTCTGGTAGCTAGTGTAGGAGACGCCTGCGATCGAGGCTGCAAAATCAGACAACGTTGCCCTTCCAGTTGCAAAGGAAGAAGAACTAGTGCAGCAGGATGAGACAAGGCCGTGTACCTACATCTTGCCGGCCACACGCTAACAAAACACAAGCTAACGATTAATCACTTTGTTACTAGCTCATTGCTCTTAATAAATCAGCCAGCCAGCCAGCCATACGTCGCTCTCTGCAACTTTTCCCTCGGTTAATTAGCGCAATTGCGCATGCCAACAAACCCCTCTCTCGGCGGCGATCAGAAGTGACGTGTATATATAAAACCACACACTCCTCTTGCCGGCTCAGCTCAGCTTCACCGAGGTCCAGTGTCCGGTACTACCTGCACGGCTGCACCTACCTTCTCGCCATGGCGGCCCTCGCCCTGCTCTGTCTCGTCCTCCTCCACCTCTTCGCCGTGCAAGCAGCAGGCGTCGACGACGACGGGAGCTTATTCACGGCGTGCCTGGCCGCGGCCGGCGTGGGCAACGTGACGATGCGGCAGTCGCCCGCGTACGACGCCGCGCTCCTCGTGTCCGTCCAGAACCTCGCTTCGCGGCGCCGGAGCGCCCAAGCCCGCCGCCGTGGTGGTCCCGCGTCGCTCCAGGAGCTCCGCTACTCCGTGCGGTCTTGCGGGCAGCGGGGCTCGTGCTGCGCCTCCGCAGCGGGGACACAGCTACGAGGGCCTCTCCTACACCGCCACCGGCGACGACGACGCGTTCGCCGTCGTCGACCTCGTCGCGCTTCGACCCGCGTCCCACGTCGACACGGACTCGTACCGCGTGGGTCCAGTCGGGCGCCACGCTGGGCCAGGCGTACTCGCCGCGGGCGAGGCGGCGCTCGCGTTCTCGGCGGGTTCATGCCCGACCGTTGGCTCGGGCGGCACATCGCCTTGGCGGAGGGTTCGGGCTGCTATCACGCGCAAGTTGGCCTGGCCGCCGACGTCGCCATCGACGCCGTCTTGGTCGGCGCCGGCGGCGCGTCCCCGGACCGCGGCGGGATGGCGGGGGGCGTGTTCTGGGCCATCCGTGGCGGCGGGGGCGGCACACAGGGCGTTGTTAATGCGGCGTGGCGCGTCCGGCCGTAGCGGTGCCCGAGCGTCCACGGCGTTAAGGTCCAACCGCCCTGCTCCGTCCGGTCGGTGGCGTCGGCTGGTGTCGGCGTGGCAGCACGTCGCGCCCGTGGCTGCCCGACGAGTTCTACATCTCCTCGTTCGCCGGCGCCCGGCTTGCCGAGCTGAAAAGAAGCTGAACCGGACCGGCATCTCCGTCCACGTTCAAGTTTCGTACCTCGGGCGGCACACGAGGTGATGGATACCGCGGCAAGGTTCCCGGAGATTGGGCTAACGGATCACGGACCGAGAGAGATGAGTGGATCGAGTCCGTGGTGTTCTTCTCGTCCCCGCCCGAGGGAGCACGCTGTCGATCTCACGGACCGGGTGCTGCACCGTAAGAACTACTTCAAGGCCAAGTCGGACTACGCGCGCCGTCCGATGACCTTGGAGCAATCGATCGGGAGCCATTGACCACTTGTCCAAGCAGCCCAAAGGCGTGCGTCATCTTGGACCCTTACGGTGGCGCCATGGATCGGGTCGGTCCGTGATCTTCCGTTCCCGCATCGCAAAGGTAACATCCATGGCATCCAATACCTAATCGAATGGGCGGCCGGTGATGATGATCACAAGGAGGGAGTACATGGACTGGCTGTGCCGTTCTCACGACTTTATGGGAGCCTATGTGCCGAAGAAGCCACGAACCGCGTACATAAACTACATGGACCTTGATCTTGGAACCAACAACTGGTCCGGCGGCAATGGAGCTGAAGAAGGCGACGTCGATCAGAGCCCTAACCCACAAGTGGAGGCGGCACGAGTGTGGGGGCGAGAGGTACTTCTTGGGAAACTACGATCGGCTGGTTCGAGCAAAGACATTGATCGACCCAGAGAATGTGTTCCGCAATGCGCAGAGTATCCTCGCCACTTGGAGGCGTGACTAGGAGCACACGTGGCATCTCGCCCAAGGTCACGTCCAATGGAAGCACGCACGATAGCTAGAGCACAAGTCGATCATGCATATAGCTTTATTTACTTTATTATATTATATATACATACATCATATAGATGCATACAAATATATGTGGGTGCGGTGTTTTGATTTCATCTTTTTTGGCGCGTTGCTTTCACGGTGCCGTCCGAGATTGCATTTATTTTGTTTGAGATTGGTGGTTTGGTTTTGGATTATTGAATCCGAGCTATAGAGGGAGCAGAAAAACGAGAGATTGTTAGGTATTTTTGGTGAAGGGACCAAGGTCACGTCAGTCGCTTGATCAGAAAAGATGTGCTTTCGCCAGTGTTAGTGTCCTTGTTGATAACGATCATCAGCTTTTGTATTAGTGCAAGATTGGTTAGTAACTTGCGCGCGCGCTCTCCCCTCTCTCATGCAGCACATTATATAAGGATGAGTGTATTCTTTCTTTTTTTTCGAGACCACGCCCACCTAAGTATGACGCGTTTTTCGAATGTATTCTTCCTAGTCCAGTGTATAATAACAAGTTAATAATAACAATTATTAGGAGGCCTATATATGTCATGCTAAACTCTTAAAGATAGAACGACTAATATCTCAGCTCGCATAGATCTAATGCTAACGTATTGCTAGAAACTTTTCTTGCCATGTTGATTTTTAAATATCTTTGTTTTTTGAAGTACATGGTACACGCAAACGCTGAAACACACGTTAATGTTACAAGACATGATAGGCCCATGGGCTTCATTCGAGCTTGGGAAAGTGAGATGTGTCTCTCCACGGAGACATGGTTTGGCCTGGAAGGACCGACTCCTGGGTAGATTCCTGGCTAACCAAACAAGCTATCATTGTTTTTTTAAAAAAAAAATGGTATATATTGAACTGAACTTGTTCGTATATGCAGGCCAAAGATCACCCGCATTTCAATTTCAATTTCAATAAAATAATCATTGGATGATCTTTGCACATTATGACTTTTTTTTTTGTTTTTGCGAGATTTTGCACCGTACCTTGTGACTTGGAATAATAAGTAGCGTTGCCACGTAATCTCGCAGGCGGACAGCCTGTGAGCGAGACCTCCTGGACTTGCCCGTACGTTGAAGGGCCATGACAGAGCATACGAGTAGTAGTGCTGGGGCTTGGTGTTCGGCTTTGTACGCCACGGACGGTGGCCTCGCTGGCCGCCGTGGGCATGTAGCTTGATCGTCATCATCGCGCCCAACGTGACCGTCCCGACACGAGAAGTCGTGGACGTCCGGCCGCAATGACACACCGTACGTCCATGGGCTGATGGGCAGCAGCACGCTCTGGATCACCTGGGCAACGGTGTCCTGGTCTGGATAGGTAGGCTCCGCGGACGGGCAGGGCCAGAGCCTGTCACGGTGCGCTCGTGGCGGCCCGCAGCTTTCGTGGCCGGACCGGACCGGACTGAGTGCCTGCGGGCCACCGTCCGCCGCAAAAAATGCAGCAGAAAACGGGCCATGAAGCCGCAAAACAACAAGGAAAAGTCCGAATTTCCTCCCCAACTATCACGAAAAGTCACTTTTCCTCCCAGCGTCAAAACCGGACAAATCACCTCCCTCAACTTTTCAAACCATGCAAATTATCTCTCCGAAGGGTTTTGAGGGCGTATTGCTACAGTAACAATGGTTTTGTCTTTTTCTTTTTTTAAACAAATGCCGGTTGAATCTTTAAAATCATAGTAAACCACGTAAAAATCATAAAATGAAAAATCCAATTTTATTAGACTCTCGACATGATTAGATCTACACATTGAATATATAATATGGTATGCTTTAGTATAAAATTTTATACTAAAGCATATCATATTATATATTCAAGGTGTAGATCTACTCATGTGGAGTCTAACAAACTTGGATTTTCTATTTTATGATTTTTTCTATGATTTACTATAATTTTTCAAATATTCAGCCAAATAAATAAAAAAAAAGAAAAAAAACCAAAACTTTCGTAGTAAAAAACTTTATATTAAAGTATATCATATTATATATTCACCGTGTAGATCTAATCATGTGGAGTCCAATAAAATAAGATTTTTTCATTTTATGATTTTCATTTGATTTACTATGATTTTTTTAAAGATTCAACCGGATTTTTTTTTAAAAAAAGGAAAAGGCAAAACCGCTGGTACTGTAGCAATACCCCCTCAAAACCACTCGAGAGATATAATTTGCATGGTTTGTAAAGTTGAGGGAGGATGATTTGTCCGTTTTTAAGACCGAGGAGGAAAAGTGAACTTTCTTAATAGTTGGGGAGGGAATATGGACTTTTTCCAAACAACAATGCAGCAGAAAACGTGCCGCCGCGCGTGCTCGTGGGCCACGCCGTCGTTTCCATTTTGGGGGCGAGCGAAACCACCACAATATGACTACTTGACTGTTGTAGGCACATATGAGCAAGATATTTCAGCCTTGTACAACAGTACAAACACTGCAAGTATGCATATCAATTCTCTGCACGTGATGACGACGACACATAACAAACTGCAGTGTTTGACATCAATATTATTCCTATGTTCTTTCTCGATATTTGACATCAGGTCGGTCTCGCCTAGGGACGCATGCATGAAATGGACCGAAATCGACATTCATAAATCAATACATTCACATGTAAATTTCTTCTCCTTTGTTCAGCATTTTTCTGCACCCGGCCCCTTTTCATCAATGTTGACAAGTCTTATATTAACCGTACACACTAATAAATTCAGCACTTTTCCTATGTCTCCTTGGAAAGAAATCTGAAAAAAAAAAAATCTTGCGACGTGCCTGCGTGGGTCCTGGGGGAGACGAGCGGCCGACCAGCCGCAGCAGCTACATCGGGGGTAGTCACGGTCTGCAGACTCCACCATAAAAGTCTAAACTTATTTATTAGTTTTATATTTATTACACTTTGCTGACGTGGTGTTGAAGTGATAGTATATTTATGGAAGAGAGAAAAAAACAAGACTTCAAAGTCTTATTTGGACTCAAATTCACGACACCGAAGGTAATAAATAGTTTTTAGGCTTTATGGTAGAGTCTGCATTGTGTGCCCTCATCCGCTCGAACCCCTTTCTGCTTTGCATGCACATATTTGCCACATCCTCACCGCTGACTCGATCAGCTCCAAACGCGCATGCACACGCCTGGCTCAGCTGGAATTTCAGCATGTGTGCTTCGCGGAACGACCATGATCCAGAATGTGGACGGGATTTCTATTTTGTCTTTGTTTTTTCATAGACTAGTTAACACGCACGCACGTGCCTAGTAAACATGTGTCAATGTTGTTTGCTATTTTTTAGCTTGATTTCTATCATTTTAGCACAAGTCTAATATTTTTGTCAACATAAGGAAACTAAAGCACATAAATCATTAAGATTGAAGAAATTATGGTGCATTAGAGTAACACAGGGAACCATTATTTATTGTCTCTTGTTTCTTTGTGGTAAATTTTTCAAATCGTATATTGTTCTTTGTGTTAGGACACCACCCTCTTTTGTCCTTGTTTTTCCATATAAAAAAATGTTAATTGTCTCTTATCTGTTGTGGTAAAATTGTGCTAGCTAACAATTGATGATGACAAATCTCACCCTTGGATGATGATCTAAGGGGCTACCACGTTAAAGAAATGTTGGCTATTTTTTTTTTGAAAGAGATATAGCAACTCCCTAAATTCAGTGTTCAATTGCTTCTTGGAAGCCTTGACCATTGACCAGATGGAGGCAGCAGCAGCTTGCGACTTCCATGCATTCTAGAATATAGATATACTTCCTCAGTCCTATTGAGATTGTTGTTTTTGGACTCCATACCATTTTATTTGGTCATTCATCTTATTCAAAAAAAAAAAAGTTATATAAATACTATTTATTTTTTTATAACTTATTTTATCATTGAACATACTTTAATCATAACTTATTTAATTTTATGATATGTCAAAATAATTTGAATAAAATGAATGGTCAAATATGGTACTCAAAAGTCAAAAACGATAATCTTTATGAGACGGAGGTAGTATGCACCTAGCTATCTTAGTATATGCATTCATTCAAAAGCTGATGTTTGGTTTGTGGAACCATTCCAATGTATAGATGAGGTGGTTCACCATGAATTCATTCCTCATAGTTGGTGTGAATCCATTCTTCTTTAAATTTGGTTTAATGACTTATTCCGATCCTCGTACTAGTGCTAATTAATAGCTTGAGGAATAAGGTGATGATGCATCAACCGTACCTATTTCATTCCACAAACTAAAAAAGAAATAGATGATGGACTAACTCATTCCTCAAACCAAACACACAACAAAAAGTCTTCTACAATAAAGTAATGTTGACACCCAGGTTTCAAAAAAAAAAAAAAAAAAAAGTAATGTTGACACCCATGCCTCTTGGCTGACTCTGGTGCAATAGATTTCTTCACACATTATATAGAGAGGCACCCATGCATCCATGTGCTGCATCAAGCCGATCGAGGGGCCATGCATCAATCCGCCATGACGATGATGCACACCGTGGTCGTAGCTCTCGCTCATGCTGTTTTTCTCCTCATTACAATTGCAGGAGCCACACAGGCAAGTGCACAGTCACCACCGCCTTCAGACGACATCTCCTCCTGCCTCCTCTCCAACGGCGTCACCAACTTCTCCCTCCCATCATCCCCAAGCTACACGCCGCTGCTCGACTCGTCCATCCGGAACCTCCGCTTCGAGCTCCCGAGCGTCGGCAAGCCGGCCGCCGTTGTGCTGCCGGCCACCAAGCGCGACCTCCAGCGCGCCGTGCTCTGCGCGCGCAACACCTCGCTGGCGATCCGCGTCCGCAGCGGCGGGCACAGCTACGAGGGCCTCTCGTACACCACCGAGAACCACGTGCCTTTCGTCGTGATCGACCTCGCCAACCTGAACCGCGTCCAGGTCGACGTGGACCCGGCGGCGGGCACGGCCGCCACGGCCTGGGTCGAGTCCGGCGCGACGCTGGGCGAGGTGTACCACGCAGTGGGGGCTGTCGAGCCCGACCCTGGCGTTCTCCGCCGGGTCGTGCGCGACCGTCGGCATGGGCGGGCACACCGCCGGCGGCGGCTTCGGCCTGATATCAAGGAAGTTCGGTCTCGCTGCCGACAACGTCCTGGACGCGGTGTTGATCGATCCGAATGGGAACTCCTTCACCCGTGACGCCATGGACGACGACGTGTTCTGGGCCATCCGAGGCGGCGGTGGCGGGAGCTGGGGCGTGGTGTACGCCTGGAAGCTCCGGCTCGTCCCGGTCCCCGACAACATCACCGTTTTCAGCATCGACCGAACCGGTCCGGCCGAGCTCATCGCCGGGCTGATGCACAGGTGGCAGTACGTCGGGCCGAGCCTCCCCGACGAGTTCTACCTGTCAACGTTCATTCCGGCAAGTTCATCATCGGACGGCGGTAACATCTCCATGTCGTTCACCGGCCAAGTTCTCGGACCGAAGCAGCTAGCCATGGCGGTGCTGAACAAGAGCTTCCCGGAGCTGGGTCTCGCCGAGTCGGAGCTGTCTGGAGGTGAGCTGGCTGGACTCGGCGGTGAAGTTCGCCGGCGTCAGCTCAGTCGCGAGCCTCACGGATCGGCAGCCTGGAGTGGGAGGCTACGCGAAGAGGAAGTCCGACTACGTGCAGGCGCCGATCTCGATGCAGGACACGATCAGGATCGTCCGGTACTTGTCGACGGGGCCTGCGGGATCGTCCATCCAGCTAGACCCCTACGGTGGGGCCATGGCACGGATAGCGAGCACCGAGACACCGTTTCCTCACCGTGCTGGATACCTGTACAGCATCCAGTATGCCGTGACTTGGAACGCATCGGACATGGATCGTTCAGACGGTTACATGGAGTGGCTTCGGTCGTTCTACGCTTTCATGGCGTCCTACGTGTCGAAGAACCCACGAGCTGCGTATGTCAACTACTTGGACCTTGATTTGGGCACCAATGACTGGATGAATGCGACCGGCGGAACATCGAGTGAATCTGTGCGACACGCGCGGTCATGGGGCGAACGATATTTCTTCATGAATTTTGAAAGGTTGGTTAGGGCCAAGACTAAGGTTGATCCTGGAAATGTGTTCAACAATGCACAAAGTATTCCTCCTTTACATTATTGACGATAGAGAGCACACTGAACTTGTCATTGCGTATACTTACACCAACAATAAAAATAAAACAAGCAGTCATGTATGTTTTGGTCTCCAAAACTCATATTGCTAGAGTTATCATGACGGAAGAGACTTCGGCATTCGGCAGAGCCTATTTTGCACTTGGTCAAGGCTTTTTACCGAGTGCCACACTCGGCAAAAATATTTAATAGCACTTTTTTTCGGTGTTGGCCCCCACTGGCCAGCCAGCATATTCCATCACTTGTCTCTAAATTCCATTTTGGTTCTTCAAATATTGTACTAAATCAAGTACAAATTGCTTATTTAAATCTCTAAACAAATTTAAATTAAAAAGTTGTCAACTAAAAGTGTCATAAACTTTTCGTGAAAAAATAGCCTTCGTAACACATCATGGACACTTTGAATTCTTTGTCATGCCGTTTGGTTTATGCAATGCACCTTCAACCTTTCAAGCATTGATGAATGACATTGTGGGACCATTCCTACGCAAATTTGTTCTCGTTTTCTTCGATGACATCTTAATCTTCAGCAAATATTGGACTGAACACTTGGTTCATGTGGAAGAAGTATTCAAGGTATTGGCATCACACAATATTTTCTTAAAGAAATCTAAATGCCTCTTTGGTCAATCACAACTTGGCTATCTAGGACACATTATCTCTCGATGCTAGAGTGACAAAGTTGATCCTCGAGAAGATACAGGCAATCACCGCATGGCGATACCTACAACTCTTTTGAGAACTCGAGGAGGATTCTTGGGACTTGCGGGTTACTACGTAAAAAATTTATCATGGATTATGGTACGATTGCTCGACGGATCTTCTTAAAAAGGATTCATTCCTGACACCTTTAGCAACATCAGCCTTCGAACATCTAAAGAGAACATTGTCCTCAGCGTCAGTCCTTCAACTTCCAGACTTCAACAAACTATTTGTGGTAGAGTGTGATGCCTCTTGTATAGGTATGAGCTCGTGTTGCATCAAGGCAATGGACCAATAGCTTATTTCAGCAAACGGATGCCTGACAAGTACAAGAAGTTGGCAGCTTATGAACGAGAACTCATTGGGTTGGTGACAACAGTCAAACATTGGAGACCTTATCTCTAGGGATGCCTCTTCCTCATAAGGTCAGATCATTACAGCCTAAGATACATCTTAGATCAACGTTTATCTACTATTCCGCAACACCAATGGGTTAGCAAACTACCGGGCTATGACTTCACTGTGGAATACAAACCGGGTAAAACCAATGTGGTGGCCGATGCACTATCCCGACAAAACATTGAGGAATCTTCACTGATGGCTATCTCAGAAATTCAATTTGGATTATTTGATCAATTACGTGAGGAAATTGCATTCAGTGATGAAGCAATAAGTCTTATTGATTCCATTATCAATGAAAGGATTCGGCCCGGGAGGTCCGTAATGGTTTGATTCTATTCAATAAAAAAAGGTATGGCTTTCACCATCATCCAAACACCTCCAAACCATTCTACACACCATCTATGATTCGGCTCATGAAGGAATAGAAAAGACACTACATAGATTCCGTCAAAACTTCTTTATTAAACATGATCGGCACGTTGTCGAGAGTTTGTGAATGAATGCTTGGTTTGTCAACAAAACAAAAAAAGTAACATCTCGCATCATCCACCGACTCCTCCAACCTTACCAATTCTAGAGGAGATCTGGGAGGATATCTCCATGGATTTCATTGAAGCACTTTCAAAGGTGGGCACAAAGTCTCGTTATCTTAACAAAGGGTTGACCATCTATCCAAGTTTGCCCACTTTATACCTCTCTCCCCCCCCATACACAACAACTTCAAGTGGCTCAAAAAGTTCTTCTCGAAAATTGTGAGATTACATGGTTTATCGAGATCGAATGTTAGTGATGTAGATGTGGTTGTCATAAGTCAATTTTGGCAAGAGCTCTTCGACACTATCAAATATCATACTTACACCTACATCGCCTTATCATCCTCGAGGCATGCTCGGGCGAGGTAGTTAAACAAAATCATCACAATGTACCTACGTTGCTTGATCGGTGATAAACCAAAAGATTGGGTAAGATGGCTACCTTGGGCCAAGTCACGCTATAACACTTCATACCATTCATCTACCAAAACAACACCATTCAACTTGGTATATGGCCACGACCCACTGTTGGTACTTCTTAACATCACTACAACCAATAGGTGGAGTTAATCTCACCTAAGGCCATATGAGCCGAGGCACTCGGTGTTTCTCCATCTCATAGCTTTACCATAGGCTAGGTTGTCATCCCCAAAATGTAATGCTAGAAATGTTATATGTGCTACATGTGATTGTGCTAATTTGCAATCTTCTCTAAAACAAATATATCTATCATTAAATTATCTCGCAAGCGCCACGATAAAATAACACTTTGTCACATTTCACCGGGAGGGATCCGGGTTTATCATTTATAATTCTACCACGAGAGAGGAATATAAGGATGGCTGATACGATTATTAGCTAGCATACTTATGAGAGATTCGGTCACTAACACTACTTTAGCAGGGGTTAAGCCAATAATGATATGATAAGATAAGTGATAAACAAAGGCAAAGTTAACACACGTAGATATAGGCATAGACTACTCACTACTCAAACTAACGTGGACTTACGTGAAGAGACGGAATTCTTATGTAGCATTAAATCTACTAAGTCAAACATCTACCCTAGGTCATATACCATCATATACAAAGATAACAACCATGAATCTATGCATCCTCGAAGATTTATGAGGAGAACCAAGAACGAAACAAGATAATCCCCAAAACCATGTTCAACTAGTCTTATAACCGAGGGATGGATTCCAAAGGACTCAACAGGAATATCACACCCGCGATCTACCACACAACCCAGATTATAAGATGCATCCGCAGATAGATCATATCTAAGCACCATGCTTACATAATTATTTCTATCACCTAACTCTCTCGATATTCGAATTAGGCGCTCTACGAATAGATACATGAACTCACAATTAATCATGACCATATCAAATATACTACTAGAATAAACTAAGAACATAGCAAACCAATACTTAATATTTAAATAGAATAAAGTCATGGATACAAGATAATACCGTAATGACTTGAAGATCGAGAATCCCGGGTTGGCAACACCCAAATTCTATTTGAATCGACTTGCTAATATAACTAGAGGAACTAGAACTAGAAGTACTAGAACTAGACAAGTAGCTATCCTAATCTCCTCGGTGGAGAAGCTCTCTTCTACTTACGCCTCGGCTTGATAATGAATTACAATGAGTCACAATGAATTAGGGTTTCACCCAGGGGGTCAAGGGTCTTGTTATATAGCCCTAGGCGATGCACCCATGCCCTTGGATCAAACCGACCTTGATTGATGGACTAGATTGCTCCTCATAGGCGGTTTGGAACCCACCTAGGTGGGTGAGAGTGGCCAGTGGGCCCGGGCGGTGGCCGCCCTCCGACCACTGCCGCGGCGCTCGTCTGCCGAGGTGGGTCCCAACCTCTTCTCAAGGTTGTCTCGTGTCTTACGAATGTTCTTACGTGGTTTCCAAGTTGATATGCGTCCACGGATACGCCTTTTGTGTCGTAGGGCTTCAAATCTCCGGCTTTTCCTGTTTAATCCCTAAAATATATAATTCACCAAAACTCGTGGAAATTGTTAGTATAAGCCCTATATCTATGTGGATATTCATTTTATGCCCTTATTTCATGTTTAGTTGACATATAAAAGTATTCATTAAGAGATGTCAACACCCACCAACAATCAGGGGCTACAATCTGGATGAGACAACACTACCTTCTATTGATGCTATGTTATCTCATCGTGACGCCTTCCTCCATCGACAAAGGTTCGCCTCTACTATTGGCCCAAGATTACTACCGTAAATACTTTGATGCTAAACATACACAAATGCAATTCAAAGTGGGTTATTATGTTTGGCTCAAATTATTATCACCATTATACAAAGGTAAGCTCTCTCCCAAATACTTGGACCCTTCAAAGATATTACGAAATTATTACTCCAAATACATATGAGTTGAACCTACCTACTGGAACCCGCATACACAATGTTTTTCATGTTAGTATGCTTAAGCCACATCGAGGAGAGATACCTTCCGACATACCAGAATTGCCACGCTTACACTAAGGTAGACCAGACCCTGAACCCGAGGTTATTCTTTAATCCAAAGTCGGGCAAGGTCAACTTCTCGTGTCCTTATCAAATGGAAGAACGTAAACAGCCGCAGTGCTTCATGGGAAGATGCAAAATTATTCAACAAAATCTATCCAGATTTCCATTTCGAGGACGAGCTGAATCTCCGTGCGGGGAGAGATGTCACACTTAGTCAACGATTCGCCGAGATAAGCGTAGTGGCTGAATATTTAATTATTAAATAGCTTTTACTAGTAATTTTTATTTAGTTAAATCAAAGTGAGCTTGAAAAGACTACTGGGCCTGGCCCGTTAGCAATTGTAAACCCCTCATATAAATATGGGGGCGACTATTGTGAGACAATCAATCAAGAAATAATTTAGGGTTAACACCCTCGGCCTCCAAAATTCCTACCTCAAGAAATAATAATCCTTTTTGTTGGGCCATCAAAGAGGTTTAGATGCACTTGGCAATTTTTGTAGACAATAGGAGGAATTAATACAATTGTGCCTCGTCTTTATATTTTGTATGGTGTCTTTTCTATTGCAATTGCTACTACAAGTGTATCTGTTTGCAGCACCTCATATGTAAATAAGCCTGATTATTGCCTTTGCTATTCCTTTTTTCATGCTTTAGGCAGAAATTAATTTTTGCCTTGTGTTTTTCGATCGAACCAGCCATTCTTGAAGCCTACAATGTCTTAGTTATGTTTCCCTCTTGGGTGCTCTAAACGTCATAGTCGCGTTCCATAAAAAAAACGTCGTAGTGGCAAATGTATGACCCCTCTCGTGTTTGTGTGTGCTACACTTGCACAACACTATCGTTCACTTACCTCTTCTCTATGTGTTGCTTGTCTTCCTGTGTTTTTGCAACGGGTACCATTTGTAGGACATGCTCCTAGCGCTTTTATCTTCCACATCCTGGCATTCAGATGAAGCCTCAATGTGAACATGACAATGCCCGCAAAGTCATGAAATGTGCTATTGTGGCTAAATTGTGCCGCATCTAGTTGTTTTCAAGCTTGGAATTCCTGGTCCGTGAGATCCCAAATAACGAGCACTGCTACCATCGAGCACCGAGGATGGAAAACTGGATTCTTAGTTTGCGCTACTCGTTTGGTACACTTATGACAGGCGCTTGTTGTCGGTATGTGTGTGGCTTGCTAGTTGGAATGACTCTGTACCAGATGTTTTTTTAGTTGACTACTCATCTAGTACACTTAAAAAGACTTGTCGGCTATATGTGGCTTCCTAGTTGGAATGACTGTACGGGGAACTTAACGTGATGATCTCCTAAAATGTATATATGGGTTAATTTGTAGGTACCAGAAATTAGCCAAGTTTCTAAGTAACTTCGAAAACGGTGTCTATGTTTCTGCTTGAGAGTAAGTTTCTGCTTGAGAGTAAGTATAATGAGGGTGAATCAGCAGGCGACTGAGCAATCCATGTCGAAGATATTCCGATGTGGAGGAGGGAGAAATCTAGAGAGAGAGAGAGAGAGTGTCGACATCTCGCGGAATGGCCTACCGATAGCGGGCGATGCAAAAGCTGGATTGATCACCGCCTCTCATCATGCCAAGGAATCACATTAATTGAACATGGGGCCGCCACTATTTCTGCATAGCTAGGATGAAGTGGCACACCAGTCGCCAGCGAGCGGGCGACTTCATTAATCTTGCTCTGAGAAGTATGAATACCTTTTCCACTGCTACATTTTCTTCTTTTTATTAATCGAGAAACCTATGGAGATGTGATTTCGGGCCATCTAACTAAGTTTGGACAGTTGAGATTGTGAAACTGATGGCAGGTTGTGGACACAGCCGAGGGGAGGAAAGTCTGACGATGATAAGAGAGTACTTAACAGTATGTTGAGGGGGTTGAGTGTTTAGGTTTAGTTGAGATCAAATATAGATCAGAGAGTACTAGCAAGTGCCTCCTTGACTCCCTTCATCACTATCATCATCACTATCGCTAACCATACAAGACCCTTCTGATTACCTACAGTATGTGCACTCATCCATTAACTGCCTCGGTCTGCTCACCTTTGACCCAAAATGTAAAGGGGCTTGAACGTTTCTACCCCTACTTTCATGACCGTATGTGATTTTACCCCTGTTTTTTTTAACTTTGTGATTTTACCCCTACTTTTTTGAAACGAAGGCAGACTTTACCCCTGGTCTCTTAACACCCCATAACGGTGTTAACTTTTGGTCAAATTGACAACTTTGCCCATGCATTTTTGCCCCTATTTTTTTTATGATTCTTGTGTTTTTACCTCTACTTTTGGACAACAATCTAGCAATTTTGTACAACAATTTTACAAAATTTTGACAGCATATTAACGAAATTTCGACAACATTTCACTTGACAATACACATGAACACAATCTGCTTTCAAGCTAGCCATGGCCATTTCAGATGTCCAGATAGTGAGTAGTGACGGACATTCGATACTTAATATAACCCGTGCTCTAATTTCCTATACAAAAGCTAGTGCTAAACCACTTCTTCCAGGTTTACTACATGCTACTTCCCCAGCCACATGTTCAGTAGGTAGAGCCAATTCAGCCTGAGGACTGAAATAACCAAAATATTTTGCAGTCTGTGCCAGCATGGATACTGCTCCACCAGGACCTGCATCTGACTGACAACCCAGAACAAGTTCCGTTTGCTCATCTCTGGCGTCGAACCAAAGCCATCACCAAGCAGCCCAGCACCCTTGACATGATTAAGGGCCGTCTCCTAAGCACAGAGATAAACAGGATCAACAAACAACATTATTTTTTTTTTGCGAGGACAACAAACAACATTAGCATCCACAATGAGCACCTTACAACACAATCAGACGCTATTGCCTCACATGACTAACCTGCAAATGATTCATCAGCGTCTCTATGGACGCCGTCCTGTCGGCCCCGATCTCATAGGATTGGATGGAGAAGTCCTGCTGGAACACCTGCCCGTTGAAGCTTTAACGTGTCGATGAGCAAGTCGGGGCGCTTGGGCTTCCAGTCCACCAGGGTCCACTGCAGCTCGGCTGCCGGGAAGATGGTCGTGATGGCCGCGAGCAGCAGGCTCCAGTCCGCAGCTGGCTGTAGAACGCCCCCTCGAGTCGGAGCCGCCGAGGAGCGGGACGCCAGCCGCCCTCACCGTCGATCCACCGCAGACCTTGCCGCGATGCCGGCACCGGAAGAACGCTGATGAGGTTACTGAGCCCGGCCTCGGGGATGGCGTGGAGAGAGGAGGGAGGGGCGGATCGGGCACGGGAGGGAGGGCTGGCGGGGAGACAGAGGAGGAAGGGCCGCCGCCGCCACCGCGCTCAAACCCTAGCTCGGGTCCTCGCCGGGGTCGGAAAGGCCCGTGCCTGCTCGCTCGTGTGCTCCCCGCCCTGATGGATCGAATGGTGAGGAGAATAGAAGGGCATGGGTGTCTTTTTTCTCCTCCAGTTTTTTTTAGTTTATTTATTTTTTGGCTTTTAAACCATCTAATTGCGGACGGTGTTAAATGGAGGGCAAACGGAAGCTTCGTTTTAAAAAAACGGGGGCAAAAACGCAAAGTTAAAAAAGTAGGGGTAAAATCACATTTAGAGCCCAGAATAGGGGTAGAAACACTAAAACCCCAAATGTAAAAGTCAGTTTTAATCACCTATAAACCTGAAATAGGGATGACTAAAAAATCAGAGAGTGACTAAAATGTAAAAGTCAAGGTACCCCCAGCTTTTGTGGACTAGTTTTAGTCGGGGAGAGTCACCCCTAATCCAAACAACCATCCGGGGGTGGAGGGGGTGGAGTTTGGGATTGGTGTACGCCTAGAAGCTCCGGCTTGTCCCGGTCCCCGACAACATCACCATTTTCAGCATCGACTGACCCGGTCCGACCGAGCTCATCGTTGGACTGATGCATAGGTGGCAGTATGTCGAGCCTCTCGAACGAGTTCTACCTATCAACGCTCATCCGGCAAGGTTGTCATCGGCGATAACATCTCCATGCTATTCACCGACCAAGTTCTCGGACTAAAGCAACTAGCCATGGTGGTGTTGAACCCAAGTTAGAGTTGTCCGAGGTGAGCTGGCTGGACTTCGGCGGTGAAGTTCGCCAACTCAGCTTAGTCGCGAGCCTCACGAGCCGACATCCCCGGAAGTGGGGGCTACACGAAGGGGAAGTCCGACTTCGCCCCGGCACCGAGGACACGACATTTAGGGCCTTTGTAGATCTTGAGATGTTATAAAAACTTTGTAGTTGAAAACTTTTTTTATTTGAACTGGTTTTGGGCCTTAAAACTGATTTGAAAAACTGCTTTGCCGAAAGTGTCAAGGAAAAG
Source organism: Hyparrhenia diplandra (assembly GCA_015847255.1). Lineage (NCBI taxonomy): Eukaryota > Viridiplantae > Streptophyta > Magnoliopsida > Poales > Poaceae > Hyparrhenia > Hyparrhenia diplandra. Next base: position 127,319 of record JADLZK010009100.1, on the reverse strand, counting down.
CACTCAGCAAAGCAGTCTTTGCCGGATGTTTTTTTTTGCGTGTGTTTTTGTTGCACTCGACAAAGATGGTCTTTGTCGAGTGCCTGAAAAAAAATGTTATATAAAGCTCATATTGTTGGAGTTAGTTATCATGTTGCGCGGGTGTTCTGATGGTCTCCAAAGCTCGAAACTGCCTGTTGCTCACCTTGCTGGTGTTAGGTGAGAGCGAGACTATCACCACTGCTTGCCCACTACGGGGTTGACATGGAAGTCCTGGTCAATTAGATCACCGGGTGAAAGTATTGGTTAGGTTTTAATAATTGAGTGACAACTTTAGATGACTAATATGTGTTTAATTATATTGAGAGATATACATGTGTTTAGCCACAGATACATTAGTGCGAGCCACCTAGCCATATGACTCCATGGTGTAGATGTGGCTAGGTGGAGATGATGAAGAGGCATGGCTTGGCCGGCTATGAAGGACTAGGTTGCTAGTGTGAAGGACAACTCTCAAAGGCTCAGATGCGATGGACCGTCGAGACTGTGTGAAGCTATAGCGAAGGACTTGGCACCGGGGTGCAAGGGTGAAGAGCAAGCGGCTCGCGATTGATGAACCAAATAAAGGCCACATGATGAGACAAAAATGGAGCCATCTCAGCTAGGAGGTATCAAGCCATGGAAGACTTGTGTTGATTACAAGAGGCTTGATAGAGTTATAGGATGCTTGTGTTGCATCACCTATGGATGAGATGGATTGGAAAGTGAGACAAAAGTACATATGTATGACATTTTATTTCACGTGTCTAAAGTTGAGTTAGAAGTGTTTGATCAGGGTTTAGAATAAACGATTGTATTATTAAGACAGACAAAGTTGTATGATTAATAATCTTGCTGGTTTAGAGTTCTTTGGTGGTTGATTCAGGTGATAATCTTGCTGTCATTAAGAAACAATTTAGGTTTGAGAAGTGGTGGTTAAGTAAAGAAAGTTTTCATAAGGTGGCAGAAAAGGCTTGGTCTCAACCCTGTAGAGAGACTAATAGTTTGGATATTTGACAATTTAGACTTAGAACTCTAAGAAGACTAGCTAGAGGTTGGGCTGCTAATGAACTGGCTAGTATGAATAGAGCTAAAGTAGAATTAGCCATAGAGTATAATGAGTTAGAAAATGACATGCAACATAGAAACTTAACAAGGGATGAGGTAAATAGATTTAATCAAGTTGCTAAAGAACTTGAGGATATTTGGGCTTTAGAGGAGATAAAAAGCCAGGGCGAGAGGTCTAGAGATAGGAATATTTTAGAAGGGGATAGAAACACCGCTTATTTTCATGCAATTGCTAGTCAAAGGAGTAGAAAAAAAGAGGATAGAAGAGTTAGAAGGTCCAAATGGAGTAGTTAGTGATCAAAAAGGCATGATAGATATTGCAGTCAATTTTTATAAAAAGTTGTTTGCTAAAGAAGACAGACTAGATGCTAAGTTAGCACAAGACTTTTGGGGTCCAAGTGATCTTTTAACTGAAGAAGAAAATGCCTTGTTGAGTCAACCTTTTACTTGAAAAAGAAATTAAAGAAGTTGTTTTTAGCTGCTATTCGATGGAGCCCCCGGTCCGGATGGCATTTCATTTATGTTTTATCGAAATATCGGGAAGTTGTTGTAACACCCGTGTTTTTTGCATCATTTTAAAATTCACTAAAAATTTGAACTTTTCGAATTACAACTAAAAACTTGATTTATTTTCCGCTAAAACCTAAACCCCTCGCTTTGGAAAACCTCGCATGTCACCATCTAGAATATTAGGTTTCCTCTTGTTTGTTGCTTGATGAGCTTTATGGTGACCAAGGATGCAAGGTAAGCTCTAGATTTTATTTATGGAAGTAAATGCATGAGAAATGATTTATGAATTTCTCTGAATCAAATACCGAAACAAGTGTGTACCAAAAATATATATGAATATTTTTATAAGCACAATAAATAAATATTCCCTACTATATTAGTCACGGGAATCTAAATGTGCTTATACAAATATTTATAATATCTCGCAATGCACATGAAATGATAGAACTCGGGAAAAATATGTGTGCACAAATATATACACATATTTATACAAGTACAAATAAATAAATATTTTCATGAATACCAGTCATGAAGATACATATGAGTGCTTGTGTAAATACTTACAATATATATTTACACACATAAAATAATGAGAGGGGAAAATAAGAAGAAGGAGAAAAGAGTAGAGAAAGGAAAAGGAAAAAGAGAAATAAAATGAGAAGAGCTCGTGGGCTCATTTCTCCTTCCGCCCAGCAGCAAACCTCTCCCTCTCTCCCTTTCTTTCCGCGCTACCACGTGGGCCAAAGGCCAAAGCAAGAACGAGCCCACGGCCGCGTCCTTCCTTCCTCCCTTCTTCTCTCGCCGACAGACGGGTCCCACGCCAGCGCCGTCTTCCTCCATCTCCGTCCCCGAGACGCAGGGACCCTGTGAACAGCGCCACGAAGAAGCATTTGCTCCCGTCATCACGCCATGGCCGCCGCGTTGGCGAGGCACAGGAGCGCCACCATCCGCAGTCGCCCCTACGCGACACCGACAGGGAGCGGCTGCACCCCCTGGCGCCGCGTCAAACACCATACAGGGAGAGTCGGCGAGCCGGACAAGAGCCGGAGCTGTAGGAGACGTGACTTGACGACGAACTACCATCCCGGCATCGAGGCGCACGAGGACGCCGGTGCGGTGCAGCCGGGACTCCGGGCCGAGGTCCGTGCGGTGGCGTCACGGTCGGAAAGATCGAGCTCGGGAAAAAGATCTCCTCGACGGGTTTCTCCATGATCGCGGGCTATAAATAGCCCGCCTGCCTCCTAGACCTCGCCCGCAACCCCAGCTCCACGACGGGGGTAGAACACAAGGTGCTCGCTGGCCAGCCCCTCCTCCTCCGCTAAGCCGAAATCGGGATTTCATCCGAAATCCGCCGTCGCCGGAGGAGAAGCTCGAGGCCCGCCGCCTAGGAGGTCGCCGTCGGTACCACTGGAAGGGGCGGTACGATCACCAACTCCTCCCTCTTCCCTTTCCCTCACGAATCGCGGTGTTGTAGTGCTCGTAGCCCGAGTCCGCCCTCGCCGCCGCCGGCCGAGTCTCCCACCGGCCGCCGCCGTCGAAGACGAGACCTTCCGCCGCCCTGCGCAGCCCCATCAAGCCCAGGACGACGGAGGGGAGTCGAAACGGTCCTCACGCCGCGAGGTTCTGGTCGTAGACGGCTAACCGCGATCTCCTACGGCACCGCCGCCAAGGAGTGGGGACGGGAACGTTACGACATCGCCCCGCTGTCGCGGACGCCGTCATGGCGTCGACCAATGGCAAGGAGACACGCCATTCCCCGCCCCCGCCGTCACCTACGCTTGGGGCAACCCCGCCACCACGTGGCGCCACCGTATGCCCACCGTGGCGCCCACTGACCCACGTGGTGCCCACGCCAGTATGGAGATTCCCCGTGTACACAAGTGTAATCCGCTACAGCCTACCCTATAAGTGTACACAATACCTTAGAAATCCTATTTCCCCGTGTCGAAAAAATTCCCAAAAATTTGTAAATTCATTATTTGATTTATAGAATTTTATCATGTAATTAGTTCCAATTTTATTACATGATAAAATTATATTATAATATTACCCTAATGATTTAATTAGGGATTAATATTATAAAATCCATATCTCATGCATACTAACTCCGTTTTCGCGTGAAACGACTTCCATAATTCATCTAAAATCTAGCTCTATGCATCTAAACCATTGCCACCATAATATTCTATGCTTGTTTTGGTTGCTCTAGTTCAAGCTAGGTGTATCGCCACGCCAAGAGCCTTCGACGACCCGATTAGGAGTTTTCCGTCCGAAGATAGCTAGAGACGCTCGGCGCCGTGTCGATTCGTAAGAACCTCCCTGTGCAAGTCCTTACCCCTAATCATGACCTTAAATAATGATGATGATGATGATAATTGGACTAGTAAATAGTGGTATGAGCCCGATAACGTAGCTATGGAGCTAAGCCGGATGACGAATCATCCACGCTATCTACGCCATATGTTGTAATCAAGAGAAACATGAGAATGCCTAATGAACCCTAACCAACAAAAAGAGGTGAGTAGTGGTAGTCCGGTAGAGCCTAAATACCACGTCGAGGAATCGCCAGCGAGGGGTTCCTCGCGGAGATATACTCGCCTCCCCCCTAAGGACCGGTTCATAGACCTTCTACCTAGTGTGATATTACGCATGCCACACGCCGAGATGGGACGGCTTGATTCCACACCCCGTTGGGTTGAGGTATAATTGGAGCCAAGGTGGCCGGAGTAGGCGAACGATCTATCGGGAGCTGACTCGGATGCTAAGTGATCTTCCGAGGTCGGGTTGGCGTGGTTGCTTTGTGATCCTCCACGTAAAACAATTGGCGCGGTGCTAGGTGCACAGATTTATGATTATGATTATGTGGTGTGTATTGAAGCCACATGGGCGTGGTGTGTATTGAAGCCACGTCGGGCGTAGTGTGTATTGAAGCTACGTCGGACGTAGTGTGTATTGAAGCTACGTCTAGGATGATGCGTCATCCTTTCCAACCCCCGAGAAGTCGTGGTGAGGATTATACCGATACACCTAGGAGGCATCCAAGCGGGTATCGATCTCGTTAGGCCCTGTCGAACCATGGGCCATGGGTAGACAACGCCTATCGTGTGGGGAAATTTGTACACCTCTGCAGAGTTATTTAAACCTATTCGAATAGCCACGTCCTTGGAATGGGCAAGTGCTAGGCGTGAACATCTATGATTAGATATACACTTTGATGATGACTAACCTGTGGTGTCATGACAGTGACGAGATGAGATAACCCGGGAACTAGCGAGAGCGGTTTTAGAGACTCTGCTAGGGCCCAAACCCTTTATAATTACAACCCCCTGGTTGGGACTTGCTGAGTACGTTTGTACTCACCCCTCTATTTTTTACAGATATCGGCACATGTGAAGGTAAGATCGACGATAAGGTAGAGGACCAGCGTATCGTAGGAGTTCGAGAGGTGTTTGCTTAGGAGAAGGGCGTTGAAGCCCGATTTCATCCATGCACAAGTCTGCACTTTGGAGTATGCGGGCGTGTCATAGTTAATCCACCGCTTCTCGGTTGGCCAACTCGATATTGTAACCCGCTTGGTGACCCTTCGTCGCCACTTTGTAAGCCCCTTTCCATCCTATATTTTTATAGCTCGGTTTACTATTAATTACTGTTTACCATTAACTGTTACTAATAGACGTGTTTGTGGCATGATCCTGGCGCAAACACGTGTGATTAACCCACCCATTAAAAGTGGGCGTGATTTGTTAAGCATGATCTTGTAGCTATGTTCAAGGATTTTCATCAAGGAAATCTAGACATTTATAGATTAAACTATGCTCTTATTACTCTTATTCCTAAGGAAGAAGGAGCCACTGCTATGAAAAAAAGTTTAGACCCATTACTCTAATAAATTGTAGCTTCAAAATTTTTTCTAAGGCTTTGACTATTAGACTAGGAAAAGTAATCAATAGATTGGTAATGCCACAACAAAGTGCCTTTATACGGGGTAGGTATATTTTAGAGAGTGTAGTGGTGGCACATGAGTTAGTTCATAGTATTAACAAAGAAAAAGATCCCGGAGTAGTTATCAAGTTAGATTATGAGAAAGCCTATGATAGAGTAGATTGAGATTTTCTTTTTGAAATCTTAGAAACTAGAGGTTTTAATTCTAGTTTGATTAGATGGATTAAAATGTTAGTAATAGGAGGTTCCATAGGAGTGGTGATTAATGGTGAAAATAGTAGCTTTTTTAAAGCTGGTAAGGGTTTGAAACAAGGAGATCCCATCTCACCCCCCTCATTATTCAACTTAGTAGTAGATGTACTTGACTAGAATGTTGATTAAGGGTGCAAAAGAAAACTAATATGTGGACTAGGATGTAGATTTAGAAACGAGAGGGGGTTATCTCTTTACAATATGCCGATGACACAATCTTATTTTTTCGATGCAAACTTAGATCATTTAGTGAACTTGAAGAGCATCTTAGCATGTTTTGAACAGGTCTCAGGGATGAGGATTAATTTTAATAAAAGTGAGATAATACCTATGAATGTTTCTGATGAAGTAGCACAAAGTATAGCTCAGATTTTTACTTGCCCTCTAGGTACTTTCCCTATCAAGTATTTAGGTGTACCTTTACACTATGAAAATTTAAGAAGAGAGGACCTTCAGCCTTTAGTTGATAAGTTGTTAAAAAGAATTGCTTTGGATGGGTAATCTCCTCTCTCATGCTTTGCTAAAGTAGTTTTGATTAGATCTGTTTTAAGTAGTATACCTGTATACCTTCTATCCTTTATTAAATTTCCTAAATGGGCTATAAAAATTTTAACTACACATTTAGCCAATCTGTCTTTGGAATGATAAAAATGGCAAACATAAGTTTCATTTAGTTAACTGGGAAAGTGCTTCTATGTTAAAGGAGTATGGGGGCTTGGGGATACCAAACCTAAGATATCTTAATATTTGCCTTCTTGCTTCCTCGGATTAAGAGATACAACTTAGACAAAGATAAGCTTTGGAGGCAACCGATTGATCAAAAGTATAATACTGAGATAACCCAAATATCTTCTCGTACTCCTAGTGTTGGTGCTTCTCAATTTATGAAAGGTGTTCTTTGGGCGGCTAAGGCTGCATATCTAGGATATCGATGGAAAATAGGTAATGGTAGGAATATCAAGTTTTGGGAGGATACTTGGTTAGGACAGTCTAGTCTAGCCATACAGTATTGGGAGATATATGTTTTAATCAATGAGAAAAAATGGTACAATAGCTCAGCTTTGGGATGGAACTAATCTCAAATGTACTTTAAGAAGATGTGTAGATCAAAGATTGTTGAATCTCCGGGATGAGATTGTTCAATTAGCCTCTACTATAATCCCGACTGATGAGGAAGATTCTTTAATTTGGAAATTCAATTCTAGTGGTGTTTACTCCTCTCGGTCTCTGATAGGATTATTAATTTTAGGGGTGTGCTCCCTGTACATGTCCCTGCAGTATGGAGTCTAAAAGTTCCTCCCAGAGTTCAGTTCTTTCTGTGGCTCTTATCAAAAAATAAGGTGTTAACTAGAGATAACTTGAGTATTAGAATTGTGATTGAGGACAAATCCTGTCTTTTCTGTACTGAAATAGAGAGTGTGCAACATTTGTTTTTGAGTGTCCGTAGCCAAACAGATTTGGTATTATATCTCGATGCCTGTGGTAGAAAATTGGTCAAGACTTTATCTCTATTGGTCAAATGTGGCTTAGTAATAAAAAATTTACTGTAGAAAACTGTATTTGTGCAGCAGCCCTGTGGGGATTATGGAAACTAAGATGCACAATATGTATGCAGGGTACTCCTTGGGTAGGTGTGAAACATTTATTGATGAGGATAGTTGCTATGCTTCAAACCTGGGAGGTTCTCTGTCCACAAAAGAAAAAAAGGAGGAGTTCAAATTCAAAGTCTCCAAGTTGAAGAGGATGGCTACAAGCCCAGAAAGGATAGCCTGGTGATACAAATCAAGGATGAATGGGACCGCTTTCCTGTTCCTGAATGCAAATGAGAGCAAGATGGTAGATCTGCCAATGGAGGTGGTGATGAAGTTCAGGGGAACAAGCAATCAAGTGGAGGAAGAACCAGAGAGGAAATGGATGAAGCTGGAGAGTGCTTTTATCTTCTGAGTATTATTCATGTAATAAGTTTACTTTGAGACCATAGGCAAGCTAAACTTTCTGAGAGAGTGCTGGTGAGCTTTGAGTGAAGGGTGATGATCGCCCAAATGCTGTAACTGATAATCCTGGTTGTCTTTGGTTAATACTAAAGGCAGGGGGCATATGGCCCTAGAACTCTAAAAAAAAGTTGTATGACTAAAGTTTCAAAATTTTATTTTTTTCAACAAATTAAAACTTGATTAATCTATTTCCCACAAAACCACTTTTGAAAATGGATTTCAAAAAGTTGCATTAAAATTCACCATTTTTGCTGGTGTGCTCTTGAGTGCTTGTGTGCCTTGAGTGATTGTGTGTTCTTTTCTAGAATTTAATTATGGTACCAAAATTTTCCTTGACATTTCAAAAATACCTTAGTACTGAATAAAGGAAATCGCCTTCCTCTTCAAACCAAATCCATCCTTGAATTCAAATCAATTTCTTCATATCCATTTCCTTGATTCTTCTGGGAAAAGAAAAGGCTTTCCTAAATAGGAAAACATCACGGGCCCAAACTTTCCTTCCCTCCCTCTCGACTCACCTTCCTCTCCTACTCTCTATTTATTCAGTGGGCTACATATTTAGAGAGAAAATATCACGGGCCCAAATTTTCACGGGCTAATCCAGCAAAAAAAATCACGGGCCCAAATTTTCATCCCATTCTCAGGCTGTCGCAACAAGGCCGGGCCTGATATCCTTGCCCTTCCACTCCATATTTATTCTGTGTGCTTGTGGGATGGGGGAACTCACACCCTTCCTCCTCCTGCCGTCGCGAACCCTCCCCCCTGCTCCAGTTTAGTCCCTCATCTGGAGATCTGGTTCAGCTGATCCAGTGAAGATTGGATCTTTATCACATCAATCCAGGAGGTCATGTCGGAAATGGACTGTGGTAAGCGGGAATATGTGATATTTTGCTGGCAAGTTCCTTTCTTTTAATTACCATGGTAGTCTGTGTGTTGTTGCCAATCTTGATGAAATCATGTGTAAAATGGCGAGGTCACTCTATAAACCGAGTTGGAGTAGCCATTTGTTGTTAGTTTAGAGTTGAAATCATGTGTAAAACTAGAGTTGTTCCTCATGCCAAAACTTTCATCTGTTACCATAGTAGTCTTTAGTCAAGACTGGTTCGGCATGAGCAAGAACAAGTTATCTTACTTTCAACTACAACCTTTTGTTGTTTAACTGAAACTCAACAGGCATTTTTTAGTTGTTCCATTTCCATATTTTCTAAGCATCAAAGTTTCTAACTGTTCAAATAAAATGGTACGTGTGAAACTGATTTGGCTCCTCAATCCGCTTGTAGCATTGTTACAACATGTCCATATGTGGAGAAAATACAATTGTTTCCCTTTCAGCGTGGTAAAACTGTATAACCCCATTTTTTGTTTTTTGTATCCTTCAGGATTATTGTTAATCAACTGTATGTAATTCGAGATTGAACAAACTTCTTTATTTTCAGATGAACAAACAATGGCATTGGAAGCTTTGGCCAGTTCTGCACCAATAGACACATGTAAAAAGGAGGTCGTGCAAACTGCCTGTCACAAAGGTATACCAGAGAGTCCGTGGGATCCATCTGATTTTGTTGTAACTCATGAGGGCAACGATATGGAAGAGTCATATGAGGTATCGTAGCTGTCCGTTTGATTTTCTCTAGGCTTGTTATCTTTTCTAGTATGTGGCCTTGATATATATCATCTCTTTCAGCGGTGGAAGCAAAGATGTTCACTGATGGCTAAGGCATTACCAAATGATATAATGATCCCAGACCGTACTCCTAAGGTGTATTTCTTCTTCTAATCATCGTTTACAGAACTCAGTTGTCAAATCATTCTGTTATATTAGCCATTTCCTTTTAGTTTTGCAGCATTTTGGTTTACCTAAACTCTGCTAGAAAAATGTTTGTTTTCATAAGATTCCACCAGTAAGACCTTTATAATGTTTGCATTATCTGGAAACTAATTGCAGTTTTTCTCTTCCAATTGTGTCCGGACCGATTAAGTTTGTGCAAGATACCTTCTATGATATATCTGATAAGTTGGAGCCGGTACTGAAAAAAGGATAGTGTTCGGTGCTTCCTCCGTTTGTTCTCAAGATTTCCTAGGGCAATGTCATGGAATTTGATCATAACCTCTCAAACCTTGACCAGCATTGTCAGCCATAATGCCCTGCGATGTGCAAAAGCTGTATTGGAGGGCAAGATGCCTCGGCTCTGTTGTCTGCATGCCAATCCCAATTGTATCAATCCACATGGATACTTTCCTCTCCATGAAGCTGCTGAACGGTTCTCTGTTGACATGATCAAGTTGCTCTTCCGCCATGGTGCTTCAGCCAATGTACGCACCATTGGTGATGATGTCATTGAGGATCTAATCCCACTCCATGTTGCAGTTGAGAATGCTTGCATGCATAAGTACCTAGAGGACAATCTATCTCCTACCCAGTATCATCGGGATCATATCTACAAGCTCGTTCATCTGCTTTGCTTACCTGAGATGGTTTGTTTCACTCTCTCCACACAAAGCACTACTACTTAAGCAGCATGACAAATTAAAATTGTTTACTATGTTATGTTTTTGCTGCATGTTCTTGTTTCAAACTGAGAGAAATGGAGTCAGAATTCTATATTCCAAGATTTTTTCTTTACTTGGATAAAACAATGTGATGAAATAGAAAGTTATTCACAGCTGCCTGCTTTTCATGCAAATGCTGAAAGACACAGATTTTGTCCTTTTTTTTTGGTGCATACAACCTCTTTGTTAGTGACCAAAATTGCTCTGTTGTTGTTGCAGAAGATCTTCTTGGACACAACTAGGATCCTTGCTGAAAAAACCGATAATCTAGTTGATGAGCTGTGGAGTTATATTAAGGAGAGAAAGCTTGTTCAGAGTTCACTTTTACTACTGGCAGCCCAAAAGCAGATTCGAAAGCATGATTGGTTCAATGTTATCATGTATCGCATATTCAAAGAATGTTCTGTGCTAAGATTTAAAAACAATGATGAGGCACAGTCCGCACGGAAGCAGATGGAGGAAATATTTCATTTTGTGAGTATAATTTCCCATGCTGGTGAAGCTCTTGATAAATATATCCAGACACATTCAGAGGTATGGCCACTTTCTTTACATAATTGCAGCTACAGTGTCACACTTCAACTGTATTTATATCTATATATCTTATACTTTGTACTACCAATGTTCCATATCAAATGTGAGCAAGAATAATGCTATTCTCTCGATTCCTGAGGTGCTCTCTGTTTCATACCCTGTACTAACATAGCCAGCATAAGATGATTGGTTTATATTCGTTGTTGTGGCTAACTTTATCTTAACCATCACATTATTAAGCTTCCCATGTGGTGTGGCTTCTCTAACTTTCCGCTAAAGCTTAGGGCCTGTTTGGTTCCTATGAGACTAAGGAATAGGGACTAATTTTTAGTCTTATTTAGTCCTTAAATTATCAAACATGAGGACTAGGGTCTAATTTTTAGTCTTATTTAGTCCCTATTTCAATAGACTCTTGAAAAGACTAGGGACTAATTTTTTAGTCTCATTTAGTCCCTAATCCCTTGAACCAAACAGGCCCTTAGACCATGCTGTTTTCGGAAGCTAGAGACAAAGTATTGTTAGGGATGTTGGGTTGTTTCCACTAGTAGCCGTCATCCTTGAAATAGATATTATAAGAGTAGGTTGATTTGATTGAGTTAACTATGGGATTAGATACTATTACTCCCTGTTCTGCTAGGCTGGCGCTCGCCTAGGCGGGATTCAGCGCGCCTAGGTGCTAGTTGACGGGGTACCGTGGAGCCTAGGGGGTAGTCGGACCCCTAGGCGGGAGTAGCTTCGTTGGCGCCGCCGGCGAGGTGGAGGGAGCGTCCGGCGGAGAGGAGGAGCAGGGGAGCAGGCGCGGGCGCGTGGGGGCAGCGGCGCGGGAGAAGGCGCGGGCGCGTGGGGCGGCGGTGGGAGGAGGCGCGGCGCCGGCGGCAGGAGGAGGCGCGGGGCGCGTGGGGCTAACAGAGGAGGAGATGCCGAACAGAATAGGGTTAGGAATGTGTTGACTTGCCTTCGAATGGGTCTCTAAATGGGCCTTTTTCCCTTTCTCCATGGGCCTTTTTTCCCTTTCTCCTTTTCATGACCCCTCATTTCCTCTCTTTTTTTCTTTTGTTTTAAGTATTTATACATTATTATTCATCGCTTAGAAAAAACGCCTAGCAACGACTAGGCATGATCGATTACTCCCGACTAGATGCTAGTCGGAGGGTAAGCGCCTAGAATCCGCCTAGTGCCTAGCGAAACAGGGCTATTACTTGGGGCACATGCCCACAATTTTTCTTCATCACCTATTATCTACTTCTCCCACCACTAGCACGAATCTCATCTCTTAGTAGTAACTAGGTGATATTTTTAAATAAAAGGAAATTGACATCCAAATTCAAGTCGAAGAGGACTTGTACCTGGTGGTGTGGCTGTACATATATTGTGTGTGTATATTGTGCAAAGTATGGAAGTATTTTACTCAACTCTACTGTATTTGATATTTGTGTGTCATGGATCAGAAAAGTGTAGCAGGCTTGAGGAGATAGTGAAAAGCCCTTTCTTTTGCCCAGCCTCTATAGTTTTGGTTGTAAGTTAGAACAACAAAGCTTAATTTGCAGATGTTGATCATATGTTTTTTATTTTTTACATATTGTTCATGAATACTTGTTACTTTTCATCTACTGTTTTCTGGATCCATAGCACATCAAATGGCCAAAAAATCAAATAAAAAAATTGGACGTTAGTCTATACTCTTTATCCATGAGGAATATATGTCCGTGAGGAATGTTTTGGCTCAGTTCCACACACATGACCCTGGTCATGCTGGACGCAATTCAAGAAGTATGTTTTTCTGTTAGCAGGCCATGAACCTGGTCCATGTTTTTTTTTTTTTTTGGTGTAAAGGCTGTTCAATTGAGTTAAAAAATACACCAAGTCATGCCTTGTTCCTTTTGAAGTGTCTAATTTAATATATAGTTACAAAGACTGAATAAGCTTAGATCTTCCAGTTTAAGGAAACCAAGACAGTAAATAATGTAAAAATGAATACATTTGCATATTTAGTTTACGAAATCTAGTATGCTTGTATTCAATTCTATTGCAAACTGTTCTATTTCATTCCACTTCATATGGTACATGTCTCATCCCATTCTATCTTCTCTTCACCACCATTTAATATATGATTTGCGCTACATGGTATAATACCAGCAGGATATTTATTTTTATGTTGCATTTTTCTTCCCTTCCATCTCATAGCTTAAACATCATTCAGGTGCCTCATGTGGAGGTCCTTGAACATGTCTCATCAGTTCTTGAGGAATTTGGATTTTCTCCTAAAAGAGACTGCATTGACATCAGAAACCTGTACGACTGCTTTTGCTTCTCTTCAATATATTAATTTTATGCAAAATTACAAACACATGGTTATTTATCGATTATTTAATCATTTCTTCAATTTGTTTTTGAAGCCACCCTTATGACTGCAAGATTTCTTTGGGGTTACATGCCCAAGGTTAGTTGGTCGATCATTCTGGTAACACTGTTTCTGGATTTCAAAGAACACGAGCCCTGACTACTTTTCATGGACATTAGGGCTCATGCATGCCCAAGGAGCTTACAGAAATGCCTCATCTGAATGCTTCTGAGGAAAAGGTAAATGCAGTCACATGTTACCCATGAGTCTGCATCTTTGCCTTTTGTTTTTTCTTCGTTTTTGTTTGTTTTCCATAGTGCCTTGTTATGTACCTGGGGTATCGCATCGTATCATACTCTCCCTATTTGAAACAATTATTGAGCTTTTTGCTTTCCTAAGATAAACTTATCTAACTTTTCCCATGTAGAGAAGTTTTACTTAACATGAGATGTTAGAATGATGGAATTAAATTCAAGTTGCAGTTGGATTTTAATAAACAATGTAAACTCTGCTATATGTCTGTTATTTTCCATGTTCTAGAAACATTTCTGTTTTCCTTCTTTTTTTCGGGTATTGTTCCTTGTGCTCTTGAATAAATAAATAGAACAGAAGTTTAAAAGGAAAATCACGCGAATAACTATTTCTTGTTCATGATCCATTTGTGGAATTGGCTCAACATGGGAGAAAATAATGCAAGTTTAGCCTAGTAACATCCAGTGTAGAAATGAAGACATTGACCTATTATTGTTACGCAACTAGCACAATCTTTTTATTCTTCTAGTGTGTGCTCTGTTTCTGCGATGAATCTTAATGGTTCAGGTGCTTATCAAGTTGATTGCGAGTAATAGCTAAAATATCACATCATCCATGAGCAATGAAAATACTGTGAATCATGTTCTCTCTGGCTAATAACGCCTAAACAGGAATGCTCTTAGATTTCACATTTATTTTTTATTGGTCTAGATTCTGAGAAAGAAGGTAGGAGGATGGGATCCAACTTACACAAGGAGAAGTTTTTTCCCGTACTGGAGATCAGTATTAGGGGCTCGGTCTAATGTGCGGGTGTATTCATCCTATGCACCAGCAGATGATAAGATGGTGCTTGATCTTGAACAGCTTCGTAAGAGAATGAGCGATGGGTCTTCAATTCCTAATTATATTGGATTAGTTGGTAAATTTCAGCAACTAATAAGTACTCATCAATCTAGAAATAAGTACAGTACCCGTGCATTCAAAACACTAGCGAAGGTGCTAAAGAATGCATGAGTAGAAAGGTATGTGATTAGTTTTCTTTTTCTTTTTTTGAAGTTTCTTAGTACTCCTTTGTTTACATGTCGTATTATGTTTGTCCTAAGTCAAAAGTATCCAACTTTGATTAAGTTTATATAAAATGCATAAATATCTACAACACCAAATTTGTTCATTGAATCTATCATGGAATATACTTTTTTGTAGTGCATATGTTTGGCATTATAGTTATATTTTCTATATATTTGGTCAATTTGAACAAGTTTGACTTGGGACAAACCGAATATGACATGTAAAAAAGCAGAGGGATCGGAGTAAAATCTTTGTGTAATTACGTAGATTAACTCCAGTCATCTTGATGTCATGTGCAGGCCAATGCCAGGTGGCAGATTAACTCCATTCATCTTGATATGTCGTCATGTGCAGGTGCCAGGTGGCAGACCTTGCTACGGATCATGACTGCAGGCTGTTATGGAGTCTTGTTTCTCCCAGATCTCGGACTGGTTGCTATGGACTGCTGATGTGCCATGGTTTGTATTTGGCTTTGAACCTTTGGAGATAGCTGTGCCCTGCTGATCACCTGGAGTTCTGGACGTAAACATGTGGTTCCAGCATTTGTGTTTTCCTGTTAATTAAGCGACATAAACGTGCTTATATCTAGCTTTACGCTTGCTTAACATCGAACACGTTAAACCGTTGATTCGTCTCGTTCGCATTTTGTGACTTCATTCTGCTTCCGTTTCTTCGAATTTCCTGTTTTTAGGTGTTGTGCGCTCTCACCTCTAGGCTCTCTTTTTTTTGTCAGAATAATCTGCCTTTTGCACCTCACTAACCCTGCAGCGTCCCAGTCAACCATTTTTCTTATTCAACATTAAACAGAATGTCTTGGGAGCAGAAGAACTAGTAACAGCAGCCAGCAATAGATGCAACACATTAGTTGAGATGCCGTTGGGGAACTGGGGCCAGATTCATTTGTTTCATCAAACATCAGGAAACATGTCGAGAAATTCTTGTACCAGCTATAACTGCACCACCTCGGAGCACTTGTGATCATGGCTCCATTTGGCCCCACACCGTGTACAAAAGTCATCATGAGCACGACAAGATCCGTGAAGAGGCTTGAACTTCTCTTCAGCCGACAGAACGGGTTGTCTTTCAGTCCACATACCTGGATTGAGTTAGACCAACGAAATCCCTTGGAGTTCTAGTAATCGATGGAGTATGGGGCACCAAACGATCAAGCGTGTTGTCTTTTGATACCAGATGTGAACAACAGAGTTCTCGAAGGAGAATTGGGGAGAAGAAATGGAGGAAGAAGCACAATGGGATACGACAGAAGAATGTTTAGTTTAGGCAACTTTGAATTTTGTTATTTTGTCAAAAGCCTACTCCTCATCCCCTTGTTTTTTCGCGTAGGCGCAGGCCCAGGCCCATTCATTGCCCACGTATCTTGGGTTCGCCTTCTTGGACCTCCCGCCTCCACCTTCTGGGCCGTCCTCCGTACTCGTCCTCTTCACTTGGGGCTTGGCCTTCCTTAGCTGTTGATGCCGCAGCAGTCTCAGCAGGGCGGCTGCACACACTAAGGTTCGATTTTTTTTTAAGAAAGGACGGCAAAAACTTTGCCGCAATTTCTATTAGACGAAAAAAAAGAAAAGCCAAGTGCCAGCCCAGTTTTTTGACTGGAAACCGGGCCAGAAAAACCATACAATTGTCGAGGGTACCCTACTCTCCATGCACACCCAGGTACCAGATCAACTCAACTCACGTCACAAAGTAGCACCCAATCAACTCTTGGTCGAAAAGACCCCACTAAAGCAACTCAACACCAACCAACAACTCGGATGGGAGGAAAATAAAACATGACACTTCACTTGGTTGGATTGGGTCATCAACACGAGCCTCCATCCACAACGGCCAGTCGGATTGGGACATCGACAACAAACCTACTCCACCACAAGCACAAAACCCCACGACACGACAGCGAAAACGATGAAACTAGGCCCTGCCGCGAGACCACCCGACCAAGTCCATAACCATGACGACGCCTTCTAGAAGGTTACGACGTCCCGGCGCCGCCGCCGCCCCCCCAAAGGACCGGGTTTTCACCGTGGAGAGTGCGGGGGACACGACGCCCTCAACAGGAGAACGGCACCGCAGTGTCGCCGCCGCTAGGCTTTCACCCAAAGTACCCACAGCATGGACCCCGATCACAATCCCGGTTCCCCCTTCGACACCCGAGCCATCGTTGCCATACCCGCAGAAGCCTCTCCGGTCGGGCCGACGCCGGGCCACGCCAAGAGCCGCAAAGCTGGCGCCAAAGACCGCCCCAAACAGGCGACATGCAAAGACCGACCTCCCACCACCGCACGCCCATCAGCCGCACCACCCGCCACCACGCACAATCACCGGCCTGAAGGTACCGGACCTGAGCATCCCGCACCCAGTGCCCCCAAAGACGCCGAAGCCTCCGCCTTCACAAAGAAGCCCGCCGACGGCAAATAAGGCCAAAGGGCCCCCAAACACTAGCAATAGCCCCAAGCACCGCCACCGAGTGACCACCATCAAGGAGAAGGAGGGGCAAACGGAAAGGGGGGAACCCCGCCGCTACCCCCTCAAGGCCCGTCGCCGAGCCCCGACCGAGTAGGGCGGCCTCCACCGGCCCGACGCCACAACGGCACCACCATGGTACCGCACACCTAAACCGGGCATGGCCGTCCCACGCCACCGCGGCGCCACCGAAGAAGTCACACCACCGCCGCCGGGGAAACGTAGAGCAAACAGCGACCAGCGCAAGGCGAACGACAACATCCAATCCTCCACCACCGCTGCTCCAACCATAGCCACAAACTCCACCACCACACCAGCCCTCCTCCTGCTGCCATCGCCAAAGCAAGCCACTTTCGCCCGGAGAAAAAGGCCCCACCGTGGCCTCCCGATCCACCTTCAGCCCCTCCTCGCGGATCCGAGCCGGCCTCGCCGGATCCGCCACAGGGCACCGAATCCGCCCGGTAAAGGCCGCCACCATGCCCGGCCGGCGGCGTGGCGTGTCGCCCGTCGTCTTGCAGCCCGCGAGCACCCCCCACCGCTGGCCCCACCGCCGCAATCTGCACCAGGGTGACCGGTGACGGGCAGAGCCACCGGATCCGGCGCGCCCCAAGGTCTCCTCAGCCCAGGAGGGAGGCGGATCCGCCAGCCGAGAGACGGCGCCGCCCGCGGCTGTCAACGAAGCCGTCATGCCTCCTCCCCAGCCAAGCACGTGGATGAGAGACCCGCCGCCGCCTTCCTCGCGTTCGACCGGACTTCCGGCGTCCGGCTCGGGCGGCGGCGGGGCGGGGTGAAGATTTTTGCGGTGGCGGCTCTAGGGTTCGGGGTCGCCTGAGACGCCCCCAGGAGGAGGAGCGACACGGGCGCTGTTTTACCCTAAGGTTCGATTCGATCGTAAACAATGTTATTGTTTTCTTGGTTTGTTATGACTTCTGTCAAACAAACTAACAGTCAAGCAAACTGCAGTTTATTATCAGTAAACACTTCCACAAATGAGGAGGGTTTAGGGAATTGAAGAATGACAATACCATGACCCAACCACCGGTCACCAACACACAGCAGAGACCGGCCGTTGCCATCACGCACAAGGCATGCAACGGCCACTGCACGTACACGTACAAATCCCTCCCTTCCCTCCACAATTCGTGAAGCCCTGCCCGCCATAAAACACATCGTCCGCATCCACCTCAGTCCCAAGACGACCTCGTATCGTCTGCTCATATCCATGGGCCGCCACCATACACGCTGGCCGCCGGCGGCCGCCGCCGTGAAGGCCGGAGCGATCTGCGTGCTGCTGCTCCTGCCGGCCGCGGCCGCGCAGGCGCCCGTGGAGGCCGCGGCGGCGATCGAAGCGGAAGGCGACGGCAATGGCACCACTCGAGGCTCGCGAGGTGGGGAGGAGGTGGTGGTGGCGGCGGCGGCACGAGGAAGCTGGTGAGCAGCATCGACTGCCAGATCTGCGAGGCGACGTGCCGGGTCAAGTGCCTCGTCAACAACCTCTTTCAGTGGGGCGTCTGCTACCAGCGATGCAAGTCGGATAACTGCAACGACTGGTGCCGGTAGTAGAGACACGGTCACTGCTGCTGGCTGCTGCCTGAATGCTCCATATATATGGACGAGACGGATTGATAGTTCAGACGACGATGACCGCTGGGCTGGCTACACAACATGTACCAATTACACCTTCCTCTACTACCTGCAATCTCCATCCAACGTATATACTATACATACACACATAAACGTATAGGTACGTACGTACGTACTGGTGGTGCCATGCATATATCTACATACGTGTATTTTACGATTACCCAAGTTTGTACGACCTGGAGCTACTACTAGTGCTATTTTTTGAATAACCGAGTTGTAACGAATGCTACTCGATGGATGTGTGTGGAATTCGGGGAAAATTTGCTGTACACGTCGCAGGTTTTGGAGACTCGGTGGGTTCGGGGCCGGGGTTAGATTTTTACCCGTAACAGGTTTTGGGGCGAGTTCGGGTTGTCTTGTCAGGTTTCGGGTGCGGGTCCGTGGATGCTCGACCCGCCCCAAATACGACCCGTTGCCATCCTTAGGTCTCTCGCTAGCCAGTCCTTCTCTGCAAGCAAGAGATTCATCAATTTCTGCTTCCGTAATCCTTTCAGCACAACTAATGAAGTTCTTAAGAACAGCCTGTCTGCATCCCGAGCAACCTACTGGAGTATAATGCTATGTTCTTAAGCAACCTACTTCTCTGCGCCAACATTAATTTTTGTGTTAGCATCCTCAGCTTCTGGTTAGATTCTTTCAGTGAATTAAGGTTTGTAATCCCCGTTTCTTCTTTATAAATTAATTAAAAATTACTGTGGAGATCTCCCCCACAATCTTTTGCGTGAAAAAACATTAATTTTACGTAGCCAGGTGGGATCCACCTCGGGCCCTGAGGTTTACTTGGTTGCGAGTTACGTGGGCTCATAGCATCATCTCCAGCTCTGAGATGAAACGTTCCACAAAACAGTGAGTGGACAGGGGGTTTTGAAAATTTGAAAGATGTTTTCGTGAAGGGCCTTTTTGCGATCATGCCAGATCACCAACAGTCTCACTGCACAAACAAATAGTTGTCAACATTGTTAGAGGTGAAGATTATTATTATTAGGGGACGAATTAAGGATATACTCTAGTAGGTTGCTTAAGAACGTAACATTGGACCCCTCCGACCGTCTCTTAGGGTGACTGGAGGGACGATCGCCACCGCCAGTCCAAACCCCCATACCATCAAGAGCGAATGAAGGTGGCCTGCTGTGGCACCGAAAAGGTCTCCATGCAAGAGCTCCCCCTTCCCTTCATCTCCTTCCATCTTCCCCATTGAAGACAATCTTCTCGACAACAAGGTGGCTGGCGGTGGCACACAAGAGCCATGTTTGTGTCCTCTGGCTCTAGATCTGCGTCCTTGGGTCCCGGATCCGGCGATCCCCTACTAGAATCTGGCACGTGGTGGCGCCGACGGGCGTGGTGGTTGGTAGCCACACAAGCAAGGACATCTTTGGGTCCTAGGCTATGCACGTGCGTATGCGGCGTGGGTGTGCGTGGCTTTCGCAGCATTGGTGGCCACCCGCCACGGCTTTGGTAGATGCGCATCGGGTGGGTTCGGCGGCTACAACCTCGCGGTGCCTTGCGGCTAACACCGACGACCGTCCCTCGCCCTCGCCCGCGTGGCCACAGAGGGCTGCCTGGTGCATGACCATGGTGACTGGCCGTGCACATCCGTGACAGCAAGACAACGAAGGCAATGACTGTCCAGGACGCCTGCTCATGGTCTAGCCGGCTAGCTACAGTTCATGATGCACTGACGGTTCGCGGGCGTGGCAAGAGCGTAGCCCTCGCCTTCCCCATCCATACCACATCCGACCGCCCGAAAAGTGTCTAAGCAGTTCCTAGCTACCGGGTGCTCCGGCAAGGTATGGCTTGTGTCTAGAGCAATCGCTGTTGATGTCCCTACAACTGGAATAATGAGTGTCAATATTCCTTAGGCTCATCCGAGCCTAGTTTCTAAGACGACGGGTCATAGTTCATGGGGTTTAATTGGGAGCTTAGGTGAAAGCCATGCACGCGACCCTATTTGTATGATCGATCTCTTTTAGCGTCGTTTACCTCCTTGGAGGCGTCCATGATGTAGGCTACCCGCTCTATGACCATAATGTCCCTTTCCTCCAAGTGAAAAACTTAGCTTTAGTTATCCGGAGCCGGTGGTTGCGTTGTCAATGACATCGTGACCCTCTTGATGGATCCAATTTGGAGGGGTAGATTCTAGCTCCCGGCGGTGATTGCTCTCCCCCTTTGTTGTTGTTGAACCCTCTTTAGTGAGACTGGCCATGGCTATCAGTCATTGCCGATCGACGAGTGTCGTCCCTCCTTCAACATCTTGCTCGTCGGCACTCTCCTTGATGGTGCCGTAAGATCAAATGCCGGGATGTGTTTCCACCGGCCGCGCCATTGTCCTCTACGGTTTCCTCCCCATGGATCGTGTTAGACGATGGGATGTGGGCCCGGATGTGTTGGAGGATGTCACCTTTCGTTTCAAGGGAGGTTGTTGTGTCTAGTGATCCAAGGCTTGTGTGTCCATCACTACTCCTTGATGGTGCTAGATTTTCAAATGTCGGGCGATGTTTCCACCATCGCCGCCATTCCCCTCCACGCCATGGATGGTGTTGGATGGTGATACATGGGGTTGATATGCTAGAGGATGTCACCATCAATTTGAGGAATGGTGGAGGGCACTCGAATCCACGGTGAAACCAGCAAGTATGTTGTTCGGTGGGGCTTAAATCGACGCTAGGTTGGTATCTTTTGGCTTGTGTCTAGGCCTTGTAATTCTACTCTCTCCCACTCATGTACTTCTATGACCTTAAAGGGTCACCTATGTATTAGGTGCTAGGCACCCTCCATCCCCTCAGCCTAGTATCAATAGAAAATTATTTAGGTAGGGGCTCTCACACTTCCGTGACGTCTTAAAAAAAAAGATATTTCTTTGTGTCTAGAGTTTAAACTGCTAGATATGTGTCGAATAAGTGTACAAGTTTAGGTTACGTTGGACTTGAGTTGTATTAGGGGCTAGGATAGAGTTGTAGTCGAACTCGTGGTCCTAGGGGGCCAAAATATGAGGCCACCCCCCGTTGTAACCTTGAGAGACGACTTGGCGGCCGGTTTGGGTGGCGGCGAGGCCGCTGAATCGCCTGGGATGCCGGTGTAGCTGCTGTTTATGGGGAGGAGCGCCCGTAGTCATTGCCCCCGAGGATTAGGCACATCGCTGAACCTCGTTAAAAAACATCGTGCCTTTGTGTCGTTCTCGTTCGTGTATTTTCTTCTATGGTGATTATGCTTCCGCGCACTCTAACAAGTGGTATCTAGAGCCGACATTAATAGAAGAAGATCGTGGAGGTGCGATGGATATGTTCCACACGGCGCAAGGCTCGCATGGGTGTGTCCGAGAAGGACAAGGCGCAAGGTGGAGCATAGCGGCGATCGACGACTTCGATCGGTGGAGTTGGACACTTCGGGGCGGGTGGCTCGAACCGTCCCAATGGGCTGCAATCGCGAGGGGATCGTTCCGGGCGTGGAGATCGGGTTGATGGCGGCCGCCGGGTGGCTGCTGCTCGATGGGGCCGGTCGGGCGTGATGGCCAGGTTCGACGGTGCGGGCCGAAGACGCCGTGGATGAAGACGGCGGCTTCGACTCGCGGTCGATCGACGGGTGGTTGATCTTGATCGGGGTGATCGTTCTTTCGGAGTAGCGATGATGGTGGCGTGAGCCACGGTGGACCGCGTATTTTGGAGAAGTTTCTGTTGAGGGAGATCATGTGGCTCAGATTGATGGCAACGTGCGGTGATCCCGTCTTGGCAAAACCTGGTGGTTTCTTTGGCGATCAAGGAGACAGACGTTCTATTGATCAATTTGGAAACAGATTTCGGGTGATGGTGTCGTCTTTGTGGACTAGGAAGTGCCGCAATGGTTGGTCTACGGTGAGCAACAATACGTCACCAATCAAGAGTCCGAGATGACCGACATGGTTAGGATTATTTTCTTATTTCGTTTGGGTCAAGATTTCTTGGATTTGGTGTTTCCGTGTCCGTCGGAGAACCAACCTGTGGGCTCACTATGACCACGATGGGAAATCGTGGTAATGCGTGTGTGTCACGTAAAAATAAGGGAAAGGAGCAGACGGGTATATCTCTCAGATATACGGAATTAGAAGAGGAAATAAAGGCGGTGGAGTCCGGCTTGGATTACGAAGGAGTCGGCTTGACTTGCTGTTTTTCCGGGTCTCCATAAATACACGGAGGTTCACGGTATAATGCAAATCAAAAACAATTGGCAGCTCGTGAACGGAGCTTTTGGAGTTGTGGTGATTCGGCAGACGGGCGCCAAGCAGGTTGGCTTTCGCCGTGTGCGAGGCGCGGCAGACGATCCAACGTAAGGCTTGCAAGCGGCGTGGCTGCGTACAGGCGGTGTACGCAGCGTGACATACGGCGGACTGCCAAACGCACGTATGGAGGCGTGTGCTGCGTGACGTGTGTGCAGCGAGGAACAAGTGCGTGGGTGGCGACGTGCTTGGTGCGTGGCGCGAGCACGCAGCGCATATAAGGTACGCGGTTTTTCGGGCGACCGTGGCAACAAAGCGATGGCGCCGATGGCATCCAAATTTGAGGTGACGAGGTTTGATGGCACCGGGAACTTCGGATGTGGCGCATAAGAGTGAAGGATCCGCTGGCTCAACAGAGTATCTCGAAGGTGCTCGGGCCGGGGTTAAGCGGGAGAAGGTAGATGATAACAAGTGGGAGGAGATGGAGGCAATGTGGGTTGTGCAACTATCGTTATGTCTCTCCGATCGATCATGTACCATGTCATGGAAGAAACTTCGCCAAAGAAAATTTGGGACAAGTTGGCTACCGGTTCATGTCCAAGACGGTGACTCGAAGTTGTATCTTAAGCGTGGTTGTTTGGCTTGAAGATGCAAGAGGAGTCGATCTTGCGTAGAACATCCATGTCTTCAATCAATTAATTGCTGATCTTGTGAAGGTCGATGTGAAGGTTGATGATGAAGACAAGGCTGTTATTCTTCTTTGTTCGCTGCCAAGGTCTTATGAGCACTTAGTTACTACACCGACATACGGAAGGAGGACATCAAGGTGGAAGACGTTGTTGCCGCGTTGCTTGCTCATGATCAAAGGAGGAAGAATAATGCAACAAATGAGTCTTCCGGTGATGCTCTTGTAATTAGGCGTGGTGATCGTATTGTGGAGGATAAGAAAGACAAGAAGAAGAAGGGTCCGCGGTGCTATAAGTGCAACGATCCGGGACATCCGAAGAAGGACTGCCCACAATCAAGAAGGATGGAGGATCCATAAATTTTGTGATTGCCAATACGAAAAATGACTCGGATAGCGATGGTGACCTTCTCACAGTGTCAAGTGAAACAGTCTTGTGATGCGTGGTTGTTGGATTCAAATAGCTCGTTCCATGCAACATCAAAGAAGGAGCTTTTCTCATCATACACCGAGAAGGATAATGGTTTTGCTTACTTGGGAGACGGTTCAAAGGCTATCTTGTTTGTAGGAGTGGGCAACATCAAGTTCAAGTTGTGTGATGGAAAAGAGATGTTGCTTAAGGGTGTGAAGCATGTGCCGGGGCTAACGAGGAATCTGATTTCGCTTGGTTTATTGCATGAAGAAGGTTGGTTGTATCAGGCGGTTCCCGATAAGAAGACCTTGAGAATCATGCATGAAGGCAAGACAGTCATGGTTGGTGAGAAGTCAAGTGCACACCAAGACAAGCCGAAAGGAAGTGTTGTTGAAGGTGGAGTCATGGATGGCAATGCAAATGTAGTGGTGTTCTATCACGGTGGTGATGCGGCCGTGGGATCGCCTCATCGGGTTGTTCTAAGTGAGCGACGGAGATGGCTCAAGTCCGTGTACATGGAGGTTCACGATGGACGGCTTCAAGATGGCGTGCATATTCGCCAAGGTGGAGTTTGTTAGATATGTGTCGAATAAGTGTACAAGTTTAGGTTACGTTGGACTTGAGTTGTATTAGGGGCTAGGATAGAGTTGTAGTCGAACTCGTGTCCTAGGGGCCATAAATATGAGGCCACCCCTGTTGTAACCTGAGAGACGACTTTGGCGGTTGGTTTGGGTGGGCGGCGAGGCCGCTGAATCGCCCCTGATGCCGGGTGTAGCTGCTGCTTTATGGGGAGGAGCCCGTAGTCATTGCCCCGAGGATTAGGCACATCGCTGAACCTCGTTAAAAACATCGTGCCTTTGTGTCGCTTCTCGTTCGTGTATTTTCTTCTATGGTGATTATGCTTCCGCCAAGACTCTAACATAAACATGGTTGTAATTATTCTATCTTATGAATACAATAGAATATGTTCCGCTTGGGAAGAAAGAAGAACTTATTACAAGTAAAAATAGAGGATGTCTTATCAAAATACCTATAAACATTTTTTTTGTTTTATGAATGACAAAACTGGACTCACTGGTGCTAAAAAAATCTGGAGTCGCTTCATTAGGCGTTCATATATCAATGCACGTGTGGACATGTGGTGATGTGTGCAAAATTAAAGAAAAAAAGGACGAGAAGATGGAATTGACATTTGCCATGTTAATTTCAGAGTTGACACCGCTAGCTAGTCCCTAGGTACTGTAGATAGGAGAGTAACTTGTTTGAAATCTTGCGGTTTCTTCTTGGTCTTCTCCTGTTCTTTCTGACCTCGCCGGCAGGGCCGTACGCTCCCGTCCAAACGGACCCTTACGTGCCTGCTGCTAATTCGCCCGGAAACCAAGTCACGATCAGATGGAAGGAAGCCGTGGCCCTGCGCGATGCCGTACTGAGCCGAGCGGGCGACGCAGGACGGAAGGGTCCGTTCCCCTGGCACTCGCGCTCCAATGAGAAGTAGCCACGTAGGGTCCGTACGGACGGGAGCGTACGTCCCTGCCGTACCCCATTAATTTCCGCCATCAGTGGTTATCTTATTACATAGTATCATTGTTTGCTGTTGATGAATTCTAATATTTTCACAATAAACCTAACTGAGGATATAAATGTATATATAATATCTTCGGCTAGAAACTTAGGTTGTATTTAGATCCAAAAGGATGCTTGAAAATTCCATCACATTGAATTATTAAATGCAGCAAAAGATGCATATATCGAGCCGCGAACACATGGTTGATTTAGGCCACATGTGTTTAGTTTTGTGATGTAGTGATTGTCAACAAATAACATTCTTTCTTTATTTTCATTTTATCTTTTTATGCTTCGCTATGATTCACCTAAGATACGGGAGTGTGTCAAGACGATCTCTTGGTTCGTGGTTGTGCGGGTGTGGAGCTCGGAGATGGTAGCCGACGGCGAGGTGAAAGGGCCAAGGAGGACGTCTTGGGGCCGACGGACCGCTGAGGGTGAAGGACGGACGTGAGGCTTGGACCGAGGGACTGATCGCCGGGCGGCTAGCCATGGTGGTCGACATCCGGGACATCGACGGATGCAAGAGGACGTGGCAGACCGCGTGTCGATCGGGTCAAGACGGCGAAGCGCGCGGTGCAGAGCGGGAGCTCGGATGACTTGACGACTCGGGCGGTCAAGACGGCGATGACACGTGTCGAGGAGGTTTGGTGGTTTGCCCTCAAAACTATCGGGCGCTGGTTTGGTGGTTTGGGCCTCAAAACCATCGGCGGCGGGTTTCGCGGGTTTGGGCCTCAAAACCCGAGACGCGTTCCGTGGACGAAGAAGGACGGCACGCGGCGGCATCGGGAGGTTGCGTGGATGCAAGGCTACCGATGAGGAGGCGCGGTGGCCGTCGGATCAAAATATACCCGTAGTCGACCAAAATAGCCCTAGGGTTAGTGGTTTGGCTCATATGTATCGAAGGGCAAAATAGGGATAAGAAATAAGGACCATAAGTAGTGGATGGCAGCCATCCTCCCCTCTTTGCCTCTTCCATTTTCGTTTTTATTTTTCCCAATTTCTAGGGTTCTTGTTTAGAGGTCCAAGAGCATCAAATTGGTGACTTTTTGTGGTGATCATCGTTGGAGAAGGGAGCTCCAATCCTCCCCTGTCGTCTCCGACGATTTGGATCAATTCTCTTCATCTTTGCTGTGATTTTTGTTGAGAGATTTGGATCCCGTTTGTTCTTGCCTTCGGTGGTTTTCTGTATTTCAGTTGCAGGCCGCGTACAGCAGAGACGCGAGCTGCTTGGTCTTGCTGCCCAGCGTGGTCATCACCAGGTTCTCAGCACCGGCAGCAAGCGCGCGCGAGCACGGTTCCCAGGGCCGGCGCTGTGCTCCTCTCGGCAGCAGCAAGCAGGCCAACCAGCTCGGGCACCAAGGCCACGCGCGGCAGGGGCGAGGCGCCTGGCTTGGCCTGTCCTGTGCGCCAGCAGCGAGCGTAGCAGAGTGCCTGCGCACGATCTCCAAGCACATGCAGCAGCAAGCTTCGACAGCAACAGAAGGTCGATCTTTTCTGTGATTTTGGTTTGGCCATCGAGCCATTCATTTGCTGTTTGTGCAGGGTAGCTAGTTGGGTGCGTGTGTGTGCAAAATCCTGCCTTCCGTGAAATCATCCCAGCAAGTCTTCTTCTGCGCTCACAAGGTATTCGACGAAATGCAGCAGTCAGCTTTTCTCTCTGGTTCATAATCAATTTGCTTTGCTTTTCGTTCTCTGGTTCAATCGGTGGAGCAACAGGCTTCGAGGAAGCCACCGGAATACCGGTCTCCACCAATCTCTAGCATCAGGCCTAGGGACTGCGCATCTCGTTCTGTTCGTCGTCAGTCAGTAGAAGCACTGTGCTCGGTCGTTTTTGCCTGGTAGCTTCGTTCAATCAGACCAGCTACTTCTTTGCTTGTTCGAGTTTGAGTTGGCGTTGTGCAGCAAAATTTGCAGCTCATGATTGATTTGAAAATACTTTTTGTGAGTTGTCATGTGCATGCTACAGAATCATCTACGGCAAGCAAATTATTTTGAAGTGATAATTGTTTTGGCCAGTTGCTTTGCACTCGTGAGCAGTAGTGCTTATCTCTGATTGGTCCAAAGCTCTAAGCTTGTTTCCGTAAATCTCTTTCTAGCAATTTTCTTTGGAGAATTAATTTATCTTCTTTTGATTTGCAAAATAGCAGCTTGCTACCGTGAGTCCAGTGTGCTTGGGAGTGGAGAGCAGCACCTAATACTTTGCCTTCGTCAGTTTTCTTCAGTTCGTCAGAATGGCATAGCTATCTAGTTTTGTCTGCAGTTTTGTCGTTTGGACTCCGTTTTGAGTTCCGTTTGTTTCGTAGCTTCCGTGTACCTAATACTTTGTGTGTGACATCTTGCTACAAGTTAGCACGCGTGTCACTGTATCTTCATGAGTTCTCTTTGAGGTTGGGGTTTGAGCCGATGACCCGAAATTGAAAAGGAAAATTGAGGCTCCCATTCACCCCTCCGTCGCCGCTTCGTCCTTCAGAGCATAAAACGTAGGTAAATAAAACAACTAATTACATAGTTTGATGTACGCTGCGAGATGAATCTTTTGAGCCTAGTTAGCCCATGGTAGAACAATATTTACCACAAATAAATGAAAAGTTCTACACTGCTTTTCAGCTCATTTTTTCGAGATCTAAACACAGCCTTAGTCAAATTTATGATTTTGTTGAGACCTCGTAAAATAAGATTTACATGTTTTGGGGGATGGAGGGAGTACTAGTGCAAAAGATAAATCAGATTATTTACTCAATACTCTTTTTTCTGAGAGGGCTCGATACGGAAATGAATTGTAATTCATGTAGCTGTTGTCAATTTAAGAAAGTTGGAAGGCAAACAACATGAGAATTATTTCTGACTGTTCTCCATCGGTGGTTACATGTCACGACGCTCTTGTTGATTGCCCTGATGATCTCAATGTCTCCTATGCCTCTTTAGGATTACTCAGGACCGAGGACAAGTATACCCAAACCTCTTGTTATTTTCCTGCTTTTTTTTTCAGTGTGTGAAATAAGTTGCATTTCTCACTACTAACGAAATGATTATGCGTGACGGGCGTTTCAGATTAACCGTGGCGGGCATTGAGCCCGCCACGCCGGTAAGGTCACTTGTTAATGGTGACTTAACCGCGACAGGCTCTAATGCCCGCCACGGTTAATCAATTTCCGTGGCAGGCGTGTTACATGTGCCCGCCACGGTTAATGATTTCAAAAATAATAAAAAGCAAAAAGCCCAAACGGGCCTCGATCTAGGCCACAGTGGATCTAGGCGATGCCGCCGCAGAGGGATCTAGATTGCCATCGACGACCGTGGCCCCAGCGGCAGCCGCCCCCCCCATCGCCGCCGCCACCGCCGCCGGCGGAGGAGGGCACGCAGCAGCCCGCCATCCTGCGCCGCCGCCGCCCGTGCGCTTCCTTCAGATCTTCGAAAGGGAAGAGGGCAGAGTGAGGAAACGAAGACGGGAGAGGAAGACGGATCGGCAGGAACATGAAGAGAAACATGTACCGCATCGGCGCCGCCGCCGACACGAAATCCACCAGACCGCCCAGATCCGTAGGGATCCAACCGCCTCCTCTTGATCTAGCCAACCCCAATCCGGATCGACGACGATGCCCCGCCGCTCATGGCCACCGACGCTCTTGGCCGCCGCCGCCGCCACCGCTCCCCGGCCGCCGACGCCTCCCGCCGCTGGCGCCGGGCGTCGCACCGACCGCCGCGAGGGAGGGAGGTGTGGGGGAGAGAGAGGAGGGCAAAGTGAGGAGGTCACGTTGAGGGAGAGAGGGGAGGGCAGTGAGGAGGGAGCGTCGTCTTCGTGCGTGGGGAGAGAGCGTCGGGTACGGCGCGTGGGAACAGAGGAGAGAGTAGGAGAGTGAAAAATGAAACCCTAACTTTCTTAATTTGTACTACAAACGTTATCGAACCTTACATTGGGCCTGTTGGGTCTTTTTATTTTCCGTGGCGGGCTTTTAAAGGTGCCCGCCACGGAAAATTTATTTCCATGGCGGGCATATTAGGATGCCCGCCACGGTTAATAAGTATTTACCGTGGCAGGCGTTTTTATGTTGCCCGCCACGGAAAATTTATTTTTGTGTGGCGGGCACTTCTGCCCGCCACGTAATATAAAAAACACGTGCCACTGTTCTTTGGGGCATTAACTGTGGCGCCACGGTTAAGTTTGGCCAGTGTCTCACAAAATCATTTCGTTTTGCGTTGATCTGTCCCTGTTCTCCGCTATATCAGACATGATGAAACAACAGATAAAAAAAAAATTAAAGCTAGAAAACAAAGTTTTGTTGATTTCGGCTTAAAAGATGCATTCACGACGTTTATTTTCTCATATTTTGGCGAACATGCAACTAGTATATACTAACTAACATTACACTAATAAATGGTCTCTCTGTCCCTCTGGTAAAAATTGCATCTTGGAGCCTTTTTCTTTGACCAGAGGCTGCAGTTTGCGACTTGCATGCGTGTGCATTCCAGCTAGTGAGAGCGCAGCTATGCATCCAAATATTCGGAGAATCGTTGCGTAGGAGAGGCCGCCACAATTGACGTCGACAACTCATATGGCTTTCTCTTTCTGGGCAACGAATTTCTTCAGGCATATCAGATACATACTTTATTATTGGTATATATATACATCCTCCTTGTATCCGTCTGCTGTTGCAACAATCCACGCCATGACGATGAACACGATGGTAGCTGCAGCTGCCATTGCTCTCCATCTCTTTGCAGTTTCAGCCACACGCGCCAGCGCTCAGTCGTCACCACCACCAACAGCAGCAGCTGGCATCTCCTCCTGCCTGTTCTCCAATGGCATCACCAACTTCTCCTCCCAACATCCCCAAGCTACACGCCGCTCCTCGACTCCTCCATCCGAACCTCCGCTTCGCGCCCCGAGCGTCGGCAAGCCGGCCGCCGCCGTGCTCCCGGCGTCCAAGCAGGACCTTCAGCGCGCCGTCCTCTGCGCGCGCAACACCCGCTGGCGATCCGCGTCCGCAGCGGCGGGCACAGCTACGAGGGCCTCGCATACACGACGGAGAACCACGCCCCTTCGTGGTGATCGACCTCGCCAACCTGAACCGCGTCGACGTCGACCGGGCTCCGCCACAGCCTGGGTCGAGTCCGCGCGACCCTGGGCGAGGTGTACCATAAGGTTGGCCTATCGAACCGACGCCGCGTTCTCCGGGCGGGTCCTGCGCGACGGTCGGCATGGGCGGCACACGGCCGGGCGGCGGGTTCGCCTGCTTTCGAGGAAGTTCGGGCTCTCCGCCGACAACGTGCTGGACGCCGTCCTCATCGACGCGAGCGGCGACGCGCTCACCCGTGACACCATGCACGACGACGCGTGTTCTGGGCAATCCGCGGCGGCGGCGGAGGCAGCTGGGGCGTGGTGTACGCGTGGAAGGTCCGGCTGGTCCCAGTCCCCGACAACATCACCGTGTTCACCGTTGACCGCACCGCCCGCCGAGCTCGTCGCCGGGCTGATGGACAGGTGGCAGTACGTGGCGCCGAGTCTCCCCGACGAGTTCTACCTCTCCACGTACATTCCCACCGGGTTATCAGACGACGGCAACCACTCCATCTCGTTCACCGGCCAGGTCCTTCGATCAAAGCGTCTTGCCATGTCGGTGCTGAACCAGACCTTCCCGGAGCTGGGCCTCGCCGAGTCGGAGTTGTCGGAGGTGAGCTGGCTCAAGTCGGCGGTGAAGTTCGCCGCCTTCGCACCGTCGCCGAGCTCACGGGCCGTCAGCCCGGAGTGGGAAGCTACTCGAAGAGCAAGTCCGACTACGTCCAGGCGCCGATCTCGATGCAGGATATGGTGAAAATCCTGCGGTTCATGGCGACAGGGCCGACGGAGGGGTCCATCCAGCTGGATCCCTACGGTGGTGCCATGGCAAGGATCGGGAGCACGGTGACGCCCTTCCCACACCGTGCTGGGTACCTGTACAGCATCCAGTACGGCGTGTCGTGGGATGCGTCGGATGTCGATCGTGCGGACGAGTACATCGGATGGCTGCGGTCGTTCTACGATTTCATGGCGTCGTACGTGTCGAAGAACCCACGAGCTGCGTATGTGAACTACTTGGACCTTGATTTGGGCACCAATGACTGGACGAATGCGACTGGCGGAACATCCAATGACTCTGTGGGACATGCGGCGGCGTCGTGGGGCGAACGCTATTTTCTCACGAATTTTGACAGGTTGGTTCGGGCCAAGACTAAGGTTGATCCTGGAAATGTGTTCAACAATGCACAAAGCATTCCTCCTATGATTGCCACTACCAAATTTGCTCTATTCACTTAGAATCACCGCGCGCACAATCTTCATTTCTCAACGAAACTCTTCAAACGAATCATCTTCAACGAAATAATCCATTTGATCTTGGAAATTGGTTGATGTAGCCATGTCTCATGTTGTTTCAAACTGTTGCAAATTTTGCTTATGCTCGATTAGTGGGTAATGAAATGAGATTGATGTTGGCATACAATATGTGAAGTCAAGCTTGGCCGTCTTCTTTTTTTTGCACATATATATTCTAAGCTCGTTCCCCAGGACGATGATTCTCTTCTTTTCTCGATTAGTAGATAATGAAAGGGGACAAGAATAGATACAAAAAAAAAAAAAAAAACAAGTAAAGCTAACGGTCCACAAATCTTGATGTCGGCATACAATGTGAAGTCAAAGCCTGGCGATCTTCTTTTTTGCATATACTGTACTCGTTCACCAAGAGGACGATTCTCTACTTTTCATTGGGATAGGTGAAGGGTGCTGCCATACTTAATCTACACTAAGCAGGTTGCTGTCAGCAAAAGTCTACCCTCTAGATTGGTCAAGGACTCAAGCACTCAAGCCTGGACCCACAAAATAAAATTGTATCTGACTGTTCTTTTTTGTAGTCAACAATTAAAACTAACCTGTTCTTCCAAAAGTATGAAAAGTTTCCCATTTCTATTTGCAATTAAGAGGGTGGTCTGAATGTGTAAGGAGTTTATCAAACTACAGTGACACATGGAACAGACACTCTTGCATATATCACTGTCAACATGTCACCAAATGTTTGGGCATCTTGCATCACAAAACAACAACCCCCTTGCCTCCCACTGGTTCCAGAAGCATCCACTACTACAAAAGCCAACTAAGGGAGCGCCGACATTTATATTAGGGGCGGCTCATACTTTGAGCCGCTCCTAATGTATGCGAAAAAATCCCTGGCTGTTGACCGCCCCTATCGACGACACATTAGGGGCGGCTCGTGTACCAAACGCCCCCTCATTGTTCGAGGGGGCAGTTCAATCACCAGCCTCCCCCCATCAGTCCACAATAGGGGCGGCTCTATATTGAGGCGCCCCTACAAAGGGTTGCCAAATTTTAAAATGAGACACTAAAATTAAAATTTCATAAACGACCACGGACGGAAAAACTTCCTAAATATGAAATGTAGATCTCGAAAAGTTATGAAACTTTGTAGTTGACCACTTTTAGTTCGAAATCATCCGGTCATGCAAAAGTTGTGTTCAAATGTCCCAAATTTGAAATTCAAATTTCGTAAATGACCTCGGACGGAAAAACTTTCTAAATATGAAATGTAGATCTCGAAAAGTTATGAAACTTTGTAGTTGACCACTTTTTAGTTCGAAATCATCTAGTCATGCAAAAGCTGTGGTCAAATGTCTCAAATTTGAAATTCAAATTTAAATAACGACCTCGGACGAAAAAACTTCCTAAATATGAAATGTAGATCTCAAAAAGTTATGAAACTTTGTAGTTGACCACTGTTTAGTTCGAATCCGTTTAGGGCCTCAAATAGTTAATTTACACTTTCGGATTTGTATAATATATGATGACGCGGAATGGGATATGAACACATATAAGTGTGTAGCGTAGTGGAGGGGAGGGTTGCACGCAAGCTCGATGTCGTGGGTTCGAATCTTGGCGGCCACAACATTTGCAAAAAGGCTGAAAAAATCACCATGTGTAGGGGATGTGGGTGGTGGCCGGTGGGGTCCTACCCCGATTAAAAAAATCTTTTGTTATTTTTTTTGAATTTTAAAAATGCGAAATCTGGGATTCACATTAGGGCGGCTCACTTGATGTGTTCACATTAGGGGCGGGTGAGGGCGCTTGTTTAGGGGCGGTGGGGAAAACCGCCCCTAGAGTCCATCACCAAATACCCTAATGTTGCTCAATGTAGTAGTGATCTCGGATGATGCCAATATCATTCTTCAAAAGATCTGGAAATCTAAAACCATCCCTCCTTTTCTCAAAACCTTTCCATGGAGACTTATAAGAAGACATTAGAAACTGGTGAGAGAGCTGGGAGATACTCTACTCACGTTGATCAAGAATGCACCTATTGTGGAGCCATAGAGGATGATAACCATCTCTTCTTTCTATGCGATCTTCCAACACAAGTTTCGGCATCTGCTAATCTTGCCATTCACACTCATAACATAAAGCACCATGAAGATGGAGTTGAACTCACTTTGCTACTATTGCTTTCAAATAACCCCTCAGATACCACTCTGTTTAAATTTCTTTTTATACTTTGGTACACTTGGAAAGCTAGGAATGACAATAGATTCCAGGGGAAAACTTGGAGCGCCTTTCAGGTACACAAAGCTGCGGATGCGCATATGAACTCCTACCTTGAGGCTACAAACAGCCAGGACACGGCTCGGGAACAGCCTCAAACCGACCACAATGCAAGTACTCTTTCTCAAGGGGGAATGCAAAGAACATCACAATAACCCGAACGACTACAACACAAGGTATGAATTCATCTATTGCGGGTAACCCACTTGTTGACACCTGTTATAGCATAAAATTACTAGTCAACTAATATGAAATAAGGGCTTAAAATGAATATCAACATAAGTCTAGGGGTTTAACTAACATAATTCCACAAGCTTTGGTGATTTATATATTTTCAGGGACTTAATAGATAAATGCAGAGAAGAATGGAGAAAGTTCCGACACCGAAAGAAAGGTGACATGGTCAGGGCCACGGGGGCCGGGCGGCCGGCCCAAATCTGCCCGGGCGGCCGCCAGCCTGTTACAGCCAATCGGGCTCATCTTTCTATGTCGGTTTACCACCGACCTTGAGGTTGTATCTACACCGTTATTGAAGGTCGGTTTGATCCAATGGTCATCGTTCATCGCCAAGGCCTATATAAGAAGACCCCCTGACCCCAGGGCTAAACCCTAATTCATTGCTAACTCATTCTATCTCATTATCTCTTAGTTGTAGAGGGGTCTCTTGTAACGATCAACTCTCTCTAAGAGATTAATGAAGTAGAATTAGACATGTAATTAGAAGTAGATTAGATCTAATTAGATCTAATCAAGAGTGAATATCAAGATGAGAGATAGATCAAAGAAACTTAATTAGAGTTCTAGATCTATTCTTGAGAGCTAAAGAGTGAGTGGAGGAGAAGAAGGGGAAGCATCGGACATGTCGGTGACTCCTCTACGCTTGTACCTCCGGGATCAAAGGCCTTATGGCACTTGATCCTGAGACTTCTATGGTGGATCAACTTCTTGTTTGAGTAAGTAATCGTCTTATCTTAAGTGTTCGTATTGTTCTTATTGTTCATAACTCTTATTTGAGTACTTTAATCTATGGGAATCTATAGATTAGAGGGGTATGCTTAGGTGTAGGCGTGGTGCCTAGATCGAAGTTACTTGTGAATGCACCCTACCTTCCGGAGCGTGGTAGTTCGTGGTAGTGACAGTACCATTGATTACTTTGGATTCCACATCCCGTCGGATAGGACACGCAGGACGATGTTGCTAGAGGAATAGTAAGTTTCGGCCTTACTTTCCTTTGAGTACGTCCCCTTTAAAACAATATCAACATAGCTTACAAGAATGAGAACTAGACAACCATAGGAATCTTCTTACCTCTTGATCCTTTCCTGTTCCTTGATTGCTGCTCAGGGATTAGTTATATGCCTCTGTTATCCTCATACCATCCTCCTTGTGGATTCGATATAAAACCCTCTCCCGGGTGAAATGCTCACTAGTATCCGTTAAACTGCGGATTATTATAAATATTTCTGTAGGCTTAACAAATACCAACACCCACCTACAATCCGGTCGCCAACTTCTCCTGCCAACTACTGCCGACTGGGATCAGTCAACCGGACCCCCGCAGTGTCTTCGGTGGCCCCAAACCAACAAGGTACGCCATATACTACCTCCCAACTTGCAGGAATAGATGAGCATATGCTGAACCAAACTCAGGTACATGCACACCGGACAACCAATATCAGCACGACTACTCCATGGCTCCAAATCAACAACCAAGGTATGAGCTCTACCTACAATTTAAATGCAGGAATAGAAGCCTGACAGTCTCCTCATGGACAGGCTCTTGGGCGACCACAGTACACCACCAGACAGTTTACATCTCCACTTCAACACCCAACTGATTTGCATGGTTTTAGATGTTACTCTGACGCATCCATTAGTCCAGACATTCCTCATGCAGGTATAAGACGAGCGGGACTGGGAGTTTTTATAGTCAATACTGACATAACTCCTCCCATTTCCATATTCATCAAGGCGTCCATGACTGAAGCCTCTTCAGTCATCATGGCTGAGATGGCTGCACTTGATTTGGCAATTCAAACTATGAACAGGTTGCAGATTCATGAAGCAAGCTTCCTAGTCGATAATCAGATGTTAGTCAACTATATCAACGGCCAAGATTAGGGGAATCCTCCAGATTGGAGGATCAAGCCGTACACGGAGGAGATCAACAATGTCCTGCTACAAAAAAATTTCAGGGTCCATAAGATTAGAAGGCAAGACAATCAAATGGCCGATCATCTAGCCAAACAAGCCCTTCAATATGATCTTTTAGAACAGCAGGACCAAGCAGGGATTTGTGTTAATCCCATCCATGAAATAGGGTGCCCCATAGTGGATGTGCTCTACTCTGTACACATCGACGATGTAACTGTTCAGCTTCTTGCTGCTAATGCAATATAATTAGCATTTTTTGTAAAAAAAAAAACATGTCACCAAATGGAATATAATGTTGAATTGTTGATGTTGAGTCTCTACGTCTTGCTATTTCAAGGACTTCATGTTATAAATTCTTTAAGCACCCATTTAAGTCCATTAAGGTGTCCATGGTCTTCTTAAATTTGTGGTGAATTTTTTTTAATCAAAATTGCTTAAGAAACTGTGAAATGTTTGTTGTGGAGGAAAGCAATATTAGCATCTAAGATAAAACCAGGTTTTAACAGAATGCTCTACCAGGTACGTCCGTTTGTAGCTACAAAAATAGTTACATTCTTCTTTAAGTTTATCTAAGACAAAGGGCATTGTGTCATGTGTAAGCTTGGTTTTGAGTCCAGCGCTACTAACAAAAATGTTTGATTTCAATTGGAATGACATGCTGAAGTTGATTATTGAAGGTTTTGTGCAGTCTCTTTGTGAATATGGATTATGTGTCAAAGTCACCGAACATAGTCCCTATTTGAAAGCATTCTTGAATTGGATTGTTCAAGCAATGATTTGGGAAAGTTTGAAGACATTATCCCTGAAACAAGCCGTGAGTATGCACAACTTGTTGAAGAGTGGAAAGATAATAGTATTCAAGCTACATATAGATCAAGAAGAATACACTAGCTTCCATTGCTATGGCAGTGTTTGTAATATCATGTAATCTATTTTATAGCAGCTTTATTGTATGAGTCTAAATGAGATAGAATGAAATTATATTTTTTTACTGTAGAATGAAATTTTCTTTAATATATATTTTTTGAAAAGTGTGATTTGATACATAGTAAATGTATTTGATTGTAAAACCAGTAGTAGGCGTGAGTGCCAAAAGGTGCACATGTTCTATTCACTACCAGAATCTGAATCTTTGCCTAGTGTTCTTGTCTTTTTGCCGAGTGTATTTTTTTCGGACACTCAGCAAAGAAAATCTTTGCTACTGCCAACTCAAAAAAACACACGGCAACAAAAAAAACAGTCAAGAAAGACTGTTTTGCCAAGTGCAAAAAAAAAAAGGCAGTCGTCAAAGAAACTCAGCAAAGACTCTCTTTGCCTAGGCACTAGGCAAAGAGAGTCATTGCTGAGTGCTTTTTTAGCACTCGACAAAGCAATTTTTCAAATCTATTTTTGAGGCCCTAAATGAGTTTAAATAAAAGAAGTTTTCAATTATAAAGTTTCATAACTTCTCAAGATCTATGAAGTTTATTTTGGTCATTTCTTCATTTGACAAAGCGTTAGTCAAATGAACAATGTTCACAAAACCTACATCTTTTTTTTTGAAAGACAAAACCTACATCTTTCTCGTACCCTCTCATAGTTTGAAGAGAGATTAATAAGATTTATGAACAATGTTACTAACACTTTCGTTTTTTTAGTTGAAGTTGAAGCTCTTCACTACCGAATTTGAGGGATTTGCCGAGTGGCTAGGACACCCAACGAAGGCAAAAAAAAACACTCGGCAAAGAGACCTTTGTCGAGTGTGACACTAGAGACCTTTGTCGAGTGTGACACTAGAGACCTTTGTTGAGTGTGACGTCACACTCGACAAAGGTCTCTTTGCCGAAAGTGCCTTTTTTCAGAAAAAACTTCAATCAAAAAAATGAACCGGTACACATCACAAGCGGTGACAAGTGGGTCATTTTGAGAAAACTTAGATCCCCCAATTTTATATATGTTTCGAGTCATTTTTTGCACTAACAACTTATGTGTATCGGTACTATTTACTTATGTCAAAAAAATAATAATGTATTTTTTTAGTGTAAATCGCTGCTTGACTTTAAACATAACTTGCTAACATTTCCTTTACAAATTACCAAACATATCAAATAATAGTTTGCTACACCATATCTACATAAATAAGTTGCTTCAATATAAAATGCAGACAAGTTGTTGCACAAAAGTTGTTTAGACCTGCAAAACAAGTTGTTATGGAATGTAAACAGGTTGTTACACAATCTACATAGTCTCTCACTAGCAACTTGGTCCCTGATTGTCATGTTCAACAAAGTTTCTACTAGCAATTAAAATCCCATAAACACAATTTTTATCATGCATGTTGAAACCATCAAAGAATTCAATAACATCATGAAATGTTTTTGGTACTAACTTGTGTGTTAGCCCATGCATGGTAGCAATTTAGGTGACAGCACTAATAGAAAGTTTACATGTAAGTTGGATCTCACATTAACGGTGTCAAAATGCATGCATATAAAGATCAAAAGTTGGTCGCTTCGTAGAATATATAATTGTACAATAAAATCGAGGAACGAAAACCATTTTTGAGGGTTATCATCAATTAAAACAGGGGCGGATCCAGGATTCAGATATAGGACCGGCTTATCAAGGGTTAAAAAAAGTATAGGATAGCATCACCAAATCCTTTTTGTCGACTTAAAAAATTATCAACTTTGATGTTGACTTAAAAAGCTATAATAGATTATCTTTAATCTCTTGGTCTTGAAAAAAATATTAAATGTCTAAATTGAAGATAAAAAGAGATATTGTTCATAAATCAAAAGTTCACATTATACTTATTTTGTCGAGACACGTAGCATTAGACAATCAAGGGATGTATCCGAGAAAAACAGTCTAGAGTTGATTTAGAAGGCTGTTTACTTATAATCCTAGTGATAGTGACAACTACACGGCCATAAGTAAAACGAAGTCAGTGTAGTTGTGTTTAGTTCCTCTGTCGGCCCCTGTCCCCAAACCAACTACACAATGCACTAACCTCATTCCATATACTCCTATACATGCTGTCACAAGTAAAACGACTTTGTTTATTGTCTACTTGTGATTAAGAAAAGGTTAAAATGTCACAAACTCCCCTAAATACACGTTTGGTTGTACATTAGTAATGTGATCCCTAGTCTCTGAAACCGTTAACATATAGCTAATAGAATGTCACTTGCTTTCTATTATTGAGATCCTAAATACGTGTTTGGTTGTGTAGTCATAAGTATCCTTGCTTTCTAGTATTGAGGTCCTAGTTATATATCCATCGAAGTGAGGATCCATGTGTGTGATGTACCGTAGAATGTCTAGCTAATAGAATGCCGAAGGCTTTGGATTCAAAGGCCACATAGATATGATATGGGTCGACTTTGTTTTTGTATCTCGGTCCAAATAGAATGTCACTCTTTAATTTCTTGACGAGAGGTAAAATGGTATTCTTTTCTTAAAAAAAGGATTTAGCAAATGCTTACATATATAATTCATTCTTGGACATGACTACACAACCCGCATGCCCAGGTGCAGAAAGCTCCACCTGCACGCCTCCTTTCGCACGAGCATGTCCTTTGTTCCTCTCGTGCTTCCCCCGCTACCTCCTCATCCACCCGGCTCCGGTGACGTCAATGTCGCCTCCGCTGCCCCCTCGCCAACCATAATATGAGCTTCCCCTCTAGATCCGGTGCAAGTGTCCCCACCTCCACCACCTCCAGGGCTCCACCACCGCCGACACAATAATATCAAGGTTCTCCTCTAGATCCGCGCGAGTGCCCCCGCCTCCACCACCTCCCGGGCTATGTCGCCCACGCCGCCGCCTCCACCACCGCCATCCACGACCACCACACCGAGAGTCTCATCTAGATCCGGGCGCGATTGCCCCTACCTCGAGTACCTCCTAGGCTCCAGTGGTGCATCACCGCCTCCGCCTCCGCCACCGCTGCCACGCTAATCCCAAGCTTCTTCCCTTCTTCTCCGATGAATATCCCCCCTTCGGCAGCATCACCCAATCTGCCTCTCCGCCTACCTTTCCGCCGTCTTCTCGACCGCTACTGCCATCGATCCGGCATCCACCCCAGAAGATTCCTTCGAAGCCCGAACAATACCAAAATCCCCCAAAACAAATGTTGCAGCAAGTGAGTTCATCTGCAATTTGTTTTGTCTTCCGCCATTCTGCCGCTCACTTGTGCATCGGACGGCCCAAACCCCAAACCTAGAAAACATAGGGTGGCCCAGACAGTGTTCGTGCTGCATGATGCGAGCTGCGCACTCCTAATCAATGAAGCATTTGGGTTCATTTTTTTGTTAGGCAAGCATCCATCTACATCCATTCCATTCTTCTTTAGGAGTACGCAAAACAATGGCCTAATATTTTTTTTTGTGAGGAACTAACCATCACACTAAAAATTACCTTTTTTCGATCAATACATTGCACTAAAAATTACTAACGCCCTGTTCGTCTGGACTATCAGCGCTTATCAGCCAACCATTTCAACAGTATTTTCTCTCACAGCATCAGCCAGTCAGCAGTACCTTTCTTTCAGAACAAATCAGCACCAGCCAACCAGCATCAGCCAAACGAACAAGGTGTGCACTTATTATTCTGTGGGAAGTGCGCTTATTATTCTGAAACAGCAATATATCATACCCATACTGAAATGGCATCATGGAAACGTTCTGATTCAATTTCACAACCTTAATGCGACCAGGCTAATTGAGATATTAGATATCTCGGTGCATGCATCCTTTGGCATATAAACGCAGACCGCTATTAATTAGCATAATTTTTTTGATCCTCGCTATTAAATAGCATTAGCTCTACTAGTATCTAAATACATATTTCCTCACACAAACACACATATATATGAGCATTATATATACATCCATGTCTCCATCTCCTGCTGCATCGATCGATCAGAGTATCCGCTGCCACCATGGATACGATCCATAACATAGTGGCTGCAGCGGTCCTTGCATTCAATCTCTTTGCAACAACAGCCAGAGGCGGCGCCGGTGCCGGCGCCCTGCCACCGCCGCACGACATTTCCTCCTGCCTCACCTCCAACGGCGTCAGCAACTTCTCCCTCCCGTCGTCCCCAAGCTTCGATCCGCTCCTGTGCT
Source organism: Hyparrhenia diplandra (assembly GCA_015847255.1). NCBI lineage: Eukaryota > Viridiplantae > Streptophyta > Magnoliopsida > Poales > Poaceae > Hyparrhenia > Hyparrhenia diplandra. The sequence goes on along the minus strand of JADLZK010009100.1, from coordinate 85,972 downwards.
CCTCCATGAGGTACCTCCGCTTCGAGAACAATCCCAGCGTCAGCAAGCCGGCCGCAGTGGTATTCCCGGCGTCGAAAGCAGCAGCTCCAGCGCGCGCGTGGTGTGCGCTGGCCGCAACGCCACCGCTGGCGATCCGCGTGCAGCGGCGGCACAGCTTTGAGGGCCTCTCCCTACACCACGGAGAACCACGTGCCCTTCGTGGTGATCGACCTCGCCAACCTGAACAGCGTCCATGTCGACGCGCCGCAGGCACGGTCTGGGCCGAGTCCGCGCCACCCTCGGCGAAGCTTTACTACGCGGTGGGCGGTCGAACCGACCCTCGCGTTCCCGCCCGGGACCTGCTCGACCGCCGGCCTTGGCGGCATCATCTCCGGCGGTGGCCGGGCTGTTGTCGCGCAAGTTCGGGCTCGCCGCCCGACAACGTGCTGGACGCCACCCTGATCGACCCGAAGCGGCAACACGCTGACCCGTGCGACCATGGACGGCGACGTGTTCTGGGCCATCAGCGGGCGGCGGGGGGGCAGCTTCGGCGTGGTCTACTCCTGGGCGCTCCGGCTCGTCACGGTCCCGGACAAGATCACCGTGTTCAGCGGCTACCGGACCGGTCCTGCCGACCTCATCGCCCCGCTGATCCACAAGTGGCAGTACGTGGGGCCGCACCTGCCGGACGATTTCTACATCTCGACAAGGATATACTTCCCGGGTGACCTGAACATGACGTTCACCGGACAGTTCCTCGTGCCGAAGCAGCAGGCCATGGCGGTGCTGAACGAGAGCTACCCGGAGCTGGGCCTCGCCGAGTCGGAACTGTCCGAGGTGAGCTGGGTGGAGTCGGCGGCCATGTTCGCCGAGCTGAACTCCGTCGCGGAGCTCACGGACCGGAAGATCGGCGTGGGAGAGTACGCGAAGAGGAAGTCCGACTACGCAAGATCTCGAAGCAGGACATGGTGGAGATCGCCCGGTACATGTCCAGGGCGCCGACGACGGGGTCCGTTCAGCTGAACCCCTACGGCGCGGCCATGGCGCGGATCGGGAGCACCGAGACGCCGTTCCCGCACCGTGCCGGGTACCTGTACAGCGTCCAGTACGCCATCGACTGGACGGCAGCGGACAACGGCCGCCGTGGCGGGGAGTTCATGGCGTGGCTGCGGTCGTTCTACGCGTTCATGGCGCCGCACGTGTCGAGCAACCCGCGTGGCGCGTACGTGAACTACCTTGACCTCGACTTGGGGACCGACAACTGGACGGAGCCGACGGGCATTGGAGCGTCCTACGAGTATAACGCCATGGTGGGGCAGAAGGCGGCGGCGTCCTGGGGCCATCGTTATTTTCTGCATAACTTCGATCGGCTGGTTCGCGCCAAGGCTAAGGTCGATCCAGAGAACGTGTTCAACCATGCACAGAGCATTCCACCTAGTTTGTGAGAGAGAACGCCAGGCAAATGCAATGACATGTAGCTGAGATAAAGGAATCCATGAATCTTGTTTATGTTAGTTATTTAAAGTTTTGGTCTACAAATTTCAGATAGTTTGCTGGAGTTCTTGTGTCCTGGTTGTTATGGCGCTAAAGCTGCGGCCATGGCGCCATTGCTGTTAATCGAGCAATCTTGCCCCTGATTAGGTTACCCACACACGAGGAATATTGCATAGCTTGATGCGTTATAAAAAGAGGAAGAATAACTGTTAAACAACAATGTTATTAGCAAAATCTTTCTTTCTTTGATGCACAAAGCTACTAATCTTACTAATACTAATTAGAGGAAGTCTCTAAGTTAATTCCCACTAGAAAAAATCCTAAAAATTGTCATAATAATATAAAACAAATGACCTTTAATATGGTATACTCTATCATCATCCTCGATAATAACCATTGAATATTGTAATTTATAAAAATAAGGGAGTTGCTATATCCCCTAGGAAAAAGGTGAAAAACCCAGATGACGGGAAACAACCGTTGGATAGAGATCCAACAACCAGATCTGTTTTCTACCTCTATCCTTTGTCTGCTTCCTACGAAAAATGAACCCGCTAATCCTATACAGCCAACTACCGGGCATGCCAAACCTTAACAGGCACATGATCCGAAACCCGTAACTAAAGTTTGTGCTCATTTAGGCCACAATGTAGCTACCGCCCAATAAACATACATAACACCATACACAAAAAATTACAACCCAGCCAGTTTACTGCTCCCAAGTCGTCTGCAGCTGATCCTCTCTTAATCGATCAGCACGTCATATATTCATGCTTATCCAAGCGATTTCCCTTAGGTCGATTGCTAAGCTAAGGAGCTAAGCCAAGGGCCTCACGCTAGCCTGTTCCCTCCTCTTCTTTCACTCTCCTGGTTTCTTCCTTCAAAGCACCCTCCATGTCAGACTTGTTATCCAGAGTATACCAGAAGAAGTCCTTTCCTAGAATAGATAGGCACAATCAACCATATCAACATACATAATTCACATGGCTATTAGTAATTAGCAAATCACGGGCCTCGAGAACTTAGTACACGGCGCTGCCATTCCAAGCTACGAAGTGACAAAGCCATCAAGACAATTGACATTGTATTTCCACCTAATGTCCAATGAAGCTTAAACAAAGATGGCTACTGCAACTTAAGCAAATTGAGATTTAGAGGCAACCAAACCATGGTGACATTGACACAACTGTGCCTCATCAACACACATAAACGCAAACACAAAGCAAATAAAAAAAATAGTAGGAACTAAACATGAGTGATGCTCTAGGAGATAACAGAGAGAAAATAAATGACAGGAAGACAATTGATCCAACACAGATTAACAAAGTGAACACCATCAGATGGTAATTTTAACCTTGCAACAGCACAATTGATCAAGAAATGGCAGGAAGACATACAGTTCTTGCACCAAGTTTATCATCGCAGAAATGACACAGGCACAACACATTTGTCTAGCCTATTGCAAACAAATTAGAAACCACACAAATGAAAATTGCAAAATTCACATAGTGCAAAATGTATTTTATGCCAATGCAATTATACTAACCATGTACTAAAATTTTTTAGATACCTGCAATTATACTAACAGCTCACAACACTCTCTTGATATTGGAAAAGTCAAACTCCCAATATAAGTATTACCTATTTTAGACATTCCATATAATACTTGAAGGCATCCATTGCACATGGTAGCTATTATATAAGAATATTCTAGATTTACTAAGAAATGATGACTACAGTTTAAGGATTGGTACCAGTGGAACTATCACTTGAACCAATAGTTTTGGCAACATTTCACAATAACAATCAGGATTCGCAAACTAGGACACAACCACAAAAGCATGCTACAACTGCTACTCCACAACACTAATCCATAGATTTCTAGACCGTAGATACTTTGGGTGTATGCACAACACAGCCACAACCAACTTGTCTATACCATTTGTAGGATTAAGGACGGTGCCGCAAGTGGTGCAAAACTAAAGGTAACCAAAGTCAATGAAGGTCGGCAGGCAAAAGCATCAGCAAGCACATCTATGCATGGATGATCAGAATCATATCATAGCATTAGCAATTGCATAGCATACATGACGTAGCTGGTGGCTGGTCGGGAGCGGAGCAACTACTTGCAGCCTACAGCTTCATCATCTAACTTACAACAAGCAGCAAAGGCATCCCGTATAAGATTAACTTCTCACCATTCATAAGAATAGACAGATTTCTAACTATCAATGCACAATCCTTAGAGGACAAGTGACATATTTTTACTATGGAAGGACAATATACAGATTTCTAGCTATATATGCACAATCACGGAGGACAAGTGATATTTTTACTATGAAAAGACAATAGACAGATTTATATGCACAATCAAAGAGGAGAAGCGATAATTTTTTACTATGGAAGGACAATAGACAATATGTATCCATATAGGCAAAATCACATATGACAAGTGAGGACAAATTGACAACTTGATCCTAATGACATATCATTTATTTTTGGCTAACTGCATGCAAACAATAGGGGAAAATCACATTGGAGTAGGAAGTACTCCAGACCACTGATATTATGGATGGGGAAAACTATCAGGTACTATAAAATGTCAATAATTTGGTTCAGCTCAAATCAAAACTATTTTCAGTACACTTCTACCAATAAAGTTGAATCCTCCTAAATCATGTACATCATATGTTGTAGGTACCATTGACACAACCAAGTGTGAGCACACAACAAAGCTTTGATCTAACAACCCCAGATGGGATCAAGGAATGGCAACAAATTATGTCATTTATGTCAAAACACACAGATATTGAAAACCTTGAATTAAATTATGCCTAGACTTGAAATTGCAATTGACGAGAACTATAATTGCAGTACCAAGTACTCACAATTTATATTATCAATTGTTGCAATGTAGTCAATCCATATCTTTTTACTTGTCTGCAATTCAAATAGAAACTATAGACAACAATATAGTTTTGCATATACAATTAGCACTTGCAATACCGTGATAAAATTCTAGGGATGTACACATCGCTGTATGATCTTGGGAGAAGCAGCACCTTGGCCTACAGCAAAAGTGATAGTATTGACTTACTCATACCTATATTCAACTGCAGCACCAACAAGTTACATAGCAGATTTGAAGCAATAGAAATATTAGAAATGCCACAATATTCACTTACTCATACCTATAGTTACCCACAAGTAACATTGCCATTTCCTTGATTCACTTAAAGCATAGAATAGGTTCCTAGGTTTCTCCACAACCAAGATTAGTTTCTTCCACATTTCTCCAAAACATGCATAAACAAACACAAATCAAAATAAGACAAATGAGGGGATGTCTTCTCCAAAACATCTTTCTTTACAAGACACATTGTAGAAATTGCAAACTAGTAACTACGAGAAAAAGACAAAACAATTGCATATGCCTATTGCATATGCTCAGAACTCAATTGCATATGCCCTACACACCTGCAATTTACATTATAGCAGACTACAATTATATAACTGAATCTTTAAGTTGTTTGGTTTACATATTCTCAGAAGTAGTTCTTTAGTATCACTATAGTGCTATGAAAAAAAGAAACAACAAACAGATGAAATGAATGTGAGACTCAGAATTCATACCTCATTTTATCAAAAATAAGTAGGCACTAACAAACACATGTGCGATTCCCGATGAGCAAGTTATATTGTCATAGGGAAATGAACAATGAGGGTTGGCGATTTATTTGGTTACGGTCGAGATGGTGAGCAGTTTGAGTGAGGAGAAATGCCACGATGAGGATGCCAATTAACGATGATAGACCGCTCGAGCCCAATGGTGACAACCAAGATCCATCAATCACAATGGAGTGCTAGGTAAGCCTTTGGTACCTGACCAATCAACAAACTTAGAGTCAACATCATGTAAGCCGAAGGAGAGAAGGAGGAGAGGGCCGGACGGAGTGAGGGAGAGGGCCGCGATGAGGAGCGCCCGTGCTCGTGGGCGGGCGTGGGCGGCAAGAGCCGGGCCCTGTGTGGCACTCGCATGAGGGATCGAGTATCGCGGCGCCGCGTGAATAGGAATGAGCTCGACAAACCCTAACAACCTCAATTTATATGGGACACTATTATCGGGCCTCGCCTGGGCCTTAATTATGGGATTTTCGGTGGCGAGCCTTTAAGGTTGCCCAAAATCAGTTTACCGTGGCGGGCAGGTTAGGATGCCCGGCAACGTCTGCCACGGAAAATCAATTTTCTGTGATGGGCAAAAGTTTTTGTCACGGTAAACAAAAACGACCATCACGGTTAATCGGAGCATTAACCGTGGCGGGCCAAAAAAAGTGCCCTCCACGGAAATTTTTAGGGCAGTATTACGCAAAAAGAAATCTTGTAGCAGTGTTCTTTCAAGTTTCATCTTACTATAGCAAAAAAAAAATGCATTCAAATATCCTCGTAGAAACGTTGGATATATATATATATATGCAAATCAGAACTTTTTCTGAACTCCAGTGAATACGCGCACAGACACGCCAGTACGGGAGAAGAGAGCCACAATCACTCAAATCGAAGAGACGATTCCCACTTTCATCAGAGTGACCACCTTGAGGCCCGCGCGTCTGTACAGATCCAATATACACTGAGGTCAAGTCTTCTTCGAACCATGTCCACAAATAAATTTTCAGTTTGTAATACAATATTTTTGTTGCACGTACTGTTCAGCATATTTTGACTCCCTTGTTTCTCGTCATTGCATGCAGCTCTCCGTGATTGCCTCTTCTGGCCACTCCATGAAAGGCAGATAACAACCTCTTCCAAAACATCAGCTCGCAATTGGCATGTCTGATCCGTGCCACTATCGATCTCTCCGAAGTTCAGATTTGTAGCAGCTTGTTGTGTTTTGCTTCTTCATGTTCTGATGAACTTGTCACTGGATTCCACTGAAGTCTGAACACAAACACACAAAGACTGGCTTAGAAAGCTGCCACCACGGCTCAAACCCACTTCCATGAGAGCGACCTCCATTGCCTCACGATCGAGCTATATGCTGATATGCATTTCCAATACTGAAGTCAGTCAAGTTTTTGTTGCATGGTTCATAAGTCACTCTTACCCTCTCTCAAGAAGTCAAGCTCACTCTCCCATTTCTGGCTTTGCACATTTCTGGTCCGAGTTTCCCTTCCTCCTCTCACACCATTGAACCAGATCGTGCTGTGCTGCTGTCGTCGACGATGGCGCATCTCCTGCCTCGTTTCCCATGGCGTCACCAACTTCACCCTCCCGACGTTTCTTCTATAGCTACGCCGCGATCCTCAACTCCATCAGCAACCTCCGGTTTCACGCTCCCAGGAGTCAGCAAGCCGGCCGCCCGTGGTGCTCCCGGCGTCCAAGCAATAGCTCCAGCGCGCTGTCCTCTGCGCGCGCAGAACTTGTGCGACGCTGGGCGAGCTCTACTACGCCGTGGGGCGGTCAAGCCGGTCCCTGGCGTTCTCGGCCAGGTCCTGCTCGACCATCGGCCTGGGCGGCATCGTCTCCGGCTGCGGCTTCGGGCTGCTGTCGCGCAAGTTCGGGGAACGCCACCGACAATGCGCTGGACGCGGTGCTCGTCATCGCGGGACGGCAGGGCCTTCGACCGGGCGACGGCGATGTTTCATGCGTGGCGATGTGAAAAATCTCGGTCCGAAAAATCCAAAATTTCCGAAATTTCCCGTTTACGGTTGGATCCGAAATTTTTCATTTATCGTCCAAAATTTTCAAAATTTTAGAATATGTCCATCCAAATAGACCCCCAAAGCCCACCTAATTAATGCATGCTTCATTTTCTCTCCTCTTCTCGTCTGGTTCAAGTTGCCACCGCCGTAACACACTTTCGCAACACACTCTGCACGCTCCAGCCGTGTCGTTGTCTTCTTATTGGATTGGCAATTGATAATATATTTTATTTAGTTTTTTTGTGTTAAATGGTTTAGAAATGATGTATGTGTTTTCCTGAATAAAATAAGTTATTTTTTGTCTGAAATTTTATTTCTATCGCCGATAAATTTCCGATATATCCGATATTCGCGTTTATTGCTGACCACCGAAATTTTTAAAATATCGGTAGAGAAAAACACATGGCCTGGGGCGTGGTTTACGCCTGAAAGCTCCGGCTCGTCCCGGTCCCGTGCAATGTCACCGTCTTCTCAGTGGGACGAACCGGTTCTGTCGATCTCGTCGCCGAGCTGGTGCACAGGTGGCAGTTCATGGCGCCAAGCCTCCCGCACAACTTCTACTTGTCTGTGTACCTCCAGACTGGCAAAGTCGGGCCCTCTTCGTCGGACGGCGGCAGTGTGTCCGTCTCGTTCTCCCGGCCAGGTGCTGGGACCCAAGCACCATGCTCTGTCAGTGTTGCGTCAAAGCTTCCCAGAGCTTGGGCTGGCCGAGTCGGAGATCGCCGTAACGAGCTGGCCGGACGCGACGGCGCAGTTCGCTTGCCTCGACACGACGGCCGACCTTTCGAAGCGCCTGCTGGGGCGGTCGATGTTAGAATTGTTAGAATCTTAAAACATAGCATTGTAACTTGGTCAGTCACAAAAAAAAAAAAAAAAAAGCATTGTAACTTGGTCAGGCAACATGCCTAGTGTATAGCAGCAGCATGCCTTGTATGTAGTAGTCAAAATGTGATTCATGTAACGAGAAACAATGGAAGCCACCAAAAGGGGCTGTTCCCTTGCACTATAAACATGATGAAACTGAGAGCTAGGCGAGGAGGCCATATCGTTCCTCCCATTTGTCGATCTCTTTAGTCTTTACATGGTATCAGCCGCATAAAATCTCCCATGGGCGTCCAATTTTGATCCGGCCACACTTCATCATCTGCGGCCAAATTTTCACCACCTCTCCGTACTCATGGCCGAATCCAGCGACGCCATGACTGCTAATCCTTTCGGTTTCCTCCCACCAGTCACCGAGAGGCAATTACATGATGTGGTATGCCCACGTCTCTTCCATCCTCAGCGGCGCTCATCTCTCCACCTACATCACCACTAATGCCAAACCACCAGCCGCATTCAAGGAAGCCACGGTCGACCCCATGACAGGGAAGAAAGGCTCTCCGGTGCCCAACCGAGAGTATGGCAAGTGGATCGCAAAGGATAGCCAAGTACTCAGCTATCTCTTTGGGTCCCCTCCAAGGACATCTTTGCACAAGTCTCCACTGCAAAATCGGCAGCCGAGCTCTAGGCATTGACCTAGGGGCTCCATGGGTCGCAATCTTGCGCCTGTGTTATTTCCACCCACATGGCTCTTGCCACTTCGACCAATGGGACATACACGGTGGCGGAGTATTTCACCAAGATCAAAGGTCTCGCCGACAAGATGGCATCGGCTGGGCACAAATTGGAAGACGAGGAATTCGTCTCACCACTACCATAAAACTTAATACCCTTGAGGGTCGAAAACCCTCGAGGAAAGCCCCAAAACCGCCAAGGAAACAAATCGTGACTGTCAGCCCTCAAGGAATGTCCTCCAAGGGTAGATGGACAAGGAATACCTATTAAGTGTCAGCGTTGTTCTGTCAAGGAAACAAGTAAGCAGTCAAATTGTGTATCATTTCTTTGAGTGCCAATGACTTTTCTTGAGTGCCGACAATGACCCTCAAGGAAATATATAGGAACAAAAGAGGAAAAAAAAACGCTACTTGTTCTAGCTGAGAATCGAACTCAGGACTTGATTGACTTACCATTGCACCACTAAGTCTTTTGGGAGTTAGTAAATGTTTCCTTTTTTTTGAACCCCAAAACTCTAGGAACATAAAACTGGAAAAGGTTTCCGTGGCAGCTACAATAATTTACTTGAGTGTTTGCACTCAAGAAAACTAGCAACTCCTTGGCGGTTTCTTGGTACACCCAAGGAAATGTGAATTACCTTGACGGTTTCTAATAGCACTCAAGGAAATATAGAATTAACTCGGCGGTCTTGGTTAGCACTCAAGGATATGGATTTTTCTTGGGGTTTCATAAAACCCCAAGGTAATGATATATCCTTGGGGGTTCAATTTAGCCCCTCAAGGAATTGCTGGCACTCAAGGATATTCAGTTTTCGTTTCGCAAAAAAAAAAGGACATTCAGTTTTCTGGTACTGCACATGTCCTAGCCAGACTTGATCATGAGTTCAATCCAGTTGTCACCGCCGTGTCTACAAGGGTAGAACCCATTACTGCACCTCAACTTTATGTGCAACTAATTGCTTTTGAGCAGCGCCTAGACTTGCAGCATGGGAGCCCTCCATCATCTGCCGTGGCCCGGATCAGGAGCAGTGACATGCCATGCCCGCATCGCGCCAGGACCTGTACGGCGTGCAGTACCAAGTGTACTAGGACGACGACGACCTCGGTGGCCACGCCGAAGGCAGCGGTGGCTTCTGCATGGGTGGATCTGGTCGCTATACGCGTTCCTAGCGCCCCACGTGTCCAATGACCACTGGGGCGCGGGTGTCAACTACCTGGACCTCGACCTTGGTGCCAACAATTGGACCGCCCCGGGCCCCGGCGGGGGAGGATCGTCGGAGGCCTAATCGGATGCCTTGATGGTGGGGTGCACCTAGCATCATCAAACGCCGCTCCTAGCAAGCGTTTTTAAATAGCGGGCTAAGCCTTTTAACAGCTACATCCCCAAAAGACTAACCAAAACTATAGCGGGCTAAGCCAATTAGCGGCTGAGCAAAAAAACATGTCAAACATTAAGTAATTTTACACATAATTAGAAGATGAAAATATTACAAATACCAATAGGCACATATAGTTCAAACTCTTACCGACACATTAGACGAAAGTTCGTATTTCATACATGATACATCAGACATCCCATAGGGTCATACATGAGTTCAATGTCTATACTTAATTACCTTCTGTATGGGGCTGAGATATGGCCATCGCAGCAATTGCAGCAGCACTGCTGCTTTCAATCTTGTGCGCTTGCCACTTGCCGCTGCCCTTTGTAGTCGCGGCAACAGTAATAGCCGGTGATTAAGAAAAAATATTACTTTCTATTGTGATTTTTTTGAGAGGAATTCTATTGTGATTTTCAACATATCAAATGAAAAACTAGTGATAATACCTAAAGTTACTTATCTAGACCTGGTGGGTTGAATCAGTGAGCGTCTCTCAAGAGGTATCGGTTGCTTCAGGAGGGTCGAAGGACCTCGCCACCGGACACCCAACGAACTAATCGAAGTGGAACCCCGTACTGCTTCCGGCCTCTTGCTCCACCTTTTCCACCACCTCCTCCTCAGACAAAGACGAAGCTATAGGCAATGGTAACCAGGTCACTACACGCTTCCCTTGACCCCTGCCTCTCCCTCAATCCCTCCCCAACTCTTCAATTGCATCAAGCCCTCTTTGATAAAGCGACATTACATTCCTCAAACCGCCTACCATCTTTGTTCAATCATCTAAAATTAAAAAGAGTAAACTAATAAGCACAGATAAACAAGACTTACTTAGAAAGTGATGAGGACTTCACTACGCGTAACACGCCGACACCATGGTCTTTCCCAAGTTGCAACTCGTCTACGACTCAGCTGCCACGTCACCCTCAGATTCAGCAGACATGTCGTCATCATTTCACTCATAACTTCCTCATACGCTACTGAAATGGGATGTTCTTGGATGCGATGAAAGGGGACAACGACACCGTCGTTTTGGATCTGGTCCCTGCTCCCGAACGCCCGTGGATCATTCTATGTGACCACGGCAAGGTGCTGCGTCTCCTATTTTGGGCCAACTTAGCCATGTATCGAGTCGGGCCTTAATACCAAGTTGTGGGCACCTCCATGCTGGTCGCCCCCAACCCTAGCCTCCTCTCTAGCATTATAAACTCAGTAGCCACCACCACCGTTTAGGGTCGGATTTTTTTAGTTTGAGTTTTTCATCGAGAATCTTGATTGATTCATTATAACTGTTGTGGAGACAATTCCGTTTACAACGATACAAGGCCCCGTTCTTGATCTCTTCCATCGTGTCGATTAGTCCTTCGAACTGAGTTCTCGAACCCCATATTTATAATCATGTCATTCATATTTGCAATAATCCAATTTGCATTGTATTTACCTATTCATGTCGGTGTTCTTCGATTCGCTTGTAGGAAAGTCTTCTTGGCGAGGTCAATCAAGTCGCGGTTGGTTGATAACCGTCGGAGCTGTGGTGTAGCGGTTGCGGGTTCAAATTGTGTTGATTTGAAGCCGGATTGTCAACATCGACATCTCCACCAATCAAAATTACCACATACCTCACGGAAGATCATGTCGCTGCCTTATTAAGTGGTATCGATTCCAGGTTTACCGCAAGGTATAATCTCATTTGCCCTTAAATTAATATTTGTTCATTACCCATAGTCCACAAGAAGTCCAAAAATATTTTGATTTCCGTTGTCCTATCACCCTTTGTGTCATTGCAATTTTGCTTAAAATTCACTTTGTTGAGTTTGTGTTTGTGGTCGAGTCTAGTTGCTGGTTTAGGTTTGTGTTCGTGTTCGTAGTTCAATCGCCCATTGCTATGATTTTTGTTTCCGGCGCTATCCCATCCACGGATCCCAAATATCAAGTCGAAGCCACCACATTACTCGACTTGCCCCGCGAGCCGCCTTGTGTGATTTCTCGCCGCCCGCTAACCCTAGGTTGTCGGCCGCCGTTTCACCCGCAACGCAACCCTTTTACATCGTCCCGCGAATACCTATTGCTGTTAGTCATAGGGAAGATTGGTTCAGTGATCGGAGTTCGATTTTAGGGACGCTTTGCCCTAACTGCCGCCGCCGGGTTGTGCCTTTAGAAAACCACAACTTGAGATACCTTCGATAATACAGGCATAACTTTTCGCCGCGTTTGTCCGATTGAGTTGAAATTTTACAACAGCTTCTTGACTTAAAGTTGAGTTGGGCTGAATTGTCTATGTCGGTCAATCCATTCTAAAAATTTAAAAAAAAATCAGGAGAAAATAGAAAAAAAAAAAAATCATCAAAGTTTTTGCACGCTTTTACGAGAACGTGCTGATTTTTTGTAGGCCATATGCCACCTTTGTTGGAGGTGCAATTTCTTGTGGTTCCTTATTCTGTGATCCTTGTCCCAAGAAAATATTAAAAATAGTACAAAAATAAAAAAAAATTTGTGATACCTGGGGATGCCAAAAGTCCGAGAAAAAGACGAAATCGCTTGTAGTGTTTGTCGCGTGCTTGTTCAATATATGCTTTCATCCAACGTCCCTTCTGTTTCATCTTGTTGCGCTACAACTAGGCATGTCTTAGCCAGCATTTGTGACATGTACTTTGGATATTTTTGAACACTCGCTAGTCTACATTCGTTATTTGCTAATCGATCCTTGTTGCCATATTGTGTGGCTACCTATAGCTCAACATATCCTTCCTCACAAGACAAAACCTCCTCTGCAACTCTTACACAACAAGCCCGCCGACCGATTGTACTGCCTATGTGGCTTTGGTGAGAACACTTGTAAGACGGTGGTAAGATGTTTTAATATTGCATTCCACTTATACCACCATTCTCGCCACCTCCCGGTAGTGTTAGTTGCTAGGGATAAGATTATGTTGTTGGCTCTTGCTGTTTTCAAACCATGTCGGGGGGACAATGTGGCCTCTCTGACGGACTTCAATGAGTGTGTGTCCACGGCAAAGCGCGACCACACTTCTTACTGACCAACGTGCATTCATGACCTAGCAATTCAGCACACCGACTCACAACCTTAACAATCTGATCACCGGATTGAACATGTTGAACAATGACAACTTTGAGCAGCCACACCGTGATAATGATGATTTTGAAGATGGTGATGGTGATGCTGATTTTGATCGTGATGTGGACCGCCTTCATCGAATCATCATGGTAACGCAACCGTGGTAGTAATAATAATGATCCTTTTGGTAAGATTAAATTCTCCTTGCCGTAATTTGTTGGTAATGTTGATCCTGAGGCATATTTAATTGAGAAATTGCTGTTCAACAAAAATTTGACTCTCATCAAGTTCCCGCTAAGCAATGAGTTAGGCTTGCCACTAGTGAATTTACTAATTTTTGCTTTATTTTGTTGGCATGACCTTAGTAGTCCTGCTAATGCTAATAATGTTGTTGCTATACCTCAAACTTGGAATGCTTTAAACCATCGCATGAAATCTTGTTTTGTTCCTCTAGGGCGAAAAGCCTTCACCAACATTCTTGCCGGTGGTGATGGTGGCGGCACCCTTGGAGCGCCGTTCTTCCCATTGGGGACACCATTATGGGGCATCGTCTCTTGAAGCATGGAGTCTCGAGGTGAAAACCCAGTCTGGTTCTAGACGAGCGACGACGACGCCATCGCCATCACTTCCTCCTTGGAGGCACCGCTTTTGGAGACTCATCTTAGCTTTTGGTAGTGTCGGAGGTGGCCAAGTTGGCCCGTGTGCAGCGGCAGAGGAGGTGCGCAAGGTCGGTGTTGGCGGCAAGGCGCAGAGCAGAGGGCCCATGGGTGTTGGAGATCTTGAATTGTGCGCATGGTACAGTGGTGATCTCGATGATGGCTGGACGGAAGTGGTGCTCTCTGAGCAGTTTCTGATATCTAAGTCGTGGGCAGTGGATTGTGAGGCGGTGGGTGTGGCGAGGCCCCCATGTAGAGTAGCCAGGATCAGTGGTCTTCAATGGTGTCGTGATGGGATTTTACTTCCGACGCAATGCTGGAGCAGGGGGATCGACGATCATGGGTATGCGGCTTGAGGGCGATAGTCTCGTGGTCGAGGAGCTCTGGTAGCTGTTCGGGCTTGTAGCGGGCTGCGGCTTTGGGCGTGGCATAGCGTTGGTGATGACGACACAGTTTTTGTCGGCCCACTTCCGGCTCCTCTCCCAGGTGGTGGCGGTGTAGAGTTGTGTTGTGTGCGCTGTGTCGACGTCCCAATCCGACCGCCCTTGTGGATGGAGGCTCGTGTTGATAACTCAATCCAACCGAGTGGAGTGTCATGTTTATTTTCTCTCATCCGAGTTGTGTTAGTTGCAACGTTTTAAATAGCGCGCTATAGCGGCTAGAAACAATTGCCCCGATGCTATTGCACTTTTTCGTGCTATTGGCGCTTATTTGCGCTTATTGCACCGCTATTGGCGCTATTCGTTGCCGCTATTGCGCCGCTATAGCGCCGAGCAGTCGCCTGGCGCTTATTGCGCGTAGCTGCCGCTATAGCGTGGCTATAGCGGTGCTATAGCATCCAATAGCGCCAGAAAAGCCCGACGCTATTTTTCATAGCATGCTATTTAAAAACGCGTTAGTTAGTTGTGTTGAGTTGCTTTAGTTGGGTCGTTTCGACCAAGTTGAGTGCCTAGTTGTGGTGGAGTTGTATCAAAGTTGTGTAGGATGAGCGTGGTTCTCCTCGCCTGTATGGTTTTGGCCCGGTTTCTATCAAAAATACTGGGTGGGGCACTTGCCTTCTTTTTCTTTATTCGTTTAATAGAAATCGCGGCCAAACTTTTGTCGCCCCTTCGAAAAAAATATTACCAATGCGATTTACGCTTTGAAACGCAACCATTAAAACAAGGTGATAAAAGTGTGGAAGAATACTATCAAACTTTGATTATTGGTTTAGCAATGAAGATAATGAAGATGCTAGTGCTAGGCTCTAGTGGCTTACATCCTGTAATACAAAATATTCTTAATTATAAAGAATGGACTACATTTTTCCGATTGTATTATTTTGCTATTAAGGCAGAACGGGAAGTACAGGGGACACCATCAATAGACCGAGAAATGTATCAAGAAATAAATTCCAAATTTTATTAAATAAAATAAATTAACTAAATATAGAAAATAGAGATTTTATGAAATGTACCGAGAAAATTCCATTAAATGAAATAAATTAACTACATATAAAAAATAGACCGAGAAATGTACCAAATTTTAACATGGAGTACCACGTATTGTACAAGGAGAGCAGAAAAAAGTTTGGAGGGCAGACGAGGAAATTTTTTTTGCCAAGTGCCATAGGAAAACACTCGTCAAAGCTAAGTCTTTTATTGAGTCTTGCCATAAAAACATTCGGCAAACTAACTATTTGCCGAGTATCAATGGCAGACACTCAGCCGGCGGAAGTGCCTAACAGACGTCGCATGTGGCAGATGTTTACCGAGTGTTTCTTGTTAGCCAAGTGTTTTATTTTCCGCACTTGGTAAAGAGCTGCTTTGTCGAGTGTTTAATTTACGGCACTTGGCAAAACACTGATTTGTCAAGTGCTTTAGTTTCGCTCAGTGTTCTTCTAGATGCACTCGGCAAAGTGGCAGTTTGCTGAGTGCCCGACAAATTGCACTTGGTCAACAATCAAACACTCGGCAAATAGCTCGTTTCCGGTAGTGCACTTTACATGGTACAGGCTCAATGACAATGCCTACTTGATGTGTCATCTATTATCTACATATGCTATTTGATCGCAGGAACATTTTTTTAAGATAAAAATTTGGGAACATATGAATGACAGGCATATTTTTATTATGAACTCCATGACATCAATTTTTTTTTTTTTTTTTTTTTTTTTGAAAAAACATAGGATTCCATTACTTAACAAAGACGAAGCTGTTAGAACCATTACATTGTTAATGGTTACATCTTGGAGCGCCTCAATGAAAGGGCACTCATGCACATGGGTTGGGTTGCAACATAAACCCTCAAAAGCATTGTTATGGGAGAGGGTATGGGACAAGCTCTGCCTAGCTAGAGAATTCGCCATTTGGTTGTTTTCTCTCGCGAATCCTCGGCACCGTAATTGAACTTCCCGCAAGTGCTGGAAAGACAAGCTCCGTGTAGGGCTTTATTCTCCAGTCCGCGGGTTGGTTCTGTCGGCGCCGTTGATGTAGTTTACCAACTGTAGGTTGTCTGATAGAAGAGCCGCATCGTCTCTTATATTCATCCTGCAAAAAATAGAGGTTGCTAGAGCTAATCCTGCAGACTCGGCCATCAAAACAGATGCTGCATCTGACATACAAGCTTTAATGAAAACAGAAATGGGAGGTGATATTGAGGAGTTAACAATAAATATTCCCAGTCCTGCTCTCCTTGCCGTGCCCCCAGGTACATCTGGTGTGACAGATGCATCAGCATAACACCTGAAACCATCCAAGACAGAGGGAAGTTGAAGGAGGAACCTGTCATTAGCGTCATGTGTGATGTTGACTTGATGACAGGGAGCCTCCTGAGTTGGTCTGTGGACCGGCAGGTAGGATGCCGAAGCCCCCTGAAAAACTGAATTGTGTCCTTGCTGTGTAGGGTGACTCGGTGCATTATGACCTGCATGATGAGAAATTGTACCTTGACCGTGAGGGTCCGCCACAGCAGTTTGGACCGATTCATCTTGAATTGCTTGGAGGTGGTTCTGTCGTTGTGCCTACTTGTCCCTTTTATACGTTGTAGTGTCGTGAAGGTGTAAAAAATATTACAAGTCACAATTCAAATGACGTACTTGCTGAATTATTACTGAGCTTCTCCTTTGACTTTGTTGATGGTGATGTATACCCATGGTGATATCATGGCTGCCAATGCAATTATATTGTAATCACAGTTATGGTCTTCATAACCTTTTTCAGACCTGGATGACAAGGATTCAGATTTATATGCACATACAAGGGCCCATCAGGTTGACTTGATCGACATCATGTTGAAACTCAAACTATTGCATGCCTTTTGCTGCGTTACAGTTACTACACTACATAACTCAGATTACGGCAGTTATTTATTGTTGGCAGCCGGCTGCATAACTAGCTCACAATGTGTACAATGTTGACCCTTCTCATTTGATAGGGTCAGACAATCACAATGATAAAAAGGTTAAGTAGTCTGCCAACCACTACGTGAAACACGTACTATAGGGGCGGCTGGCGGTGCTCAGAGGCGGTTTTATCAGCCGCCCCTAAACTCCCGTTCCTAGAGTGGTTTCATTGAGCCGCCCCTATTCCAGAAATCGCATTTTCAAGATTTCAAGATTAAAAAAATAACAAAACTTTTTTTTTAATCGGGTGAGGCCCCACCAGTAAGTCGTGCAGCATGCGCCATGGGGATTCAAACCCGTGACCTCTCACTCATGCGCAATGCCTCCCCTCCACTAGGCTACACATGTGTATGTGTCCATACCTCATTCCGCATTCTCACATATTATACAAACCTGAGTGCAAATTGACTATTTGAGGTCCTAAACGGATTCAAATTAAAAAGTGGTCAACTACAAAGTTTCATAACTTTTCAAGATCTACAATTTTCATTTAGGGTGTTTCTCAATGCGAGGTTGTTTATAAAATTTGAATTTCAAATTTAAGACATTTGAACGTAGGTTTTGCATGACTAGATGATTTAAAATTAACAAGCGGTCAACTACAAAGTTTCATAACTTTTCGAGATTTACAATTCTTATCTAGGAAGTTTTTCCTGCCGCATGCTGTGGGATGTGGATGGCACGACTCGGACTCTTTTCTTGCCTCCTCACGACATGACCTCCTCAGCTGCACCAAGTCCTTCTCTATCGCCACCGTCCGGTGGAGCCAGAGGTAGCATCACAGCCCGCCAGGAAGAGAGCATGGTAGCGCCGCTGACTGCTAGGATGATGAACCAAGGGAGCGCCACCGCCGGTGGCCCCTATTTCTCATGTGGATGGGGTGAGGAATCAAGAAAAAAATGAACTGGTATACATCACAACCAGTGGCAAGTGGGTGATTTTTAAGAAAGCTTAGATCTCACAAATTATCAATCGGATAAAAAAAAATCAAAATTTCACTAGAAACAATCTTTGGTGTCTATTGCATTATGAAGTCAATCCTCACTGACAGTCACTTTGACTCCAAATGCTTAGTTTTGTAAGCATCATGCGTGACAACTTGTGCGAAACCTTCTCAGTTTTATACTACAGCCTCCATGTATGATGTCATGCTTTTTATACATCGTAGTGTGGTGAAGGTGCGAAAAATATTACTAGTCACAAATCAAATGACATACTTCTTGGACTATTGAGCTTCTCCTTTGACTTGGCATGGCTGCATAATCTCTTGGATGTCAATTCTGCCATGTTACAATTTGGGGCACTGATAAGGTACTGCAGTTACCTCCTAGGAGCTAAGAGTTAAAAAATCCACTAAAATTTTGGAGTGGTAAATTAATAAAGAAATAAAAATAAAATAAAATGTTTTATTCAGTACCCCTAGGCGTAGCTTCCCATCTATCTTCCATGCCGGATGAGCCTGCTATGAGCAACCGGCTCTAGGACTGGCGGGCCCGTGTCGCCAAAAAAAAGGACTGGCGGGCCCGGATGTTCAGCTCGCTACTCTGTTCCACGGTTCCAGACCCTTCAACACCGCCCGCGCGGAGGCTTCTGCACCGAGCCTGCATCCCCTACCAAAGTCACCACCGCTAGAATCGAAAAAAAGGTCTCAACCGCTAGTATCCTTGCTTTCCATTCGTTGACAACGAGTATTGAGATCCTAGTTAATCATCAAAGTGAAGTGAGGATCCATGTGCTGTAACCGTAGAATGTCTAGCCATAGTAGAAGAGGAAAATACACCACTGGTCGTCTTGATACCACTTAAGAGTGTCATCTAGGTCTTATACTTTCGAAGTGTTCATCACATGTACATGTACTTGAACTTGAATTCGGTGTCATCTAGGTTCCAACGGGTCTAAACTTGTCGTGTTTGCTAGCGAGGGTGCGGTCTACATGTAGGACCCACATGTAAGTTTATTATATTTCTATTTTTTTATTTTTCAGTGTAGAAAAAATGGAATTAATTTTGAGCAACTTAACAACCTCAAATTTAAAAACTAAAAACTAGAAAGTTGTACATCGCACTACAACTTTCATATAGAGAATATCTCCATTCGACAGCATATAAGAAAGATATGATTTTTAAAAGGCAACACAAGCACTTATCGAGCACGTAATTTTTATTCTGTGCTGAAAAATAAAAGGTAAATTGAAATATAACCAGCTGACATGTGCGTCCCCACATATAGGATTGCACCACGCCAGCAACTAGAGCAGGTTTGGACCCGTTGGGACCTAGATGACACTCAAAGCCAAATTCAAGGACCTATGATGTGAACACCTTAA
The DNA here is from genome assembly GCA_015847255.1 of Hyparrhenia diplandra. Classification (NCBI taxonomy): domain Eukaryota; kingdom Viridiplantae; phylum Streptophyta; class Magnoliopsida; order Poales; family Poaceae; genus Hyparrhenia; species Hyparrhenia diplandra. The sequence continues at coordinate 66,425 of JADLZK010009100.1, read as the reverse complement.
AAGTTTGATACTTCGATGACGCTCTTTGCTAACTTTAAGGATCCATAAATATCACTTTAAAGTTTTAGGACCTAGGTGACACCTTGAGCCAAGCTGAGGGACCGGTAGTGTATTTTCCTCGGTAGAATGCCAAAGTCTCTTAATACATATTACAAAGGCCACATAGATATGACATGGGTCGATTTTGTTTAAAAAGTTCTATCTCCGTCCAAAATAGAATGTCACTCTTTAATTTCTGGCCGGGAGGTAAAATTGTATTCTTTTTTTTCTAAAAAATGGAGTTAGTAAATGTATTCATATATAATTCATTCTTGGACATTGTTACACAGCCCACATGTCTAGATGCAGAAAGCTCCGCCCGCACGCCTCCTTTCGCACAAACTTGTCCTTCTTTTCCCTCGTGTGTGCCTTGTACTCTTTCTCTCGCTCCCCGCTGCCTCCTCACTCCACTCCACCCGGCTCCAGCGAAGTAGAGATGTCGCCTTAAGCTGCCACCCTCGACCACGGCCAACCCAAATCAGAACCTCTCCTCTAGATCTGGTGCAAGTGTGCCTCCGCCTACACCAGGGCTCTGCCACCGCCATCCACCGCCAACACACTAATAGCAAGGTTCTTCAAATCCAGCGCAAGTGCCCCCCGCCGCCACCCCCACCATCCACACCCGCCCACACTAATCCTAAGGTTCTCCTCTAGATTTGACACGCAGTACCCCTACCACCAGCACCTCCTAGGCTCCACTGGCACACCGCCACCACCGTGGCCATGCTATCGCAAGCTTCTTCCCTATTTCTCAAATGAATGCCCTCCCTCTGGCAGCATCACCCAATATGCATCCCCCCGTCGTAGTCTCGACCACCACACCGCCATCAGTCTGACATCCTACCTAAAAGATTCCTTTGAAGCCTGCAGAACACAGAAATCTCCAAAACCCCCAAACCCAAATGTCGCATCTTTCCTCTTCTTGTTCAGCGGCGGCAGTAGGTGAATTCATCTGTAATGTGGTTGTCTTCCACCATTCTCCCACTCACTCACACATCGGACGACCCAAACCCCCAACCTGGAAAACAGAGGGTGGCCCGCCCAGACGGTGTGTGTGCCGCATGATGCGATCGTGCACACTCGTAATGCAACATCAGGGTTCATTCTTTTGTTAGTCTAGCATCCATCTATTTCCATTCCATGTATCTTAGGAGTACTCTAAACAATACCCTAGTAAATTTTTGTGAGGAACCGACCAATGATTTGATAGTATATAACTTTATACATTTAAGCATTATATATACATCCATGTATCCATCTCATGCTGCATCGAACAGAGTATCTCTGCCACCATGGATATGATCCATACCATGGTGGTTGCAGCGGCCCTTGCGCTCATTCTATTTGCAACAGCAGCCAGGCGCCGTGGGTGCCGGCGCCCCGCCACTGCCGCCGACATTTCCTCCTGCCTCACCTCCAACGGCGTCAGCAACTTCTCCCCCCCGTCCTCCCCAAGCTACGATCCGCTCCTGCGCTCCTCCATCAGGTACCTCCGCTTGGAGAACAATACCAGGCGTCGGCAAGCCGGCCACCATGGTGTTCCCGGCTTCCAAGCAGGAGCTCCAGCGCGCCATCGTGTGCGCCGCAGCGCCGCTGGCGATCCGCGTGCGCAGCGGCGGCACAGCTACGAGGGCCTGTCCTATACCACGGAGAACCACGTTCCCTTCGTGATAATCGACCTGTCCAGGCTGAACAGCGTCCCACGTCGGCGCTGCCGCGGCACGGTCTGCGGGCGAGTCCGGCGCCACCATTGGCGAAGCTCTACTACGCGGTGGGGCGATCGAACGGAACCTCGCGTTCCCGGGGCGGGACCTGCGCCACAATCGGCCTCGGCGGCATCATCTCCGGCGGCGGCTTCGGGTGCTTGTCGGCCGCGTTCGGGCTCGCCGCCGACAACGTCTTGGGCGCCACCCTCGATCGACCCGAAGCGGCAACACGTTGACCCGTGGCGACCATGGACGGCGACGTGTTCGGGCCATCCGCGGCGGCGGCGGGGGCAGCTTCGGGTCTGGTCTACTGGGACGCTCCGGCTCGTGCGGTCCCGGACAAGATCACCGTGTTCACCGGCTACCGGACCGGTCCGGCGGACCTCATCGCCCCGCTCATCCACAAGTGGCAGTACGTTGGGGCCCCAGCTGCCTGACGATTTCTACATCTCCACGAAGATCTACTTTCCAGGTGACCCAAACATGACGTTCACAGGACAGTTCCTTGTGCGAAGCAGCAGGCCATGGCGGTGCTGAACGAGACCTACCGAGCTGGGCCTCGCCGAGTCGGAGCTGTCCGAGGTGAGCTGGCTGGAGTCGACTTTGAAGTTCGCCCGTGCTCAACTCCGTCGACGAGCTCACGGACCGGCAGATCGGGGTGGGAGCTAAGTCACCATGTTCCCGGGACGACGGGGTCGAGGAACGGGGACGAGGAACGAGGAACGTTGATTTCCAAAAGCATGGAACGTCAAGGGTATACAGCTTCAGCATGTTTTTTTGGGACATGGAACGTGTTCCATGTTTAGTTGGAACGATGTTCCCGAACGATGACAAGGAACGAGGAACGATGATTTATGAGACATAGAAAATAACCAAATATATTGGCATAAAGATTAACTCTTAGTTCATACATGACTGATAACTCTTAGTCATGTTTAATACATGACTGATAACTCTATAGAGCAATTACCAAACTATTACTATCTGTTAATAAAATATGACTCCTTAACTGCAAAACAGCCTGCACTTCTTTCTCCTAGTTCTGAACATAGCAGCCTGCAGTCCTGCACTTCTTCTTCTCTGTAAACAAACAGTCCGGCACCGGCGTCAATATCATCACCATCGTCTATATCTTCATTCTCTGAAGCATTGTATCGAGCAGCTGCAGCACTCTCTGTCTCAGACCGCCTGCGTTTCCCATACCCAAACGCCATGAGCAGGAGCAGATGAGAGGGACGGAGGGAGAACTGGACTGGAGCAGATGAGAGGTAGAAGAAGAAGTGCCGGCAACAGGACAGGCTACTCACCTTTTAAATCTTCGAAATCAGGCCTGGGATGGACGCGTTCAGATGGGGATTAATGGTGGCGCTCCACCTTCCCTTCGACGATTTGCCTTCCCGATGCAGGCCGGCCGGGCGGGCGCATCGATCGTGGCGTGGATTGACTGCTGCTTCGCCCTGATGCCGCGTCCCCGCCGATCAGGGCGAGTTCCGCCATCGTCCCGGTAACGTCCCGCGTCGTCCCCCGCCTCGAATAGGAACGAAGTTCCTGAACGCGGAACGGTGCCTCGCTCCGTTCCACGGTGACTTAGGGTGGAGAGTACGCCGAAGAGGAAATCCGACTACACGCAGCGCCCGATCTCGGCCCGGACATGGTGGAGATCGTCCGGTACATGTCCAAGGCGCCGACGACGGGGTCCATCCAGCTGAGCCCCTACGGCGGGGCCATGGCGCGGATCGGGAGCACCGACACGCCGTTCCCGCACCGCGCCGGGTACCTGTACAACGTGCAGTACGCGATCGACCGGAAGGCCGCGGATAACGGCCGCCGTGGGCGAGGAGTTCATGGCGTGGCTGCGTCGTTCTACGCGTTCATGGCGCCGCACGTGTCGAACCCGCGTGGTGCGTGCGTGAACTACGCCGACCTCGACTTGGGCACCGACAACTGGACGGAGCCGACGGGCATTGAGAGCATAACGCCATGGTGGGGCGTAAGGCGGCGGCGCCCTGGGGTCAACGTTATTTTCTGCATAATTTTGATCGGCTGGTTCGCGCCAAGGCTAAGGTCGATCCAGAGAACGTGTTCAACCATGCACAAAGCATTCCACCTAGTTTGTGAATTGTGAGAGAGAGGCACAAGAATGGATAAATGTTGTTTGTGTTAGTTAAGTTCTCGTATTCAAATTTTAGATATTTTTTTTTAAGATAAAGGAAATACATTTCAGCCTCTATGTATCCGTTGGAAAGACACATACACAACCAACCTTATTACAAGACTAAAAGAAAAGAAATAACTTAATTTAGTACACAAAATCGGTACTAAATTAAGGTCGCCTACATCCAAGATCGGGATCCACTCGGAGGCACAAACTAGCGACGACGAAGCCCTCCAAACATACGGAAGGTTGCAAAAACCGAAGACAAAATCCTTGACCTTCACAAGGATCTCTAAGACGAAGCTCCGAGAGAGTATGCGACGCCAAAGGCGCCGCCGACGTCCATCCATAACAGGATCAGGTTTTCACCGGTGATCCGGCATCCGCCAATTGAAGGGATCAAGGGAGCGATCCATCTGTTGCCATCAAGTCAGCAATCTCTTTGCAACCATATCACCAAGATCTACGGGTTGCACAAGTTGTACGACGAGCTTCCACACATGACGGCTAAGCCGTGACGATCCGACCAAGTGGTGGTACTTGACGGCGACAACCCAGCCACGATTAATTAGCGCCAATGCGATCCCCGTGGCGGCACGACGCAGATAAGGTCGGCGGCGACTGGATCGGGTGAGTCGCGAGGGACGGAGGAGAAGTTGGGCCCGGATCGGATGCTGGTAGCTCCTCGCCCACAAGGTCGTCGCCGCCGATGATCCACCGCCTCCGTGTCGACGCCGCCACCGCCGCCAGGATTGACGCGACGATATGGCAATCCGACCGCGGATAACGACGAGGACGCCCCAACGGCTGCATGCCAACGGACGCGCAGGCGGGCGATGTGACCTTCGATGGCGGCACTTGATCGCCTTCGGGGGTGGGAGGTCACCTCGCGACCCGACCGCCATGGCCGAGTGGATCGCCAAGGGGGGCGGATCCCGAGGAGCCCCACCACGGGAGCACCGGAGCAGCGGAGGTGAGCCGGATCCCCGCAAGTGGCCATCCAAGGCCCACGGCCCGCAAGTGGTCGTCGCCGTCGCCCACCCCTAATCCGCGAGCCGATGGATCCGGCCGACCAGCCGCGGAGGGGTCGAGATCACGCCAAGGAGGGGCCGGATCCGACCAAGGAGCAGGCAGATCGGACATCCCGCCGCCCAACGGAGCTGCCGGGCGCTGGAGAAGAAAAAAGGGAGAGGGAGACGGGGTTCACAGGGAAGAGAAAGGGTGCGAGGAGGAGTTTTATTGGGCCCTCCACGCTGGCGCCGGGCGGCGGCGATGAAGAGCGGGCGGCGGCGGCCCTGCCGGCTGCGAGGCGGAGGGGGGTGGGGCGGCGGCGCGGGGTCCCTCGAGCCGCCCCCAGGGGAGACGACGCGGGGTCAGGCTCACTGAGACTTTTTTTCTCAATTCAAATTTCAGATATGTTGCTGCAGTTCTTGTGTTCTGTTTTTTATGGCACTACAAGCTGCAGCCATGTGCGCCTTTGCTGCTGCTCGAGCACTCGTTACCCCCACGATGAATATTGTATAACTAGTAGATTCGCGCGCCTTAATTTGCGCCTCCAGTTGGGGGCTGGAGCTTGATGTTGTCTGGAGGTCCTTGTATGTGGAGTAGAAACAGGTGGAGATATAGTTTGTATTGATTTTACACGCAAAGATGTCGTTTGTAATTTGATTGTACAGATGATGGTACAATACAGACTGCCTAGCTAGTAATGTTTTAGTGTACACACATATGATAATATATATAGGGTGGAGTGGCTGGTGGAACCATCTGCCATGTTGAATGTACCTAGGCTTGGTGGTGCTGGTCAAAGGTAGTTGTGGATCTGTCGTGGGTATCCTGATCTTGTTATTTCTGTCAAACTGTCGATCGTATAATTTGAGAAAATGAACTATTCGACAGGGACATATATACCATGCCAGGCCAACCTTCTTGTCTGCCTCCCAGGTGCATTCGACGATCTCCCACGCACTTTGGACGGACACAGGATATGAGAAGCCCTCTCCGCTTAGTGCCTTCAAAAAATGTAGTCACAAAGGAAGAGCAAGCACTGTCCCAAAGGAAGAGCAAGAGGCTGACCAGCCAACCGAGGTTGTTAGGATATAGTATCAGGTATACATTCCTCAAGAACAGATCGAGTAGAGAGAGGCATGGTATTCTCCACATCAAAAAAAAACTTGAAATAGAATTTCATACAGGGTTTTAAGATTGTGTCACAAGCCATGGCAGCCGCCAGAGGTGCCGACGGCAGAGCATTTTTTTTTTTTAGCAAATGACGGCAGGGCAAGTAGGAAGTATACATGCACGATCGCATCAACTAGCAGGCAAGTGGACCGGCAGCCCTGGTATACGTACGACGAGACGAGACGACGGAAGATGTACATCATGTACTAGTGGGCCGGCCCAGTGGACTAGTACCATAGGAGATGGAACGACACAGCAGAACTGCAGAAGACCAATCCAGACCACGACCTAGACCAGTACTTGCAATCGACGATTAGTTCCTGCGTGTGCCGTGTGCGTTCGTTCCTGTTCGAGCAACTTGGCCGCCTCCCTTCCTCGCCGCCGGCCAGAATTGAGTATGGCGAAAGATGGAGATCAGGGAAATCAGCAAGATCGTCGCCGAGGCTCTGATGAGGTGGAAACTGAGCTGCAGCCGGCTGATCGTCTAATTGAGCTTGCACTGCTCCTTCCAGTGGCAACAGCATCTGTGGAAAGAGCCTTTTCGGTTATGAAAATTATTAAGACCGAGCATCGCAATAAGATGGACAATGATTGGCTCAATCATTTAATGATATGCTACATCGAGAAGGAGATATTTAAAAACTTGATAATGATAAAATCATGAAGCGCTTTCAAGCCTTGAAACATTGAAGGATGAATCTTCCTTAGGCCACCTCCACCTCGCCGCACTTAGTGCTTGCACGGTATGTTCATTCAATTGTTCACATACCACTGTTTGGCATTTTCAAATAATTATAACTTCCAGCTTGTCTCTAGTGAACTTATATATACATATATATCTATGTTTATTAGCATGTATGTGTTTTTTACAAATCAATAGTAATTAGTTCTGTCGTGGTCTAATACCACCGTCACAGTAATGTCTGGCTAATGCGTGCTCCGATGGCCTAGCTCTAGAGACAATGACACAAGATTTATACTGGTTCGGGGTGAATCGCGCTCCCTAGTCCAGTGTGATCACTATCCGAGCTCGAACGCTCATACCGGGGCTAGTACAAGCGAATCGAGAGAGGGAGAGGGCTCCCAAGTCTCTGTGATTGAGGCTAGTGCCAGTATCGGGTGTGTGTGTGAATGCGGATGCTATGAAGCTGAGTGTTGAACCTGCCTCAACCTGGTGGCCATCCTCCCCCTTTTATAGTCGTAGGGGGGCGGGGTACATGAGCTCCTCCCAGGTTGAGGACTTGAAGAAACGAAAACACATGTATGGGGCGATAGGAGCAGGATAGAGCTCTCGGACGAGCTCATCCCGCGGGCATGAGCTTTCTTTGAGCTCCGCAGTACTCCGGTGTCGAAATTGGTCGCCGCCGTCGCTGAATCGGGGTTTGGGCGGTGGTCGCGTCGCCCGTCTCTAATCGTGGGCCGAAGACGCCTTCCGGCATGGGCGTGCCCATACCGCAGATGGGGAGGGTGTACCCCGACACGCACCGCACGGCACCGCGGGGCGGAGTTGTTGAGTCGACGGGCATGGCGAGATGATCGTCCGACAGCTTTTCCCTTCGTCAGTAGCCCGGCGTGGCTACAAAGTGGTCGCCGAGAGTTGTTGAGCTTGTCGGGGAGTGGTTGACCAACTCCCCGTACCCGCAGGCCCGGAAGGCAGCGGATGAGGTCTTTAGCGGATGTCGCCGCAGAGTTCGTCGCGCGGGAGCTCGAGCGGGGCGGAAAGGGGTCTCTCGACGAGGTCGAGCGCGTGACGTAAGGCCGGGGAGCTCGCTTTATCGGAAGAGCTCGATCGAAGCGGGAAGTCGGGCCTCGTCCTGAGAGCTCGTGTGTGGGAGCTCAAGCGCAGCGGAGGCTTGCCCCTCGCGTGGAGAGCTCGTGGCGTGGTGATGACCTCGTGCGCAGCGGCGAGACGTCATGCCTTGTCACGCCTTTCGGGTAATCGAGGTTTGGGATCGCTTTGGTTTGTTGATAGCGGGTAGGGTGCTCTTGTTTGACGTCCCAAATATCGATCCCCCACGGAGCCCCCGAGCATTAGGGGAGAAGAGGTCTCTCCCATCTGCTGTCAGCGCGGCGGCTTTTATCGCTGAGGGGACTCTTGCTTTAGGATGGTTGTTTGTCCGTGGTGCGCTACAGCTTGCGCACCCGCGGTGTAGCCCTCGAGGCCCGTGAGAATAGTAGGTTCTCGCGAGGCTTTTTAGAATTTTCGTGGGCCCGTCGACCCGCTCCTCCGGCGACCGCCGGAAGAGGTGATGAGCTCAAGCTCGATCTTGCCTCGTTAGCCGAGACCGAGTGCTCGGTGAGCTGCCGTCGGATGGTCCAGTGAGGCCCGAGCTCGTGCTCGCTCTCGCACGATCCGCTAGCGGATCGACCTCAAAATCGAGAGCTCGACTTCCGTGGTTCTCGAGCCCCGGTGACGCCCGGGAGGCGAGGCGCCCTCATCGGTGAGGTTAGCTCGAGTCGATCATGGCCCTCGCCGACCGACGCGCGACGCGAGAAAGCCCCCGAGCCCTTTCGAGAGCTCAAGGCGTGGGCCGCCGATGCCGCTTTGCAAGGCGCCCGCCGTGGTATCTCCGGGCGGCTGGAGCTCTCGAGCTGAGCCGGCCTTCGAACCCGAGGAGGCGGAGCTCGCTTTCGAGCTCTGCTTTTGGAGCTCGGCGCGATTCGACCGCTGGCGCAAGGGGCTCTTGGCTGCCGCCGACGGCGACCGAGGCGTTGATCGAGAGGTGCAGCCTCATCGGGCGGGCTGCCATATCCGCGCCAGACGACGGCGAGGAGATCATCCCGCCGGCGCCTCATGCGATTCCCGATCCGCCGGCGGGGTATGTCGCCTCGCTCGCGGGCCTTCCACGAGCGCTGGCTCGGGCGTGCTCCGCGAACGACTTCTTCCGCAGCCTCATCTCGTACTAGGGGCATAGAGCTCCAAAGATCCGACACCCGAACGGGTGTTGCTCTTCTCCGCCTTCACCATGCTCTGCGAGGGGTGGTTGGGGATCCCTCCCAACCGGGAGCTCTTCAAGCACTTCATCTACGTGAAGATCCGACCCGCCGGCCGGCAAGGGAGGTGGCCCGGCCCCGATCGCCCTCGTCGCGATGCAGCCAAGCTGAGGAAAGGTCCGCGAGTCCTTCCCCGAGGATGACTTCCCCGTCCGCCAATCTCGGGTGGAGGGAGGAGTGGTTCTACCTCAAGAACGACCTCCCCATCCCCCGCCGCGGTTCACCGACGCACCTTCGCCACCGCGAGCAAGTCGTGGCGCGAGGGACCGCACGACCACACCACGGAAGGTGGAGCGGGCGGTGAGCAAGATCAAGGCGCTCCGCGACGCCGGCCGACGGTGAAGCACGCCATCGAGGCCCCCTGGTTGCGCAAGGCTGTGGTGCCCCTCCAGCCGGCCGAGCTCTCCCGGATTCGGGAGATGAAGGAGGAGGACGCCCCGCTCGTGGGGGACGGCGAATGCCCCCGGGCCGACCGTCGACCGTGGAGTGGTGGATGGACCAGGTGACGAAGACGGGGTGAGAGCGCCAGAGCTCCCCTGCATCCTCCCCAATCCGAGACCTCGGTGCCGGTAAGTGCTCGTCGGTTTACTTTAGTTCCTTTTCTTCGTCAGCCTTGAGTCTTGTGACGAGCTTGAGCTCTACAGTCGGCGTGATGGAGTCCTTCGCTCCCATCCCCCTCTTCCCGAAAGGGCGATGCCCGCGCTGTTAACGCCCGCCCCCATCTCGAACGAGGGGCGAGCTCGCCGAAGGGCGGCGGCGAAAAAGGCGATGGAGGAGGCGGAGATCGGCGCCGAATCGTAGGGAGAGCTCCCCTCGACGCCGACGACGCCCGCGGACGAAGGAGTTGGGACCTCGCCGGGGTCCCCGCGAAGCTCGCCGCTCCCAAAGCCGCGCCAAGCCGAAGCGGGCGGCGCCTCGCTCCTCAACCTCAACCACCCCTCGTGCCCAAGCCCCCAATGCAGGGCGGACGCTCCGATCGAGGGTGGCTCGGGTCTCCAGCGCGCCGAGGTGCGTAAGAAGAAGAAGAGGGTGGCCACGCGGTAAGCTGCTCTTCATGTTGTCGTGATTCGCTTTGGCCGCATGTGCTAATCTCCGATCGCGGTTTAGGACGGCGCGGCATACCCCGAGAAGCGCCTGAGGACGGACGCGGCCGAGCTCGGCCGGCACGGCACGAGCCCGGGTGGTGAGCTCGACGATGCCGCTCGTCGGGCGAGCCATTGCCCGCGAAGCTTGGGCAAGGTGGCGAGCTCGAGAGCGATGGCACCGAGCTTAACGACGAAGCCAAGATCGACCGATGGGCGGGCGCGACGACGGTCGAGGATGATGGCGCTCTTCCCCTTCAAGGGGTTGCTATCCACCGTGCTTCACGATTTCGGCGCCCGCCGTCGAGTGGAGGGGCTTCCCATGCCCTGCACCGTCTCGCGGCGTCGTCCGTCCCCGTGGCTCGGGCGCCGCAGACGGTGTTGAGCTCGACATGAGCCTCGGCCGATGACCTCACCGGGGAGGCCAAGGCGCCCGCTACTGGGCCGGCAAGCTCCTCGATGGCGACGGAGGCGGAGAAGGAGGTTCCGCAGGAGACTCCGCCGGCCGAGGAGCGTCTTGAGAATCCCGCCCTCGAGGTCGAGGCCCATCCCCAGCCGTGGAGACCGCCGCCGAGCACCCGATCGCCGACATTTCGACGACGAGGACGCCGAGGCGCTGAGGAGGACCGAGCGGGCGAGGGATGAGGACTCGGAGGATGCGGAGCTGGTTCGGCCGCCGCCCGCGCCGCTTGGTGCCGCACCTTGCCACGGCGAGGGTTAGGGCTTGGGGGATGATGACATCCGCGGCGCCGTCCGCGCATCGAGCGCCCTCCGCCGGATGTAGACGCCGCGGTCCCTCCGACGCTCGCCCCCCGCCGCCCCGCGGCAGCCCCGGCCGCCGAGGATCCGAGTCGCCTACCGTCGGCCGCCCGGCCCGAAGTGCGCCCGCCGTCTCGAGGTTTGTCGGTGTCCCGTGGTTAGGCTCTGTTTCGTGTTCTTCATCCCCGCCTCGCCTCATTTGTGTTTTGCAGGGCGTTCAGGAGGCTGTCAGGGGGTACAATCGCCTGACGGAGTCCTCTTTGAGGGCCGGTGACTTGTCGGGCGCCCACGGAGTCGTGCGGAGATGTGCGCCGAGAGCTTGGCTCGCAACTCTAGCACCGGCCGGAGACCCGAGCAAGGGAGGCGGCGGGCCTCATCCGCGGGCAGGAGCGAGTTGCCCAGAGGCCCAAGAGAGGGTGGAGGCCGCGCCAAGGGAGGCATCTCGGCGGGAGGGGGATCAGCTCGAGCCGCCCACAAGCGGCGCCGCGAAGAAGATGAAAGAAGAGCTCGACTCCCTCCGTCGGATGCTTGATGACAAGGAGCTTGAGCGCCAGCACTCGAAAGCAGTAGGGCGGAGTCCCTCCGTATGACAAGGAGAAGATCGCTGCGCTGCTCCATCACGACACCGAGCTCGAGAGTGAGTGTTTCTTCTCTCATCTTATCGCCTTGTTCTTTAGCGCTTGGGGCGATTGTCCTCGCCGGGCGGGCTTCAGCCTTTACGACCACGGCTTCCGAAGCCGTCGCGCATGCTCCGCGCCCTCGAGGCGGAGAAGGATCGGCCGGAGGCCAAAACCACGAGCCGTGGAAAACGAGCGGGGGCTCTATGACGAGCCGCGGAGTAAGCGGGCAGCCGTTTTCTCGCCTTGGCGCCCCCTCGTGGGCCTTGTGACTCGCGTTCGACCTGATGTCTTTGCTTGTAGGTGAGAAACAGAGCTCTTCAAGATGACGCGGGAGCTTGAGGACAAGGGTCGCGAGCCTCCTCCGCCGAAGCCTCCCTCAAGCATACGCAGCTCGTGGCCGCAGAGAAGGAGGCGGACTTGAAGAAGAGGACCGGCGACCTTGTTGACGCGCGAAAGAGCTCGGGAGCCTCCAGAGCGAGCCGCCAAGGCCGTGGAGGAGGTCGAGAGCTCAAGCACGCTCATGAAGGGCTCAGAACAGGTCGAGGCCGCCTGTGACGCCCCTGGGGTAGAAGATGTGGCGACCCGTCCCCGGTCCGGTGTCTCTCATCCCGCGCAAGGTGACGGAGGACGCGGGCCGTGGTGGTCCACAAGGCGGTCAGCGTCGCCTTTGCCCACTACCCCAGGATTGAGGTCAACATTGTGAAGACAGGGTGGTCGCCGGTGTCGACGACGCCGATGTGGAGCGTAAGGCCGCCAAGCCGGCCGCGACCGCGAGCTGTCCGCCGAGCTCTTCAAGCTCGTTGCCAAGGAGCTTGAAGTCTTCGAGCCCCCTCGCCGGGAGGTGGGCGGCCGAGGAGCCCGCCGAGGAGGAGGCCGCGCAGACGCCCGCCGAGGGACCGGTGGGCCAAGACCCGCCGCACAGAGTAGGAGCTCGAGGCCAAGCCTCTTTTCGTCGTGAGCTTATAAGTCCTCATAGTTGAGGCAAAATGTAAAAACTCGTATGGCGGTTTAAATGGGAATCGCTCTTTCCTCTTTTTATCGTACTCTATCTCTACTTTGACCTTTTGTGAGCTCATGTTTCGAAAGTCGGATGGCGGGCCATTCCTCGCCACGCTGGGGCGCTGGAGGTCGTTAGGCGCCGCGCCATGCTTTAAAGCGATGAGCTCATGACTTGGTCGTTTCAAAACATCGCTCGAAAGTTAAGAAGAGAGGGTGCAAGTTCATGAGTTCGAGCTCGTCGGCGAGCTCGGGCCCGTAGGTTTTGCGAAAAACGGTGTGTTAAAAACGTGGGGTGCACCCCGCTCCTTGTAGCCCCCGAGTAAGGGCGGGTCTTTGCCGGGCGAAGGCCACCGTTGCTCAAGCGAGCTAAGGAAAGAATTAGAAATGCTTGCACATATTTTTTGCATCGAATTTGTGCTTTTGTTGAGCTCTTGCGGCTACAACATTTCAAATACATTTAGGGGTAAAAGCGACGTAGCTGTTCGATGTTCCACGCGTTGGTGAGGACTCGGCCTTGGTGGTCTTTGAGCTTGTACATGCCCGGCCTCAGCACTTGGTCGATGATGAAGGGACCTTCCCATGGCGCCGCGAGCTTATGCTTGTCCTTCGAGCTCTAGACTCGGCGCCGACGAGTCGCCGACGCTGAAAGCTCGTCCCTTGACGTGGCGGTCGTGGGTAGCGCCTCATGGACTACGTGTACTTGGCGAGTGGATGAGGGCGATGTCTCCGAGCTTCGCCGAGCCGATCGGGCGGCGCCTTCGAAAGCCGCGCTTTGGTTGTTGTGCTCATTGAAGGCCTGACGCTGGGCGAGCCATACTCGAGGTCGGTGGGGAGCACGGCCCGATCCAAAGACGAGGAAGAACGGCGTCCCCGCCCCGTGGCTCGCTGGCGTTGTGCGAAGACTCCATACGACCGGCGGGAGCTCGGGCGAGCCATCGACGAGCGTATTTCTCAAGCCTCTTGAAGATGCGCAACTTTACGCCCGCAGATCATGCCGCTAGCTCTTTCTACCCCGCCCGTTGGTTCTCGGGTGGTCGACGAGGCCGTGGTCGACGCGATGCCATGGTCGCCGCACCACCGATGAAGACCTCTCCCATGAAGTTCGTGCCATTGTCGGTGATGATGGAGTTCGGGACCCAACCGTGGATGATGCCGGTGAAGAACTTGACTCCTCCTCGCCCGGCACCGCGTGATGGGCATGACCTTGATCCACTTGGAGAATTTGTCGATGGTGACGAGGAGGTGCGTGTAGCCCCCCGGCAGCCTTCTTGAAGGGTCCCACCATGTCGAGCCCCCCGCATCGCGAAGGGCCGTGAGAGGGATCGTCCCTGAGGGATCGTGCCCGAGATGCGCCCGCTGAGAAGAACTCGCATCCCTCGCAGGCGTCCGAACGATTCGAATGGCGCCCGCGACGGCGGCTCGGGCCGCAGAAGCCTTGACAAAATGCTTTCCGACGAGCTCGTGGCGCCGCGTGGTGACCACATTCACCGGCGTGGATCTCCTTGATGAGCTCCTCCCCTTGCTCGAAGGTGATGCAAATACCGGAGGACGCCGGAGGCTCCGCTGGGGTAGAGCTCTTCTCCGACGAGGACAAAGGATTTGGCTCTCCGCGCGCTAGACGCCTTGACTCTTCTGCCCGGGGGGAAGCTTGCCTTCCCCGAACCACTACAGAGAGGGACCCGCCGCCAAGCCGGAGCCGTCGCGGCCGAAGTTTGACCCGCCCCCGAGCCGCTGACTCGAGCTCGTAGCCAAGCAAGCCTCTCGTGTTGGGCGATCTTGGGCTCGCGAGCCGCCTACCTCCATGGGGTCCGAATCCGAGCATCAGCAATCGAGTTTATACTCGCCGCTGCGGGCTCGCCCTTTGAGCCGTATCGATGGCTTGTGCCGCTCGTGCATGAAGATGCCCGACGGGACCCGGATTCAGCGGTCCGACGCTGAAGCTTGGCGAGGACGCCGGCGTCATTGTTGAGGTGGCGATGGACGTGGCTGACCTCGAGCCCGTGGAAATGCTCCTCGAGCTCACGGACCTTCCGTGGTACGCGACCATCTTCGGGTTGACGCAATGACTTCCTTCATGACTTGGTTCTTCACGAGCTCGAGTCGCCGACCTCAAGGTGCCGGATGCCGAGCTCAGGCGCTGATGCGCGCAGCCATTCACCGTGAGCCTCGTACTCGGCCACATTGTTAGACGCTGGGAAGTGTAGGCGGATCGAGTACTTCATGCGCATTTTATTCGGGAGATGAAGACGAAGTCCGACGCCGCGCCCATACTTCTTCACGGATCCGTCGGAAGTACGCGTGTCCAGTACTCGATGTCGCCGGTCTCAGGGCCGCCGACCTCGCCCACTACGCGATGAAGTCAGCCTGTGGCCTGAGATTTTATGGCGCCTCGGGGCGAGGTGATGTCGGCTCCCATGAGCTCGATAGCCCACTTGGCCATGCGGCTCGCAACCTCGGGCTGCGGATGACCTTGCCAAGTGGATACTTGAGACGACCGTGACCGATGGGAATCGGTAGTGCCCGAGCTTGCGCCGGGTGATCGCCAGCGGCGCACACCAGCTTTTCGAAATGAGTGTATCTAGTCTTGGTGTCGGTGAGGACTTCACCGATGAAGTACACCGGCGCCGTACCTTGAGCGCGTGCCCTTCCTCCTCTCTCGACGACGAAGCGTGCTCACCACCTTTGAGGTGGCCGAGATGTAGAGGAGGATCGGTTCGTTCAGGCGCGGCGCGACGAGTACGGGCGGATTAGCGAGGAGTTGCTTCAGCGAAGTCGAGCTTGCCGGGCTTCGCCCCGTGCAAAGCGCTTGGTTTTTTAGCAACTTGTAGAGAGGGAGGCCCGCCTCCCGAGTCGAGCTATGAAACGACTTAGCGCCGCTAGACATCCCGTGAGTCGCCGCACACATTTGACGTTTTTAATCGGCCCCATGTTCGTAATGGCTGGCATTTTTTCCTGTTGGCCTCGATGCCGCGTTCGAGACGATGAAGCCAAGCAACTTCCCTCGAGGGACCCCAAAACGCACTTTTCGGGGTTGAGCTTGACTCGAACTCACAGAGCTTGGCGAAGACCTTTTCGAGGTCGTGGATGAGCTCTTTCGAGCACTTCGCCTTGACTACGATGTCATCGACGTGCGCTTCTACCAGCTTTCCGAGGAGCTCTTTGAAGACTTTTTGCATGCACCTTTGGAAGGTGGCGCCGGCGTTTTTCAAACCGAAGGGCATTGTTACGCAATGTAATGCGCCAAACGGAGTGATGAAGGAGGTGGCGAGCTGATCGAGCTCATTCATCGCAATCCGGGTGGTAGCCGGAGTAGGCGTCAAGAAAAACAGGCGCCTCGCACCGGAGGTGGAGTCAACAATTTGATCGATGCGCCGGCAAAGGAAACGGATCCTTTGGGCATGCTTTGTTGAGACCCGTGTAATCAACACACATCCTCCATTTCCCATTCTTCTTCTTAACTAGTACGGGGTTGGCTATCCACTCGGGATGATACACCTCCTTGATAAACCTAGCAGCTAAGAGCTTATCTATCTCCTCGGCGATTGCCCGGCGTCCGATCATCGTCGAAACGTCTAAGCCTTTGCTTCACCTGTCGAGAGCCGGGTTTAATGTTCAAGGAGTGCTCGGCGACTTCTCTCAGTATGCCCGGCATATCCGAGTCCCTCCACGCGAATACATCGAGGTTCGCACGGAGGAAGTCGACAAGCTCGCTTTCCTATTTGGGGGAGAGCTCGGACCCCACACATAGGGTGCGCCTGTCCCCGTCGATCTTGACCTCCTTGGCGTCCTTCGGGGCTCGAATGCGCCGGGTGACCTTGTCGAGCTCACCGAAGAGCTCGTGCTCCCCAAATTGGCGAAGCTCACCGGTGGTGCTCGTGCACGCCACCTTCTTGAGCTCGGGAGTCCTCGCCGGCCCAGCCGTCATCCTTGGCGCATCTCCTCGATCTCGATTGCCGCGTCCGGGCGTCGCGGACGGCGGTGGCGTTCAAGAGCGAAGGTGTGCTCGAAGGTGGAGTCGACGGTGATGACCCTTCGCACGGGGTATCTTGAGCTTGAGGTAGGTGTAGTTGGGGACGGCCATGAACTTTATGCGTAGCACGGCCACCCCGTGAGCGCGTGGTAGGCGTTCTTGAAGGGAAGCACCTCGAACGTGAGGACCTCCTTTCGAAAGTTGTCCGGGGTGCCGAAGGTGACGGGAGGTCGATCCGCCGAAGGGACCATCTCGCTTCCCGCACCACGCCGTGGATCGGTTCGGCGAGGGGCGGAGTCGTGCCTTGGGGATGCCAAGGGCTTGGAGCGCGTGGATGTAGAGGAGGTTGAGGCCGCGAGCCGCCGCCCATCGCCACCTTTGCCAAGGCGCTTGGTGCCGATGATGGGGTCGACGACAAGAGGATACCTCCCCGGTACGGGATATGTCGTGGATGGTCCGCCTTGTCGAACGCGGATCGTTGAGCTCGACCACTTGAGGTAGGCGGGCGTGGCGTGCTCGGGTGAAGAGGACCTCGCGGCGGGTGAGCTTTTGCCGGCGTTTGGACTCGAGTCGGAGCTCCCCCGAAGACCACGTTGATGGCACCGCCCCGATGTAGAGGTCGCCATCAAACTCGTCGGGAGCCGGCCACGGCTTTGTCGCCGCCGCCCTTGTCTCCTCCCCGCAACGCGTGCCCATCACGTGCTTCTTCATGAGGCGGCAGTCCTTCATCTTGTGCTTGACCGGGCCCTCGTGGTGCGGGCACGGCGCTTCAAGCATCTTGTCGGCGTGCTCTTTGGGGACAAAATTCATGCCACCCTTGAGGCCGCCTTGCGCTTTGTCCGCCACGGGCGACGAACTCGCCGCCGCCGCCGCCTCGGGGGCGCTTGTTCTTCTTGTTCTTCTTCTTGCGCGGGGAGCCGGATCCCTCGGCGACGCCGTCGTCGGGTCCTAGTCTTGCCCTTGCCCGTGACGGCGAGACGGCGCCCTCTCCCTCAGCGTGGCGAGTGGCGAGAGTCGAGGAGCTCCTTCACGGTCTTGGGCTTCTTGATGCCGAGCTCGTGGATCGAGTCTCGCAGGTGGTGCCGAACGTGAAGGCGGTGATGACTTCGAGTCGGAGGCCTCGGAGACGTTGTTGCGCAGCTTGGAGAAGCGCCTAATGTAGTCACGCAGCCTTCCCCTTCTTCCTCGCTTGCACCCTCGAGGTCCCACATCGTTCTCGGTCCTCGTGTAGGTGCCTTGAAGTTGCCGACGAAGACGCCGCGCAAGTCCTCCCGCCGCCAGATGATGGTGCCCTCGGAGGTGCTCGAGCCACGATCATCGCCAGAATCTGCAAGGTAAAGCGGGAGGTTGCGGATGATGAAATAGTCATTGTCGGCGCCCCCCCCGGCGTACCGAGGCGGTAGTCCTCGAGCCAGTGGCGGGTCGGTCTCCCCATTGTACTTCGCACCGAGGCTCCGGAGCTCGGAAGCGAAAGGAAACGGGCGTCGTGGATGCGCGAGCGAATGCCCTCGGTCTTCTCGAGCTCGAGCTCGAGGGCCGATGATCCCCGCCTTGAGACGGGCTCCGTGGACGGCGGACCGGTGTGGGGCTACGGCTCTTGTCTTCTTTTCGTCGTGGCGCCCACCGCGCCGCTTCTTTGCAGGTGCGGGGGCGCTTTGTCGCACGTCGCGGTAGTGCTTTGCCGCCGTCCCCGGGCGTTCTTGTCGGCCCGAGCCTCCGCCTTTGCGCCGGGCGTTGATGGTGTCCCTTTTGCGTCGCGATTCGCCGACTTCGGGCGCCGCGTGGACCTCGGGATGCGAGGAGGCCCGTGGCTCCTCCCACGGCCCGACGATGCGATGCCTTTCGAGCTCGCCGTCTGCCGGATCGCTGCCTCCGCTAGGAGCCTCTTGAGCTGCTCATGGGTTCTCCATGCCCGGGCTCCTCGGGGCCGGCAACGGCGCAGAGCAGCGGCCGCCGCCGGGTTGCGGACGCCCTCCCGAACACCGGGGCGGGAGCTGTTCGGGGCCCTCGTCCCGTTGATACGGTCATGGATGTCGCGGGCTCATGCTCGTGCTTGCGATTGTTGTCTTCCCCCCGCCGGGCGAGGGGAGGGCCGCTCTTGAGCCGCCGCTACGCTGAGCTCTCGAGCTCGTCCAACCCGAGCCTTGACGCGATCGACCGGGGGCTCGCCTGGCGTGCCGCGGCGGAGTTCTCGAGGCGTGTGCTCGGATGAGCCGCTCGAGGAGTGCTCCTCTACCGCACCCCTCGGGGGTGTGGCACATGTAGCACCGACGTGTGGGGTCACACCCATGAGGCTCATCCCATCAAGGGCGAGCTCGAGCTCGTGGACGCCTGGTCCGCGGCTCTCGCCGCCCCAAGCAGAGTGGAAGGCCCGGCTGCCCGCCGGGTACATCCCCGGGCGTGGCCATCGTGAACTCGCCAACCGACGCCTCCTCTCCGGCGAGCCGTGGGACGACGTTGGCGGTGGAGAAGGTCACGCCGCGAACGTAGCCTGCGTGGCTCACGCCCCGGATGTTCGGGAGCAGGTCCTTGATGAGGATGAAGAAGCGATCCGCGGGCGGTGCGGATGGGGCTGACCGTGGGGAAGTCGAATCCCGCCCCATGCTCGTGAGGACGGAGTCGGTGGCGCCACGGAGGCGGCCGGGAATGTCCTCACGCCGCATCGGGCGGGTGAAGACATACCGGTGAGGGATCGCTTCCCGACTCGGGCGCCGGAGAAGTCGATGGTGCCGGCAGCGCATCGCTAGCGCCGCGACGCCGGTGAAGTGGAAGAAGCCATCGAAGTGGAGAATGTCACACTAGCGCCGCCCCTACTTGGCGCGCCAACTGCCGTGGGTCTAATACCACCGCCACAAAGAATGTCCGGCTACGCGTGCTCCGATGGCCTAGCTCTAGAGACAATGACACAAGATTTATACCGGTTCGGTGAATCGCGCTCCCTAGTCCAGTGTGATCACTATCCGAGCTCGAACGCTCATACCGGGGCTAGTACAAGCGAATCGAGAGGGGGAGGGGCTCCCAAGTCTCTGTGATTGAGGCTAGTGCCGATCGGGTGTGTGTGTGAATGCGGATGCTATGAAGCCGAGTGTTGAACCTGCCTCAACCTCGTGACCATCCTCCCCTTTTATAGTCGTAGGGGGGCAGGGTACATGAGCTCCTCCCAGGTTGAGGACTTGAAGAAACGAAAACACATGTATGGGGCGATAGGAGCAGGATAGAGCTCTCGGACGAGCTCATCCCGCGGGCATGAGCTTTCTTTGAGCTCTAGAGTACTCCGGGTGTCGAAATTGGTCGTCGCCGTACGCGGGAATCGGGGTTTGGGCGGTGGTCAGGCGTCGCCCCGTCTCTAATCGTGGCCGGAAGAGGCGTCCTTCTCGGCATGGGCGTGCTCATACCGCGCGAGATGGGGAGGGTGTACCCGCACGCACCCGCACGGCACTGGCGGGCGGAGTTGTTGAGTCGACGGGGCATGGCGAGATGATCGTCCGACAGCTCTTTCCTTACCGTAGCCCGGCGTGGCTACAAAGGGTCGCCGAGAGTTGTTGAGCTTGTCGTGGAGTGGTTGACCAACTCCACGTACCCGCGAAGCCCGAAGGCAGGCGGATGAGGTCTTTAGCGGATGTCGCCGCGAGAGTTCGTCCGCGCGGGAGCTCGAGCGAGGCGGAAAGGGGTCTCGGACGAGGTCGAGCGTGACGAAGGGCGGGGGAGCTTGTTTATCGGAAGAGCTCGATCGGACGGGAAGACGGGCCTCGTCTGGAGAGCTCGTGTGTGGGAGCTCGAGCGCAGCGGGAGGCTTCCCTCGCGTGGAGAGAGCTTCGTGCGTGGTGATGACCTCGTCTTGCGCAGCGGCGAGACGTCATGCCTTGTCACGCCTTTCGGGTAATCGAGGTTTGGGATCGCTTTGGTTTGTTGATAGCGGGTAGGGTGCTCTTGTTTGGATGTCCCAAATATCGATCCCCCACAAGTTCGTCATAGCTAAATTTTTATCTTGGCTCCGCCACTATTAGTGGATGCAACTACCTAACAATCCAAAGGTCAATCACTACGGGGCTCGGGTCCTTTGCCGAAAGTGCCACAGCGCCAGCAATGCCCCACCAATTACGCTCGGCAAAGGACTCTCGGCAAATTTTCTTTACGGGTAAAGAGAACTTTGCCGAGTGCACTTTATCGAGCACTCGGCAAAGCCTTTGCCGAGTATCGCAGTTGTCTCTCGGCGAAGAAAAGTAGCCATCACGGCCGGGTGCCGTTGATCGGCAACTTTGCCGTGTGTCCCACGCGACACTCGGCAAATTACTTTCTTTTTAATTGTTTTGCCGAGTGCCACCCTCGGCAAACTTTTTTTTTTTTTTTAAAACTTCTTTGCCGAGCGTGGCGGTGACAACACTCAGCAAACCTGCTCACTTTGTCTAGTGTCGAGTGGGAGATACTGCAAACCTGCTCACTTTGTCGGCGTTGGGGGATATACCCTCGGCAAAGGATATCCCTTTGCCGGCGCCATGTGGACGGCTCTCGGCAAACACTTCCCCTTTGCCGAAAGTGTTGTGGTCACGGCACTCGGCAAAGTTGGGAGAACGAGTTTTTTCCAGCCTCAATTTTTCCAGCTTTGCCGAAAGTGCCATGACCAAAGCACTCGGCAAAGTACGCCTTCCCGAGTGCGGCTCTCGGTAAAGTGGCCGAAAACTGCATTTTTTTACATTCCACCTTCACAAACGAAAATATCACATATATAAGACATAATTATCACGTCCATTATATACATACTACATCGACTAAAAATTCTTTCCATTTCACTATTGAAGAAGAATTTGACCAAGCACTTTGGTTTCCTTACAAAGGAGAACAGTTGCGGGTATTTGTGCATAAGCTCTTGATCTACCCATACGTATGACCAAAACATCACATAATTTCCTTTATTGGGTTTACAGATGGTGAAGGTCTTATAGGAGCTGAAAAGTTTCATAACATCTTTCCACCAATAGGACCCCCACCGGGCTTCTTGCCTAAGGGGGAGAGTATTTTCATTGGAATAAAAGGTTGACCAAGTAAGGCTGATCCAAGGAGCATTGGCCTGATTATAAAACTTGGCCAAACTTTTCATCAACAAGGCATCATTATGCAACTCTACATCAATAATGCCAAGGCTACCCTGATTTTTTGGCTTACAAGCTTCCTCCCATGCAACAAGGCAGCTGCTCTTCCTATTTATATCCCCTTTGCTCCACAATCAATGTTTCCTGTAGATGTCAATTTGTTTGACCACCTGAGGTGGGAGCTTCAAGCTGCACATGAAGAAGGTGGGCAAGGCAAAGAAGACAGAATTCACTAGAATGAGTCTGCCATTGTAAGACAACAGATTGCTTTTCCAAGAAAGACTTTTCTCCATTTTGGAAAACATTGGGCTAAACTCATTGAGGGATGGTCTGGTAGTACCCAAAGGTAGACCCAAATATGTGAAATGCATTTGACCAACTTGACATCCAAAAGTATTTGCGAGGTGGTTTGCTCTTTGCTTGCTCATATTTATTGGGACAAGGTTGGATTTCAGGAAGTTAACATGGAGCCCCTCGTAGAGTTAGAGAAGCTTCGAGCAAGCCCCCGAGATTAAATAGTACCCCGGCATCACCGGCAGGATTATTAATGTGTCATCTACATATTGTAAAATTGGGTAATCACCCTCAAAATTGTCACTTTGGTGGGATGCTTTAAGACTCCAGTCCTCCAAGCTTTATTAATTATAGACTGTAACAGGTCAGCTACTAGCACAAAAATAAGAGGGGAGAGTGGGTCTCCCTGTTTGTTCCTCTTCTACGACAAAAGATTTTCCGGAATGCCATTCAGGAGTATAGAAGAAGTGCCAGTAGAAAGCAGGTTGTGAACCCATCCAATCCATTTCTCTAGGAAACCTTTAGCTCTCATAACGTCAAGAATAACTCGATGCTCAATTTTATCAAAGGCTTTCTCGAAGTCAAGCTTTAGAATTACTATTTCTTTCTTTGAATGGTGGCGATACGCAAAGAATTGAAAGGACCCTGCTAAACAATCTTGTATTGTCCTTCCTTTAATGAAACCATATTGGTTAGCATGTAGGGTCTACAAAATCACCTTCTGATTCTTAGAGAAAGAATTTTGGTGATACACTTTAGAGAGTAATTAAGCAAAGGAGATGGGTCTATAGTCATTCACAGATTCGAGATTATCCTTTTGGAGGATCAGGGCAATAACAGAGTTATTGATGCTTGTTATGTCTGTATTCATGGAGCGTAAATCTCGAAAACCTTGTAAAAGTTATTTTTAAATTCCCCAACATTTCTTGATGAACAGGACATTAAAACCATCGGACCCTGGTGCATGATCACTGGGAAGGCATTTAATGACCATTTCAATCTCCTCATCCAGAAGTCATCACCAAGGTGATTTAGATCATGTGTCTCTACTAGATCGGGTAGGTTATAACTGATCCCTGTAAGGGGGGCTTGAACTGTAGGGGAGGTTGCATCACCAACCACCCCTACGAAAACCACTGTAGGAACGGAGAGTTAGGGCGGCTGCAAAAACCGCCACTATAGAGGCTTTTGAGCCGCCCCCTGTAGTAAGCTTATATAGTAGTGTATGATATGACATATATACAATGAAACTTGAAAGGCTTGACGGTTTATCAAATTAACTTTTTTGCTGCAGTAGTGTACATATATTCCAACTGAACACCATTAGAAATTTGACTCCTTTTACCAAGACTTGTGCGTCATGATGGACGTTTACACTATGGTTTTGTAATTACCACAGAACAAGCACTGAAAGAGAAAGGCGTGAATGCATATGGAAATGCTGGATCATGATGGTGGCATCTAGTGATATAATATACTCATAGCATATCTGCAGGATGTCAATTCTGTCATGTTATAATTTGGGGGCACTGATAAGGTACTGTGGTTACCTCTTAGGAGCTAAGAGTTCAAACAAATCTGGTCCACTAAATTTTACTAGTGGTAAAACAATTATAATAATAAAAGAAAGAAAAAAATCAAACTATTGCCTGCCTTTTCAAACAAGTATTTGGTGGCAGCTGGCTGCATAGCTAGCTCACAATGTGTACAAAGTTATCCCTTTTCATTTGATTGGGTCAGACAATCAGAACTGCACAATGATAAAAGCCAATATCCTCAATCGGTATGCTGCATTATTGAACTGGTCCTCTTACCTGGTATGAAAGGTACAATCATTTGTATGTAGTATAGTGGTAGTCTGGTAGAACATTTTCGTTTATGCTCTTTTGAACTTCTCCTGTAACCTCCTGGTTTGGTTAATAAAATTTTTAGTAGGTGCATTCCTGCTCCTCCTGTTCTTTCAAAAAAAATAAATAGTGGTAATCTGGTAGAACATACTGTGAATGCCAAGTACTGTTTGCAAACACTAAAATTTCAGACATTAATGAATACCTTTGAGATCTCCATCACCGTTTCTAAAAAAAAACTTTGATATCTCTTTTTTTTTCTTTTTGACTTCTAGCTCTCTATCTGATTATAACCGGTACTACCATTGAGCACCAGAATCACCACTCCTCAAGCGAGTGCTAGGGGAAAAAAATCTGTGCTGCAACCTTCTCCAAAGGAAATCCCAATCGCGGCAGCTCTCCTTCCTGATTCATGTCAAAAAGAAAAGGAAGTCCTAATCAGTGAAATGTCTTCGTATATATGGAAGCTAGTGGCGAGTTTCCATCGCAATTTTTTATACAGTTTGGATTGGCGTGTGTGCAGGATTAGGTGGAGACTCGATTGGTTCTCATTCTTGGATATTTCGCTGTGTTCTGGTACTGACTTGTGATGTGTCATATGGCTTCTGAAAATGTAAATTACTATGTGCCAAGTAGAGATAGAAATGGCGGTATAGAAGACGTTTAAGGTAATAATGCATTGTTTGCCATCCATCAGCGGCTACCTCCCTGTTTTAAACTCAAGAATACACTTTATAAGTCTTCATATTTTCTCCCTTTAGTCTAGGATGTACAAGGCATACCTATTTGACACATTACATATGTTTACATGATCTGCCTACCGCATGATTGGTATAGACGAAAATTAACAAACATATTTGGAACTTTGGAAGTCAAAGTTTAATAGGAGATCTCCATCACATTCACATGCAGTGTCGACATAATATGATCAGGAAAAAGCAAAACAAAATTTATCACATCTCACGTTCACCAAATAGCGCGCATATTACAACGACAAAGCATCGTGGCTTCATATGTTTATTAGAGACCATGACAATTGGCGCCATGGCATCCTTCCTTTTGGCTAATCTTATCTAATGGTCTTTAGCATGTTCTTATAAGAGTGGCCTTCATGCTATCATTAGTGTTATTCTAAATCACTGGATTTTGAATTTAGTGATAGTTGGTACTGAAAAAATTATATGTTGTGCTGTGTGCCTTTCTAATTGGCAGATGGCCTCTCGCCACTCCACCACTTGGAACGTGTAAAACTCTAATCTTTCATTTAATGTAGTACGTGCTAATGCTAAGGCACGCTTTCGAAAAAAAATTATATCCCTTTTCTGAAAGATCTGTTACCGGCTTTCATTGATAAGTAGAGAGCAATATATACAAGGCGCAACAAACGTGGCTAGAAACCATCACAAAGACGAAGACAACCCACGCAACACAACAGAGCAAACGACGACCCAACTAAGAAAAAGAGATCGGAGTTCCCGAAGCAGGAGTCACGGAAGGTCATCATTGCCCAGCTCGAGCATAACGCAAGAGCAAGTCTGACTTCCGACCGCATGCCCAGCCACAGGACATCACGACCGAGCCACAATTCCACAACAATGCCTTCAGGAAGGTTACGACGTCATGCGCCGCTGTCGCTCATCCAAGAATGGACAGGGTTTTCACCTATGGAAGATGTTGGGGCCACGACGCCCCCAAGAGGGAAAGTGGCACCCAGACGTCTACCCAATGCAGGCATCGGCCCGTAAGTCGGATCCCAACATGTCACCGCCGCCATCACTACCAGCAGAAGCCCAGCCTGAGGGGCATCGACGCCTCGCCACGCACAGCGCCGGCTGTGTCATTCACCCCCGCCGACCATAACGTGCGAGGTCTAGCTTCACTCCGCGTGTGCGTCCCACCGCCGCATGTCGAGGCCGTTGTCGACCGCCGCAGCCCAGCCATCACACCCTCCACCGTTGTTGTCGACAACCTCAACCGCCCGAGAAACGCGAGGCATGCGCTGTAGCAGCCATGGCTGTTGTCACAACAGCAGCAAGGTCATTGGAGGGAGGGGTGGCGAGAGAGAGCGCCACCCCTAGTGCCTACATAAGAGGACCGTTGTCACCGCATCTGCCAGCCCCCACGCGCCGGTCACTAGTCCAGGCCGGATTCGACCGCTTTGGGCCCGGATCCGGACAACGGGGCACCGGATCCGAACTGGCCGCCGCCATCGCCGTGGCAACCAACATCGGTCACCACCGCCCACGCGCGCCCCAGCACTAAGGGCGCCGCCCCTAGCCCCGTGGGCCCCGGATCCAACCGTCGGGACGGGCGACCTGTGTCCCAGGCCTATGTCGTTGCCCCCCCCCCCCAATGCCGACAAAGCACCACCGCTATCCACCGGCGCGCGGGGCACCGGATCCGGCTGCCCATGCCACAGCAGCCCAAGCTGGCCCTAATGGCGGCACCATGTGAGGGGAAAGGGGACAACTGAGGGAAAGAAGAACCTATTCCGCCCCGCCACCCTACTCCTCCACAAGCCTCGACCGGCGTCGCCATAGTCCCGCCCAGGCAGCCATGCCGAGCCCCATGCATCCCCTAGCAGGGCGCAGGCGCCCGCCGGCACCACGCCTCACCGTGCCGCCACACCACCGACGAGACGCCCCACCGCCGCCATCCCGCCAGCCACGCTAGCCTGCTCTAGCCAGCGCAGCCTGGTCCGTGGCAGCGGACACGGCGGCGAGAGGGAGGGGGAGCGGACGCGGGGAGATGTTTGGTTTCCCCACCTGAACCGTCCGCGTGGGGAGCGGCATTCGGGTCGGGTAAGATGTTGTGGCTTCCCCGCAATGTCCGGTCGGAACATCAAAATAAATTATATGTTAAAGAGATATATAAATGTAAGAGGAGCACGAGCATTCTTCTTGGGTCTTGACGTGAAAGAGTGTGTTCGTTCTAGGATGAGGATTGATTGCAACTGTTTATATTAGACTATAGTATACGTGTTACTCTGGACGATAATATAAATGATTTCAGCAATTGTCATGGATAATGATAAGCGGGGATGACATTACAAATTTGACTCATTTTACCGAAGACTTTGCGTTCGCGTCAGAACACAGGTTTCACGCACGGTGAAGCACATCAATGGCTGGTGCATCATGATGGACCTGTTTGAACTATTGATTGTGTAATTACCAGACTACTACCCCGTTTATCAGAATAATATAATCACATTTTTCCATCGACACACACCATCTACTCTAACAGATATCTCGACCGATGGATGCATCCTTTGGCATATAAATGCGGACCGCTCTATGCCCAATTAACAGGGCATCTCCAACGGCTTCAGGAACCGTTTGAAGGCATTTTCTGTCAACCGGGTAAAATGAAACGGCTCCACTGATGAAGCTCCTAAAAACGTGCTCTCATATAGTTTTGGGATGAGAAGGAACCAAAAGTAATGGCGTCTCTCAAATTCACCTCATCCTATATATGCCGATTGAGTTGTTCATAGAGTCGAAGCTCAAAAAAAAATTAGCTTCACTAGTGAAGTGGAACCATGTCAAACGGGGCATTAGCATTAGCTTCACTAAATACATATTTCTTCACACACGCAGACACAAGGACTATATATACATCCATATATGCATCTCCTGCTGCATCGATCGATCAGAGTATCTGCTGCCACCATGGATATGATCCATACCATGATGGCCGCAGCGTCCCTCGCGCTCATTCTCTTTGCAACAGCAGCCAGAGGTGCCGCCGGTGCCGGTGCCAGCGCCCGCCACCGCCGCACGACATTTCCTCCTGCCTCACCTCCAACGGCGTCAGCAACTTCTCCCTCCCGTCCTCCCCAAGCTACGATCCGCTCCTGCGCTCCTCCATCAGGTACCTCCGCTTCGAGAACAATCCCAGCGTCAGCAAGCCGGCCGCCATGGTGTTCCCGGCTTCCAAGCAGGAGCTCCAGCGCGCCGTCGTGTGCGCGCGCGCGCCTCGCTGGCGATCCGCGTGCGCAGCGGCGGGCATAGCTACGAGGGCCTGTCCTATACCACGGAGAACCACGTTCCCGCGTGATAATCGACCTGTCCAGGCTGAACAGCGTCCACGTCGACGCGGCCGCGGGCACGGTGCAGGCGAGTCGGCGCCACCATCGGCGAGCTCTACTACGCGGTGGGGCGATCAAGCCGGACCCTCGCGTTCCCGGGAGGGACCTGCGCCACTGTCGGCCTCGGCGGCATCATCTCCGGCGGCGGCTTCGGGTCTTTGTCGCGCAAGTTCGGGCTCGCCGCCGACAACGTGCTGGGCGCCACCCTGATCGACCCGAACGGCAACACGCTGACCCGTGCGACGATGGACGGCGACGTGTTCTGGGCCATCCGCGGCGGCGGGGGGGCAGCTTCGGCGTGGTCTACTCCTGGACGCTCCGGCTTGTCCCGGTCCCGGACAAGATCACCGTGTTGGGCGCCTACCGGACCGGTCCGGCCGACCTCATCGCCCCGCTCATCCACAAGTGGCAGTACGTGGGGCCCCAGCTGCCTGACGATTTCTACATCTCCACGAAGATCTACTTTCCAGGTGACCTGAAGATGACGTTCACCGCACTGTTCCTCGTGCCGAAGCAGCAGGCCATGGCGGTGCTGAACGAGACCTACCCGGAGCTGGGCCTCGCCGAGTCGGAGCTGTCCGAGGTGAGCTGGCTGGAGTCGACTTTGAAGTTCGCCGTGCTCAACTCCGTCGACGAGCTCACAGACCGGCAGATCGGGGTGGGAGAGTACGCGAAGAGGAAGTCCGACTACACGCAGGCGCCGATTTCGAAGCCGGACATGGTGGAGATCGTCCGGTACATGTCCAGGGCACCGACGACGGGGTCCATCCAGCTAAGCCCCTACGGCGCGGCCATGGCGCGGATCGGGAGCACCGACACGCCGTTCCCGCACCGCGCCGGGTACCTGTACAACGTCCAGTACGCGATCGACTGGAAGGCGGCGGACAACGGCCGCCGTAGTGAGGAGTTCATGGCGTGGCTGCGGTCGTTCTATGCGTTCATGGGGCCGCACGTATCGAACCCGCGTGGCGCGTACGTGAACTATGCCGACCTCGACTTGGGCACCGACAACTGGACGGAGCCGACGGGCATTGGAGAGCATAACGCCATGGTGGGGCAGAAGGCGGCGGCGTCCTGGGGTCAACGTTATTTTCTTCATAATTTTGATCGGCTGGTTCGCGCCAAGGCTAAGGTCGATCCAGAGAACGTGTTCAACCATGCACAGAGCATTCCACCTAGTTTGTGAATTGTGAGAGACGACACATAATATTCAATGCAATGACATGTAAACGAATTGATAAATGTTGTTTGTGTTATCCATTGATAAATGTTGTTTGTGTTAGTTAGCCAAAGGGGTTCTAGCCTAATGGTTCTTGTACTCTGTTTTTATGGGGTCCTGAAGTTGCAGCCCGTGGAAGCGAATTTCAGGCTGTGGTTAAAAAAATCTCGTCAATCCCGTGTGCCAAAGCACTAGTTAAGAGCCGCCAAGGTCTCGTAGGGATCGATTTGTGGGCTCTGTTGGTATACCGCCCAGGGGTTACGATGTTTCCGTCCCAGGTCCTCTCCAGTATTGAGGATCGAAGTTCCCATGGGCTAAAGGCTCGGGGCGAGATATAGTTCGGGGGATTTTCTCGCAAAGATGGTTTGTAGTTTGATTATACAGATGATGGTACAATACAGATCGACTGCCTAGTAATGTTTTAGTGTACACACATATATGATAATATATATATAGTGGAGTGGCTGGTGGAACCATCTGCCATGTTGAATGTAGCTAGGCTTGGTGGTGCTGGTCAAAGGTAGTTGTGGATCTGTCGTGGGTATCCTCTTGTTATTTCTGTCGAACTGTCGATCGTATAATTTGAGAAAATGAACTATTCGACAGGGACATATATACCATGCCAGGCCAACCTTCTTGTCTCTCCCAGGTGCATTCGACGATCTCCCACGCACTTTGGACGGACACAGGATATGAGAAGCCCTCTCTGCTTAGTGCCTTCAAAAAATGTAGTCACAAAGGAAGAGCAAGCACTGTCCCAAAGGAAGAGCAAGAGGCTGACCAGCCAACCGAGGTTATTAGGATATAGTATCAGGTATACATTCCTCAAGAACAGAGTAGAGAGGGACATGGTATTCTCCCACATCAAAAAAAAACTTGAAATAGAATTTCAGAAATACATTCTAAGTTCAGGAGATATATAGATAATTTTAAAACAAAACCATAACTTGGAAACAGGAAGCTATGTTGATGATTGGGACCAAGACAAAACTATGATAATTGCAAAGACAATACTGTTTTCTAAGGGTGATGCTGGAAACTCACCTGCCAACATAATATACCAGCATCTTGAGGAATGCTGTACTGCCCCACCATAAAACAAAATGGCAGCACGAACCAATTGATGCATATGCATAGGAGTCTTGGGAGACTCTAGCATAGGTCGCGCATGACCCTTGCACGATTGCCACAGTAAACACTATATTAATTTCCAATCAACCAAGATAAGATATCTAAACGTGTCTTGAACTGAGAGTTATTCATACAGGGTTTTAAGATTGTGTCACAAGCCATGGCAGCCGCCAGAGGTGCCGACGGCAGAGCATTTTTTTATTATTTTTATTTTTTAGCAAACGACGGCAGGGCAAGTAGGAAGTATACATGCAGGATCGAGTCAACTAGCAGGCAAGTGGACGGGCAGCCCTGGTATACGTACGACGAGACGAGACGACGGAAGATGTACATCATGTACTAGTGGGCCGGCCCGGTGGACTAGTACCATAGGAGATGGAACGACACAGCAGAACTGCAGAAGACCAATCGACCACGGCCTAGACCAGTACTGCAATCGACGATTAGTTCCTGCGTGTGCCGTGTGCGTTCGTTCCTGTTCCAGCAACTTGGCCGCCTCCCCTTCCTCGCCGCCGGCCAGAATTGAGTATGGCGAAAGATGGAGATCAGGGTAATCAGCAAGATCGTCGCCGAGGCTCCGATGAGGTGGAAACTGAGCCGCAGCCGCCTGATCGTCTAATTGAGCTTGCACTGCTCCTTCCAGTGGCAACAGCATATGTGGAAAGAGCCTTTTCGGTTATGAAAATTATTAAGACCGAGCATCGCAATAAGATGGACAATGATTGGCTCAATCATTTAATGATATGCTACATCGAGAAGGAGATATTTAAAAGACTTGATAATGATAAAATCATGAAGCGCTTTCAAGCCTTGAAACATCGAAGGATGAATCTTCCTAGGCCACCTCCACCTTGCCGCACTTAGTGCTTGCACGGTATATTCATTCAATTGTCCACATACCACTGTTTGGCATTTTCAAATAATTATGACTTCCAGCTTGTCTCTAGTGAACTTATATATACATATATATCTATGTTTATTAGCATGTATGCATTTTTTACAAATCAATAGTAATTAGTTCGCCATAGCTAAATTTTTATCCTGGCTCCGCCACTGTTAGTGGATGCAACTACCTGTGTAACAATCCAAAGGTCAATCACTACGGGAGCTCGGTCCTTTGCCGAGTGCCACATGCGCTCAGCAATGCCCTAATTACGCTCGGCAAAGGACTCTCGGCAAATTTTCTTCTGGCAAAGAGAACTTTGCCGAGTGCACTTTATCGGGCACTCGGCAAAGCTTTTGCCGAGTATCGCGGTGTCTCTCTCGGCGAAGAAAAGTAGCCATCACGGCCGGGAGCCGTTGATTTGCAACTTTGCCGTGTGTCCCACGCGACACACGGCAAATTACTTTCTTTTTTTAATTGTTTTGCCGAGCGCCACCCTCGGCAAAGTTTTTTTTTATTTTATTTTTTTTGAAAAATTCTTTGCCGAGCGCGGCGGTGACAACACTCAGCAAACCTGCTCACTTTGTCGAGCGTTGAGTGGGAGATACTCGGCAAACCTGCTCACTTTGTCGAAGCGTTGGGGATAGACCCCCGGCAAAGGATATCCCTTTGCCAAAGCGCCACGTGGGCGACTCTCGGCAAACCCTTCCCCCCCTTTGCCGAAAGTGTTGTGGTCACGGCACTCGGCAAAGTTGGGAGAACGAGTTTTTTCCAGCCTCAATTTTCCAACCTTGCCGAGTGCCATGACCAAAGCACACGGTAAAGTACGCCTTTGCCGAGTGCGGCTCTCGGTAAAGTGGCCGAAAACTGCATTTTTTTACATTCCACCTTGACAAACAGAAAATATCACATATATAAGACATAATTATCACGTCCATTATATACATACCACATCGACTAAAAATTCTTTCCATTTCACTATTCAAGAAGAATTTGACCGAGCACTTTGGTTTCCTTACAAAGGAGAACAGTTTCGGGTATTTGTGCATAAGCTCTTGATCTACCCATATGTATGACCAAAACATCACAGAATTTCCTTTATTGGGTTTACAGATGGTGAAGGTCTTATAGGAGCTGAAAAGTTTCATAACATCTTTCCACCAATAGGACCCCACTGGGCTTCTTGCCTAAGGGGGAGTATTTTCATTGGAATAAAAGGTTGACCAAGTAAGGCTGATCCAAGAAGTATTGGCCTGATTATAAAACTTGGACAAACTTTTCATCAACAAGGCATCATTATGCAACTCTACATCAATAATGCCAAGGCTACCCTGATTTTTTGGCTTACAAGCTTCCTCCCATGCAACAAGGCAGCTGCTCTTCCTATTTATATCCCCTTTGCTCCACAAGCAGTGTTTCCTGTAGATGTCAATTTGTTTGACCACCTGAGGTGGGAGCTTCAAGCTGCACATGAAGAAGGTGGGCAAGGCAGAGAAGACAGAATTCACTAGAATGAGTCTGCCATTGTAAGACAACAGTTTGCTTTTCCAAGAAAGTCTTTTCTCCATTTTGGAAAACATTGGGCTAAACTCATTGAGGGATGGTCTGGTAGTACCCAAAGGTAGACCCAAATATGTGAAATGCATTTGACCAACTTGACATCCAAAAGTATTTGCAAGGTGGTTTGCTCTTTGCTTGCTCATATTTATTGGGACAAGGTTGGATTTCTGGAAGTTAACTTGGAGCCCCATGGAGTTAGAGAAGCTCCTGAGCAAGCCCTTGAGATTAAATAGTACCTTGGCATCACCTGGCAGGATTATTAATGTGTCATCTACATATTGTAAAATTGGATAATCACCCTCAAAATTGTCACTGGTGGGATGCTTTAAGACTCCAGTCCTGCAAGCTTTATTAATTATAGACTGTAACAGGTCAGCTACTAGCACAAAAATAAGAGGGGGGAGTGGGTCTCCCTGTCTTACTCCTCTTCTACAGACAAAAGATTTTCAAGGAATGCCATTTAGGAGTATAGAAGAAGTGCCAGTAGAAAGCAGGTTGTGAACCCATCCAATCCATTTCTCTAGGAAACCTTTAGCTCTCATAACGTCAAGAATAACTCGATGCTCAATTTTATCAAAGGCTTTCTCGAAGTCAAGCTTTAGAATTACTATTTCTTTCTTTGAATGGTGGCAGATACGCAAGAATTGAAAGGACCATGCTAAACAATCTTGTATTGTCCTTCCTTTAATGAAACCATATTGGTTAGCATGTAGGATCTACAAAATCACCTTCTGGATTCTTAGAGAAAGAATTTTGGTGATACACTTTAGAGAGTAATTGAGTAGTGAGATGGGTCTATAGTCATTCACAAATTCAGGATTATCCTTTTGGGGGGATCAGGGCAATAACAGAGTTATTGATGCTTGTTATGTCTGTATTCATGGAGCAGAAATCTCTAAAAACCTTGTAAAAGTTATTTTTAAGGATTCCCCAACATTTCTTGATGAACAGGACATTAAAACCATCAGACCCTGGTGCATGATCATTGGGAAGGCATTTAATGACCATTTCAATCTCCTCATCCAAATTCACAAAAAAAAAAAAAAAAAAACTCCTCATCCAGGAAGTCATCACCAAGGTGATTTAGATCATGTGTCTCTACTAGATCAATTAGGTTATAACTGATCCCTGTAGGGGTGGCTTGAACTGTAGGGGCGGTTGCATCACCAACCACCCCTACAGAAAACCACTCTAGGAACGGAGAGTTAGGGGCGGCTGCAAAAACCGCCACTATAGAGGCTTTTAAGCCGCCCCTATAGTAAGCTTATATAGTAGTGTATGATATGACATATATACAATGAAACTTGAAAGGCTTGACGGTTTATCAAATTAACTTTTTTCTGCAGTAGTGTACATATATTCCAACTGAACACCATTAGAAATTTGACTCCTTTTACCGAAGACTTGTGCATCATGATGGACGTTTACGCTATGGTTTTGTAATTACCACAGAACAAGCACTGAAAGAGAGGCGTGAATGCATATAGAAATGCTGGATCATGATGGTGACATCTAGTGACATAATATACTCATAGCATATCTGCAGGATGTCAATTCTGTCATGTTATAATTTGGGGGCACTGATAAGAGGTACTGTGGTTACCTCCTAGGAGCTAAGAGTTCAAACAAATCTGGTCCACTAAATTTTACTAGTGGTAAAACAATTAATAATAAAAGAAAGAAAAATCAAACTATTGCCTGCCTTTTCAAACAAGTTATTGGTGGCAGCTGGCTGCATAGCTAGCTCACAATGTGTACAAAGTTATCCCTTTTCATTTGATAGGGTCAGACAATCAGAACTGCACAATGATAAAAGATTAAGTAGCCTGCCTACATCCAAGCCAATATCCTCAATCGGTATGCTGCATTATTGAACTGGTCCTCTTACCTGGTATGAAAGGTACAAGCATTTGTATGTAGTATAGTGGTAGTCTGGTAGAACATTTTCGTTTATGCTCTTTTGAACTTCTCCTGTAACCTCCTGGTTTGCTTAATAAAATTTTTAGTAGGAGCATTCCTGCTCCTCCTGTTCTTTCAAAAAAATAGAACATGCTGTGATATGCCAAGTACTGTTTGCAAACACTGAAATTTCAGACATTAATGAATACCTTTGAGATCTCTATCTCCGTTTCTAAAAAGAAAAACTTTGAGATCTCTTTTTTTTTTTTTTGACTTCTAGCTCTCTATCTGATTATAACCGGTACTACCATTGAGCACCACAATCACAACTCCTCAAGCGAGTGCTAGGGGAAAAAAAATCTCTGTGCTGCAACCTTCTCCAAAGGAAATCCCAATCGCGGCAGCTCTCCTTCCTGATTCATGTCAAAAAGAAAAGGAAGTCCTAATCAGTGAAATGTCTTAGTATATATGGAAGCTAGTGGCGAGTTTCCATCGCAATTTTTTACAGTTTGGATTGGCGTGTGTGCAGGATTAGGTGGAGACTCGATTGGTTCTCATTCATGGATATTTCGCTGTGTTCTGGTACTGACTTGTGATGTGTCATATGGCTTCTGAAAATGTAAATTACTATGTGCCAAGTAGAGATATAAATGGCGGCTACCTCCCTGTTTTAAACTCAAGAATCCACTTTATAAGTCTTCATATTTTCCCCCTTTAGTCTAGTATGTACAAGGCATACCTATCTGACACATTACATATGTTTACATGATCTGCCTACCGCGTGATTGGTATAGACGAAAATTAACAAACATATTTGGAACTTTGGAAGTCAAAGTTTAATAGGAGATCTCCATCACATTCACATGCAGTGTCGACATAATATGATCAGGAAAAAGCAAAACAAAATTTGTCACATCTCACGCTCACCAAATAGCGCGCATATTACAACGACAAAGCATTGTGGCTTCAGATGTTTATTAGAGACCATGACAATTGGCGCCATGGCATCCTTCCTTTTGGCTAATCTTATCTAATGGTCTTTAGCATGTTCTTATTGATCACTGGATTTTAAATTTAGTGATAGTTGGTATATATGCCAGTGTTTCTGAAAAAATTATATGTTATGTTGTGTGCCTTTCTAATTGGCGGATGGCCTCTCGCCACTCCACCACTTGGAACGTGCAAAACTCTAATCTTTCACTTAATGTAGTACGTGCTAATGCTAAGGCACGCTTTCGAAAAAAAAATTATATGCCTTTTTCCAAAAGAACTGTTACCGGCTTTCATTGATAAGTAGAGAGCATATATACAAGGCAGCCAACGTGGCCGAAAACCATCACAAAGACGAAGCCAACCCACGCAACACAACAGAGCAAACGACGACCCAACTAAGAAAAAGAGACCGGAGTTCCCAAACCAAGAGTCACGGAAGGTCATCGTTGCCCAGCTTGAGCATAACGCAAGAGCAGCTCTGACTTCCGACCTCATGCCCTCCCCACAGGACATCATGACCAAGCCGCAATTCCACAACAACGCCTTCGGGAAGGTTATGACGTCATGCGCCGCTGTCGCTCATCCAAGAATGGACAGGGTTTTCACCTGTGGAAGATGTTGGGGCCACGACACCCCCAAGAGGAAAAGTGACGCCCGCACCTCTACCCCAAAGGGGCATCGGCCCGTTGGATCCCAACATGTCACTGTCCGCCATCACGCCAGCCAGAAGCCCAGCCGAGGGGCATCGACGCGTCGGCCACGCGCAACGGCGGCGAAGCTGTGTCATCCACCCCGTCGACCAAACGACGCGTGCGAGGTCCAGCTTCACTCCGTGCGCCGCACGCGTCCACCTGCCGCGACGCCGAGGCTGTTGCCGACCGCCGCAGCCATCCATCACACCCGCCACCGTTCTTTGCCGACAACCTCGACCGCCAAACAAACGCGAGGCACGCGCGCGTAGCAACCATGGCCGGCGTCACAACAGCAGCAAGGTCGTTGGAGGCAGGGGCGGCAGAGAGAGTGCCACCCCTAGCGCCTACACAAGAGGACCGTTGTCACCGCATCTGCCCGCCCTCCATAGTGCCGGTCACTAGTCCAGGCCAGATCACCGCTTTAGGCCCGGATCCGGCCATATTCAACCGGAACCGAAACTGGCCGCCGCCATTGCCGTCCGGGCAATGGCCACCACCGCGTCCAACACCAAGGGCGCCGCCCCTGTCCCCGGATCCAGCCTGACACGTGTCCCGTGCCTATGCCATTGCCCCCTCTCCCCCCTAATGCTGACACCACCTGTGCCGTCCATCCGCGGGGGCACCGGATCTGGCTGCCCATGCCACAAAGCAGCCCAAGCCGCCCTAATGGCGGCACCATGCGAAGCGGGAAAGGGGCGACTCGGGGTGAAGAAGAACCTATTTCGCCGCGCCACCCTACGCCTCCACATGCCTCGGACCGGGCGCCGCCGTAGTCCCGCCCGTGGCAGCCTTGCCGAGCCCCATGCGTCCCTAGCAAGGCGGCGCCCCGCCGGCACCACGGCCTCACCGTGCCGCCACGCCACCGGGCGAGACGCCCCACCGCCGCCATCCCGCCAGCCACGCGGCCTTGCCCGGCGGCCTGCTCCAGCGGCAGCGGGCGGGAGAGGGGAGGGGGGGAGGGGACGCGGCGGCTTGGGTTTCCCACCCGAGCCGCCCGCGTGGGGAGCGGCAAGGATCGGGAGAGATGTTGTGGCTTCCCCGCAATGTCGGGTCGGAACATCAAAATAAATTATATGTTAAAGAGATATATAAATGACATAAATGTAAGAGGAGCACGAGCATTCTTCTTGGGTCTTGACGTGAAAGAGTGTGTTCGTTCTAGGATGAGGATTGATTGCAACTGTTTATATTAGACTATAGTATTCGTGTTACTCTCGACGATAATATAAATGATTTCAGCAATTGTCATGCATAATGATAAGCGGGGATGACATTACAAATTTGACTCCTTTTACCGAAGACTTTGCGTTCGCGTCACAACACAGGTTTCACGCACGGTGAAGCACATCAATGGCTGGTGCATCATGATGGACCTGTTTGAACTATTGATTGTGTAATTACCAGACTACTACCCCGTTTATCAGAATAATATAGTCACATTTTTCCATCGACACACACCATCTACTCTAACAGATATCTCGATCGATGATCGATGCATGCATCCTTTGGCATATAAATGCGGACCGCTATGCC
The DNA here is from genome assembly GCA_015847255.1 of Hyparrhenia diplandra. Taxonomy (NCBI): domain Eukaryota; kingdom Viridiplantae; phylum Streptophyta; class Magnoliopsida; order Poales; family Poaceae; genus Hyparrhenia; species Hyparrhenia diplandra. The sequence goes on along the minus strand of JADLZK010009100.1, from coordinate 28,689 downwards.
CAATTGACAGGGCATCTCCAACGGCTTCAGGAACCGTTTGAAGGCATTTTCTGTCAAACGGGTAAAATAAAACGGCTCCACTGATGAAGCTCCTAAAAACGTGCTCTCATATAGTTTTGGGATGAGAAGGAACCAAAAGTAACGGCGTCTCCCAGATTCACCTCATCCTATATATGCCGATTGAGTTGTTCATAGAGTGGTAGCTCAAAAAAAAATTGGCTTCACTAGTGAAGTGGAACCATGTCAAACGGGGCATTAGCATTAGCTTCACTAAATACATATTTCTTCACACACGCAGGCACAGGACTATATATATATCCATATATGCATCTCCTGCGGCATCGATCGATCAGAGTATCTGCTGCCAGTCTGCCACCATGGATATGATCCATACCATGGTGGCCGCAGCGGCCCTCGCGCTCATTCTCTTTGCAACAGCAGCCAGAGGTGCCGCTGGTGCCGGCGCCCCCGGCCACCGCCGCACGACATTTCCTCCTGCCTCACCTCCAACGGCGTCAGCAACTTCTCCCTCCCGTCCTCCCCAAGCTACGATCCACTCCTGCGCTCCTCCATCAGGTACCTCCGCATCGAGAACAATCCCAGCGTCAGCAAGCCGGCCGCCGTGGTGTTCCCGGCTTCCAAGCAGGAGCTCCAGCGCGTCGTCGTGTGCGCGCGCAGCACCTCGCTGGCGATCCGCGTGCGCAGCGGCGGGCATAGCTACGAGGGCCTGTCCTATACCACGGAGAACCACGTTCCCTTCGTGATAATCGACCTGTCCAGGCTGAACAGCGTCCACGTCGACGCGGCCGCGGGCACGGTCTGGGCCGAGTCCGGCGCCACCCTCAGCGAGCTCTACTACGCGGTGGGGCGGTCGAACCGGACCCTCGCCTTTCCCGCCGGGTCCTGCCCCACCGTCGGCCTCGGCGGACACATCTCGGGCGGCGGCTTCGGGGACCTGTCGCGGAAGTTCGGCCTCGCCGCCGACAACGTGCTGGACGCCACCCTGATCGACCCGAGCGGCAACACGCTGACCCGTGCGACCATGGACGGCGACGTGTTCTGGGCCATCCGCGGCGGCGGCGGGGGCAGCTTCGGCGTGGGCTACTCCTGGACGCTCCGGCTTGTCCCGGTCCCGGACAAGATCACCGTGTTGGGCGCCTACCGGACCGGTCCGGCAGATCTCATCGCCCCGCTGATCCACAAGTGGCAGTACGTGGGGCCCTACCTGCCGGACGATTTCTACATCGGGGTGAAGATCTACTTCCCAGGTGACCTGAACATGGAGATCACCGGCCAGTTCCTCGTGCCGAAGCACCAGGCCATGGCGGTGCTGAACGAGACCTACCCGGAGCTAGGCCTCGCCGAGTCGGAGCTGTCCGAGGTGAGCTGGCTGCAGTCGGTCGCCATGTCCGCCGTGGCAACTCTGTCGACGAGCTAACGGACCGGCAGATCGGGGTGGGAGAGTACGCGAAGAGGAAGTCCGACTACACGCAGGCGCCGATCTCGAAGCAGGACATGGTGGAGATCGCCCGGTACATGTCCAGGGCGCCGACGACGGGGTCCATCCAGCTGATGTCCTACGGCGGGGCCATGGCGCGGATCGGGAGCACAGAGACGCCGTTCCCGCACCGTGCCGGGTTCCTGTACAGCGTCCAGTACGCCATCGACTGGAAGGCGGCGGACAACGGCCGCCGCGGCGGGGAGTTCATGGCGTGGCTGCGGTCGTTCTACGCGTTCATGACGCCGTATGTGTCGAGCAACCCTCGTGGCGCGTATGTGAACTATATCGACCTAGACTTGGGCACCAACAACTGGACGGAGCCGATGGGCATTGGAGAGCATAACGCCATGGTGGGGCAGAAGGCGGCGGCGTCCTGGGGCCATCGTTATTTTCTGCATAATTTTGATCGGCTGGTTCGCGCCAAGGCCAAGGTCGATCCAGAGAACGTGTTCAACCATGCACAGAGCATTCCACCTTGTTTGTGAATTGTGAGGAGAGGACACATAATATTCAATGCAATGACATGTAAAGGAATGGACAAATGTTGTTTATGTTAGTCAAGTTTTCGTATATGCGTATATACACAATCGTTCCTCCCGCGTGCCCCCCCCCACCCACCCACCCACCCACCCACACACACACACCAATGCAGGCGACACGGGAGGTCCCAAAATCCTAGTAGCCACAGCCCTCACCCTCTTCCTCTCCTGTCGCGCCCGAGCCGGACGCCGGCAAGGCCGTGCGAATCGCCATGATGATGGTGGCGGGGGTCGTCTCGCATCTGGGTGGTGTGGTGGCGCAAGTTACGGCAGGCGGCGGGGGTGTGGCCAATCTCGGACCGCATGGGGTTCGACCGCCTACCATCTACGACTGTGCTGGAGTCGATCAAGGCCCGAACGTGCAGATCAATGGCGGGGCTTGTCTCCTCCTCCAACCACCCCTTCTCCTTCTTCCAAAGGCTACAGGTCGGTGGTCGATCCGATGCTTTGGCAGCCGATCTACAACCCTAGCATCTGGATCCAGCTAGGCACGGTGGTGACTATGCGTTGGCTACTCACGGTTGGCCGCGGGTACGGCCAGCGGCGATCAGTCGGGCGGCGCTTTGCGGCATGTAGCGGCCGACCTAGCGCCTAATGAGGATGGAGATGGAGTGGGGACCCACGTATTGGTGGAACATGCGTCGTGTGGCCGCTGGCGGTGACGGCCGGTATCATTGACGACAACGATGGTCAAAGCTGCTCACTTTTAATGACGGTGGATGTTGGCATCGACAATGACAAATGGCTTGGTCGAACAGGGCGGTGGCTGGCACATAGGACAAATCGTGGCCAATGCTATGCACGGGTTGAGGTTCCATGGCGAAAAGCTTTGCCCTCTTGGGCCAATGACAATGGCGCATCCGGACGTTGTTTTCTTCCCTTAGAAGCATTATCATTCAGGCCTCTTCCGCTTGTGTGGCTTATCTTTACTGGGTGAAAACCTAGACATTATGGTCGTGCAACGGTGGTGTCGCTGGCATGCAACGCTTCCTACATGGAGCTGACACGCCGTTTTGGAAGATTGTGCTCGGTTAGTTCATCGCAATGGCTAGCGCCGTAGCAACGAAGATGGAGACCTAGTAGCAAGAAAGCCGAAGATGGAGACCTAGTAGTTGAGGATTCCATAAATTAAGTTATCTTATAAGATAACTTGATTTTACATGACGGTGTCAAAACAATCGAAAATCTTTACATGACGATCAGTTTGGTCATAAACAGTCGGAAAAGAAAAAGACATAAGGAGGGGCCAACTTGCATGGCATTTAATTATTTTTAAAGGCAACATAAAAAAAAGAAAATATATATTAAAAAATTCACATCAAGGGGGCGGTGGACCATGAATTTGACGGAGCTGAGGCCACCAAAATTTATAAGCGCCCATGAAATTGCCTTTAATTTAGAGCTATAATCCAATGTGGGAGGTGATGTCCAATACTTAAGTTGTTAAGTTATCTGAGAGGACCTGCGTGATTTTCATGACTGAATCATCACGGCAGATGGTTTTGCATTGTAAACGGTTGCTTTCTTGTAGTGTTAGAGGACGTGATGAGTTTAGCTTGAGAACGTGTGTAGAACTTTTTTTATATTTTGATGAGTTAACTAACTCGAAACTTTGTGTGTGCCTTGGGTTAGTAAGGTTGCTGCGTTTCTTGTGTTCTAGTTTTTATGGCACTAAGCTGCAGCTTCAGTCATGTCGTCTTTGCTGCTGGTAGAGCACTCTTGCCCTGGTTATGTTACCCCCACGATGAATATTGTATAATTTGACGTGTTTTAGAATAAAAAAAAACTTAATTAAACACTGTTATACTAGAAAAGAATTCTTGTCTTTGATACACAAAGCTAATCTCTTACTATGATTCTTGGCCAATTCAGGCCACGTCTACTCCAATATGATCCAACGGCTGAGATTGTGCGACTCTCGGTATTTTGTAACGAATTCCTCGAACTTTAAAATAAAAAAAAAAAAAAAAAACTGAAGACCAGACCTCTCTCTTAGTTAATCATTCACAAAACACCCATCAAACCTTAGCAAAAAATCAATCCGCGGTCCAAGTCAGCCTGCCTCCCCACTCGGGCCAGCTTCTCGCCCGAACTCGGCCTCGGTGGGCCAAATTAGGCCTGGCGCCGTTTTTCTATTTCCCTATGAATTTATTATTTGTCTAAATCAGCTGTGATTTTGTAAAAGTCATAATAAATTAAATATAAATTAAAAAAAAATACCAAACCAAGTTTGTTAAACTCTACACAACTAGTGCTGCACTGTAAACACATAACATCACATGTTTTAGTAAAATTTAATTGCTATAAATGTAGATCCACATTTGTTTACAGTTTTTTGTAAATAATTAACAGAGTTGGGTTCTCTATTCAAATTACTAAAAAATTAACATGAGTTGAATTCCCTTGTCTTAGCCATTTTTCCAAAGAAAAAAATCATAGTTTTGTAAAATATAAACTTAACATGTTGTATCAATTATTTTATAATTTTATAGGATTCTAAAACAAAATTAGACATTGGCCTACACACATAAATATTACCATATATATGAAATAACATTCCATCAAATAAAGCAATTAAACAAAACAAAATATAGGCATAATTAAAAAAAACAAAAATAGGCCCCCCTGTGCAACAAGTTCACCAAACATGACCTGTTCTGCCTAGATTAGTTCAAAATTGAAAATAATATTTGCTTTGTTGCATCTTCGTTGCATGCTCCCATTCGGGAATAATTTCATCACTCAACCTTCAATATTAGGAACCACTCCATATAGTATATAATCAGCTACAATCTATTGGAATAACCGCTTCATCTAAGGTTGACCTTTTCCACAAATACAACATGCAAAGCAATACTTATACTTAAATTATACTAAAATAAATTATCAATTACGTGTTACAATAGAAATGGTTTCATACTGGCATGCGTGGCAAGGCCCGTGCCTTTTCTAGTAATAAAATTAAATTTGGAGACAAATCTCCTTTTAACACCAAGAAGGAGCATATTTAAAGTTTTACCATCCTTACAAGGTAAGTGGCAAAAGATTCGTCATGGCACGCATGTCATTCACTCAGGTAGCTCGAGACGGAGCGAGTTACATATGTAAAGGATGGCAAAAATATGAATGGTAAAAGCAAAAAGTATATGCATTCAAATACTATCCTCGTAGAAATGTTGATATGCAAATCAGAACTTTTTCTGAACTCCACAGAATACGCACACGCCAGTACTGGAGCAGCCGGCACACTAGCAGAGAGCCCCAACCACTCAAATCGAAGAGACTATCTCCCACTTCTATGAGAGTGACCTCCTTGAGGCCCGGGCGTCACGGGCAGCACAGATCCAATATACTGAGGTCAAGTCTTCCTTCAAACCATGTTCACAAATAAAGTTTCAGTTTGCAGTACAATATTTTTGTTGCACGTACGGTTCTCCATATCACTTTCACTGATGTCGACTCCCTTCTTGAGTTGTTGATCTGCTATGACCGCGCCATTGCAGCTCATGCGTGTTCTGGTGTTTTTTGGTGTCTTTTTGTGTGTCTGATGATGCAGAAGCACTGCTCAAACAACCTCTCCCAAATTTTCAGCTCGCAATTTTGCAGGTCTGATCCGTGCCACCATCGATTGATCTCTCCGAAGTTCAGATTTGCAGCAGCTTGTGTTTTGCTTCTGCACGTTCTGAACTTTCCTGAACTCCACTGAACACAAACACGCACAAAGACTGGCTCAGGAAGGCGCCACTACCGCTGAAACCCACTTCCATGAGCGCGACCTCCATGGCCTCACGATCGAGCTGTATGCTGATAAACAATTCCAATACTGGAGTCAATCATTCAGTCAAGTTTTTGTTGCATGCTTCATCAAGTCACTCTCACTCGCTCTCAAGCTCACTCTCTCCCCATGAGCGGCTACTCCATTGCAGCTTTCTTGGTCCTGGTGTCCCTCTACCTTCCCTCCATCGAACCACATCGTGCTGTGCCGCTGCTACCGCCGCCGGCGACGGCGCAGCACACATCCTCTCCTCGTGCCTCATCTCCCATGGCGTCACCAACTTCACGCTCCGGTCATCTCCGAGCTACGCCGCGATCCTCAACTCCACCATCAGCAATCTCCGGTTCACGCTCCCCGACGTCGGCAAGCCGGCCGCCGTGGTGCTCCCGGCGTCCAAGCAGGAGCTCCAGCGCGCCGTCCTCTGCGCAAGGAACAGCTCGCTGGCGATCCGCGTGCGCAGCGGCGGGCACAGCTACGAGGGCCTCTCCTACACGACGGAGAACCACGTGCCCTTCGTGGTGATCGACGTCGCCAACCTGAACCGTGTCCGCGTCGACGAGGGCTCGGCCACGGCCTGGGCCGAGTCCGGCGCGACGCTGGGCGAGCTCTACTACGCCGTGGGGGAGGAGGTCCAGCCGGTCGCTAGCGTTCTCGGCCGGGTCCTGCTCGAGCATCGGCCTGGGCGGCATCGTCTCCGGCGGCGGCTTCGGGCTGCTGTCGCGCAAGTTCGGGCTCGCCGCCGACAACGTGCTGGACGCGGTGCTCGTCGACGCGGACGGCAGGGCCCTCGACCGGACCACGATGGGTGACGACGTGTTCTGGGCCATCCGAGGCGGTGGCGGCGGGAGCTGGGGCGTCGTGTACGCCTGGAAGCTCCGGCTCGTCCCTGTCCCGCGCAACGTCACCGTGTTCTCGGTGGGACGGACCGGTCCGGTCGACCTCGTCGCCGGGCTGGTCCACAGGTGGCAGTTCGTGGCGCCCAGTCTCCCCGACGACTTCTACCTCTCCGTGTACCTCCCGACCGGCGGCCTCGCGTCGTCGTCGGACGGCAACGTCTCCGTCTCGTTCTCCGGCCAGGTACTTGGACCAAAGCACCGAGCCCTGTCACTGCTCCGTCAAAGCTTCCCAGAGCTCGAGCTGACCGAGTCAGAGGTCACCGAAACGAGCTGGCTGGACGCGACGGCGCAGTTCGCCGGCCTGGACACAGCGGCCGACCTTCCAAACCGCCTACTAGGCCGGTCAAAGCAGTACTCCAAGGGCAAGTCCGACTACGTGCGTTCCCCAATCTCACGGCGCGCCATGGCGAGCATCATCCGGTACCTCTCCACAGGCCCGCCACAGGGAGGCGGGTACGTGATCCTGGACCCCTACGGCGGCGCGATGTCCCGGATCGGTAGCGGCGACACGCCGTACCCGCACCGCGCCGGGACTCTGTACGGCGTACAGTACCAGGTGTACTGGGACGACGACGCCGCCGCCGCCGCCGGCGGCGAGTTGTGCGTGGGGTGGCTCCGGTCGCTGTACGCGTTCATGGCGCCCCACGTGTCCAAGGACCCCCGAGGCGCGTACGTCAACTACCTGGACCTCGACCTCGGCGCCGACAACTGGACCGCCCCGGCGGGAGGGTCGTCGGAGGCGGCGGTGGCCCGCGCGCGCTCGTCGTGGGGCGCCGCCTACTTCGGGGACAATTTCGACCGGCTGGTCAGGGCCAAAACGGCGGTGGACCCCGGCAATGTGTTCAACAATGCACAAAGCATTCCTCCTTTGTAGACATGATGATGATGATGGTACGCATGGCAGGGTGAACTTAAGCTGTACGTAATTAGCAAATGTCGTCTCCATGATGACGTATCTATGCCACATAGATAACTTATAAAGTATGTGCAAAATTTCCGCCTGATCTCTGTTCTCTGGATTTTCAGCTCAGTCAGTTTTGAACAGTGTCAAATACAGCCCGAGAAATGGCCTAGAACGGCTTTAGATTTCAGAATACATACATATATATATAAGAAAATACGAGGGATTGTGTCAAGTCGATGAATTAATTCAGACGATGAGCATGAGAAACATAATTAATTCAGGAGCGCTCAATATTTATAAGTTTTTTTGTTCAGCCAGTCTATTCTAGTACAATCTCTGGCTCCACCCTTCGTGAGAGATTCTAGAAAGGAACTAGTCCATGTATCATTGCGACTGATGTGGAATCTTGGAGGCTAAGTGTCTGACTTTGACGGTTTGACCCATTGAAATCTTACCTTGATGTGAGGACGTGCGATTAGTTCAAGAAAAGAAGCAGGTAGATTGATAAAATACAGAGCTCACAGCTCACAACTCAATTCACAGATGTTCCCAAAAACAAACATCAATTCACAGAGGTTCTACCATGAGACGTCACCATTGGATCTTGACGCAAGGCCGGCATGCCGATTGTAAACTAAGATAAGATTTTATTGTACCGCCGTACACTGGTGGTGTACGCTGTTTGGTTCCTGGTTGCCGCTCTGAATTCTCAAATGCAGCGTGGCTGTAGCTTTCAGATTTTCAGGCTCGGTCTGGTTCTTCTTTCAGCAGTTTGTGCTTTATATCATCATCAGTCTGTTGGATATGCTAGCTGCTTCGTTAATCAACAGGGCGCAGCAAGTGCAGGAATTCTAGTCCTCTGGTAGAATATGATTCAAAAGAAGTATTTGGACCGGGACACCAAAGAAAAATTTTGTAAGCTGAAAAATGCATTATTGCCTAGACGTCCCGGCAGACCCACAGGGTATGCCAGGTGGGCCACGGCATATCGTGTGGGCCAACTCAGGTAATGTATGACACTTGCTTATCACAATTTGAAAATATAAATTTACACACACTATTGAATAAAAAATGTGATGATGGTTTAGCGGTTGCTTCTTCCTCCAATACCATGGGCGTTGTAGCTCGTTTCCTCCTTAGCTATGAGTTTATTTATATTTTCCAAATTGCCCTCCTTGTATTGTTCCAATTATTTATCTCCTCAGGGAAGTGCCTCGTCACTCAAACTCATCCTGCCTCAGTGCCTCGTCGCTCAGGTACTACGTTGTTCATCTCTGTTTGTGATGCTGTGGTAGAGAACATCTGTCGTCTCCAAACCAACCCATGCCAAAGCAACAGAGTTCGGCATAAGAACATACACATCAAATTCAAACGCAAACGCATTCAGATTTGGACGAATAATAACACATTCAAGATCCATGAACTCTTCCAAATCTGATGAACTTTGGATATCAAGGTTGATTTCCTGAATCCCAAAATTCTTGTGACAACATAGTCTGTTTATTCACTGTGACTATAGTCTGTTTATTCACTATGACTGACGCAACAACGACTTTTTTTACATAAAGGATATTAAATCCGGCTTCATCAATCCGAGGGTAGAATCAGATCAATTATTACAAACTTCAATACATCAATAAGTTTTGGTTGTACCCAAGGTACAGCCCCACACACGTGAGCAAAAATGAAAAGTTTTTGACTAGACGTAGCCAATGTGTCTTTGTGAAAGTCAACCATTTGAACCAAAGAAATCAAGGGGCGACGTCTCGAGGTGTGATGCCACAAATCTCATGCGGTCCTGACTTGCTCATTGGTGCAGACTTGCCCATTGGTGCAGCCATAGTATTCCGAGAAATACCACCGCAAAAGAGATTTTGGTCTATATTTGTCAAAAAACAGTTTCATTCCTAGTTATCCATATTGCCTAAAGAAGAGCTGCATCTGCTGTCAATAACAAAATATTATACTTTTTGGCTCCCGCTTTGGACCAAACATGGAACAAATCCCCTGTACGCAACAACGACTGCCACATGCACCCATGTCAGTAGGAGGAGTACCAGTCGAGGAACTCCATCATCGCGTCCTCTTCGGAGTAGTCGGCGCCCTCGAGGTAGTACATCTTGGCCTCGTCGTGCTTGAACTTGTGCCTGCCTTGGCCCCTGCCGGACCCCGCCGCCTCTGATCCCCGACCCTTGCCGATCATGGCCTTGTATGCGCGGCCGACGCCGGGCTTCGAGTGGTTGGTGGGTTTCCGCGGCGCCCTGACGAACCCGCCGTTGGCCACCGTCGCCGCGCCATCGACCTGCATTGCCGCCGCGCGGGAACGGCGGCACGCCGGCTTGCCGTCCGCGTCGACGACCACCAGCAGGCTGGGGTCGACGGTCAACACCCACCCGTGCTGCCGGCCCTCGCGACGCATCGTCGTGCTGTGTGGGGAACTGGGGATTGTGATCGGGCCATGGCTGCCTGCGAGATTTATATGGAGCGGCGGAGCGCGCGCGGCGGACGGTTCCTTGCCGGTCACGGACACGGTTTCGACAGGGTCGGCAATTAACTTGGTGTCCAAGTCCGAATCCTCGTCTCACGTTGACAACGACAACGACGAGTCGGCTACAGTTGGGCCAGGCCGACGTCGAAGATATTGGGCCTCGGAACATACAAGTGCTAAAGCCATCACTCAACTGGGCCTCAAAGAAACGGTTAGCATGCTCGTGTTTGCTTAGCTTGGGTCTGGGCCGTGGCTGTTTGTGTCACTTAGCTTGGGTCGAATGCTATTGCAGGCCCTGCGTATACGACAGAAAGCATTGCTCAAAAAAAAAAAAAAAAAGAAGGAGACGATACAAAATCCGTTGTTACCATTGCAGCTTATGAGAGGGACCAAACAGGTTCTTAATTTGGACCACAGTTTCAAACGCAGTAACAAAATGACGAAGGGAGTAGCTAACTACAAGTGTGCTTTTGGCTCATGGTGTATGCTTTTGTATCCGAATGATTAATAAACAAAAATTTGATTGATGAGTATTACTCAATGAAAATCAAGGGCATAATAGACCATTTGCATAAAATAATCAATTCCTAGAGCTAGAGCAGAGCTATGTGTTAAACAGCCCCACCTGCTAAATAAACTCCACGGCGGAGCAGCTCCATGGTGGAGATCGTGGAGCAGAGAGCTAGAAAATTGAGAGCGGAGCAGTGTCAAAAACACTCCCTAAGGACCCGGTGAGAAATCCAAGCATGCTCCAAGATTAGTACATCCTACAATACTGTAATCCAAAACATGCTCTAATGTTTGGAGGCAAGTGATCATGAAATGCTATAAGGTACAGAACATCTGTCGTCTCCAAACCAACCCATGCCAAAGCAACAGGGTTCGGCATAAGAACGTACACATTCAGATTCAAACTCAAACTCAAACGCATTCAGATTTGGACGCATAATAACACATTCAAGATTCATGAACTCTTACAAATTCGATGAACTTTGGATATCAAGGTTGTTTTCCTGGATCCCAAAATTCTCGTGACAACAACGACTCACATCAGAAAACACAAATCGGCCGGATTCAGACACTTTGCCTACATCGATCTGCACACATCCCGATCCAGCACCACATGCACCCATGTCAGTAGGAGGAGTACCAGTCGAGGACCTCCATCATCACGTCCTCATACGGAGTAGTCGTCGGCGCCCTCGAGGTAGTACATCTTGGCCTCGTCATGCTTGAACTTGTGCCTGCCGCGGCCCCCGCCGAACCCCGCCGCGTCTGATCCTCCCTTGCCGATCATGGCCTTGTATGCGCGGCCAACGGCGGGCTTCGAGTGGTTGGTGGGCTTTCGCGGCGCCCTGACGAACCCGCCGTTGGCCACCACCGCCGCGCGGGAACGGCGGCACGCCGGCTTGCCCTCCGCGTCGACGACCAGCAGCTGGCTGGGGTCGACGGTCAACACCCACCCGTGCTGCCGGCCCTCGCGACGCATCGTCGATCGTGCTGGTTTGCCTTGGTTGCTGTGTGGGGAACTGGGGATTGTGATCGGGTCATGGCTGCCTGCGAGATTTATATGGAGCGGCAGTTCGGGGCGGACGGACGGTTCCTTGTCGGTCACGGTTTCGACAGGGTCGGCAACTGACTTGGTGGTGTCCAAGTCCGAGACCCCTCTCTGACCATTTTCGTCTCACGGTGACAATCGAGTCCGCCACAGTTGGGCCAGGACGAGGTCGAGGATATTGAGGCCTTGAAATCAAATGGCCCACATTTCTGCTAAATGGTTAAATGGGCTTCAGAGAAACGGTGAGCTTGCAATGTTTGCTTAGCTTGGGTCTGGGCCGTGGCTGTTTGTGTCAAAATCAAAGTTGGGTCGAATGCTATTGCAGGCCCTGCGTACACGACAGGAAAGGGCCTCAAAAAAAAAAAAAAAAAAGGAAGAAGAAGAAGACGATACAAAATCCGTTGTACCATTGCAGCTTATGAGAGAGACCAAACAGGTTCTTAATTTGGACCACAGTTTCAAACGCAGTAATAAAATAAGCAAGGGTTACGGCTATCCATACCGTACAAATATCGTACCGTACACACGTTATTTGAGGTTGCAGGTAAGATGTTTTGGGTGATGATGTACCCGTGTCGTGTGGTGATGAATTCTGTCGTCGATTCCGGGTGTTTTGCTCCGTTAAAATACCGAAAAAAAAAAGCGTCAGATAGTGGTCTAGCTAAATCTACCGTTTACCATTGGCTGCGTGGCTGAGGTGTGTTTAACAGGCCAAATTTTAAAAATTTTTGGACCACAGTTTCAAACGTAGTAATAAAATGAGCAAGGGTTAATATTATCCATACGTACGGCGCATATCGTATCGTACACAATGTTTTTCTGATGACGTGTCGTGTGGTTTATTTTTGTCGTCGATTTCGGGTGTTTTGCTGATGACGTGTCGTGTGGTGACGAATGACGATGACGTTGTCGTCGGTTTGGGAATCATGCTTGCTGCTCTAAACACACCCTTGGTGACGAACTGACGATGACGTTGTCGTCGGTCGAAGAAGTCGAATCATGCTTGCTGCGGGCATTTGGAGTTTGGAGCGACCTGACATGCGTGGCCTCAGGCCCTCAATTATTATATATTGATTCCACCCCGGAAGGGAGCGCCCACGTGTACGTTGAGACGAGAGCGAGGACACTTCTCCTTCAAATTCCACATCAAAAGTGGTGGCCAGTGTGGGCGCCGATACTTAAATCGATCATATATTCATTCATGTGGCGCCAAAGCAAGCCTCCAAAGCGACGCCATTGGTGCATCGTCCTCGTCCTGAATCGAATCGAGATCAGAGAGAGAGAGAGAGGATATCTCACCACAAAAGGAGGAAAAGCTTAAAAAAAAGGTGAGCGATGGAAGAGGCTTGTAGAAGACGCCTGCCTGCATTGCCCATCTCGTCTGGCTCTGCACGACGTACCCTGCACGACGTCGCCGTCGCTTTCTCCACGGCCTGCTTCTGCCTTTTCGACCATGCGCTTTATTTGCGATGGCGATGGCGATAGATGGCTCCCGCTAGCTTTTCATCTGCGTCCATCCGTCCGTCACATGACATGAGTCTTGGTTGGCCTGGCCGCGAATAATGGGAGGAAGGAGAAGCGAGCAGCAGCAGCACGAAACGTGATACGATCGACGACAGAGAACGTGGTGGGGGGTACGGTTACGGTGCAGTGGGGAGGCGCACCTCTGAAAAGGCAGGCGATATGATGGAAACGACGTCGTCCGTCCAATGGATCGATCGGGGAAAATGTAAAGGTTTGGAAGATGGATGGATCGGAGCGAGCACGCATTCACCCCGTGGCCGTCTTCTCTCGATCGATCGATGGATCGGTAGGCGTCGTCCACCGAATAATTACTACTGAGGATATAATGCAATGGAGAATAACTGCAAGGCATGCATATTTTGTGAAGGATTCTTAATTTTGTCTACTATTACTAGGTGCAACATCTGGCAAGACTACATTTTGCCCCAGTATATTGCTACTTTGAGTTCCAGGACCAGATGCTTGCCTGCTGCAAAAGAGGTTCTGCAGTGTACCGTACGTACTCCTGCAGCAGCCATGCCGGCATGACCATAAACAAGAGGTTCCGTTGCTTATCGGGCAAGGTTACACAGACGCCGAGACTGGGACCTCCGATCCGACCCGGAGGCGGTTTCGTCTTGGACCAACCGGCCGGCCGCGCGCGCCGCCACGCCACACAGCGCCCCCCCGCCTCGAGGTCCGCGCATGTGCTGTGCACGCAACACAACCCGTCCAGCTTTCCCATCGGATTCGGTCCACAACCAAACCAAAAGCTGGAGCCGTCCGGCGGCCGAGAACGGCGGTCCGCAGCAGGCGCCAACGGCGGTCACCGCGTACCACCCTCCTCGGCGGGCTCCGCTGTCGGCGTCGCGGCGCCGTACACGTACGCGCGTCGGTCGGCCATGCGCTGGGGCCCAGTGCGCACTTGGCCGGCCGGCACCACACCAGGCCAATCCTCGGTCCACATTGCGCTTGCTTTGTTGCTCCGCGCGCCGCGCCGCCGTGTCCATTCCTCCGTCCGTCCGTCCCGCCAAAAGCCTCCCCATCGATCGGTCGGTCCATCTGCCTTTGCCCGTGGAACCCACACCCACCTGTAACTTAACGTCTCCAACAAGCTCAGCGTACGTATACGTATAGATTGACTGCCGGCTTGCTAGTCGCTGCTTTCGAATTTTGATTTTTGCCGTACTATGGACATTTGCCGTACTATTAGACCAGTCGAAATCGGCCATCGGTACTATTAGACGGCAAAACAGCCTCATGGTTGATTGTTAGTCTTGTACGTGACCAACGACAATGAGCCAAATCAACATCTTATTATTCGGCGTTGCAATTCTACAGCCGTTCTATTCTGGCAACGCAACAACAGCAAACATCCACGATGCATGCGCACACAATGGCACGAGGAGCTCGAGAGGGCAAAAAAAGAGGCACGCACGCACGAGGTGCTCGAGAGCAAAAGATTTAGGAACCGCCCTACTCCCACACATGCTTTCATTTTTAATAACCATCGTCAGTGCGCATCACACGGTATATATATATCACAAGCAAACAAATTAATGCCGTGCATGCATGGTTTCCATGCTGCTAATAACAATTGGGTCAGAACATAAAAAGAATGTGGGGGCGAAAAGAGAGAGAGCTAGATAGAGCTAATGGTGGGGATTACAATAAAGGGGGGGATCGATCCAGACGCCTCTGTCATGATGATGATGATATATCACCATCAGCATCCTAGATTAACAACGCCTTCCTGTACATGTTCTGTCCCTCTGTTACATAACAAACTATGAATTTTTTTTTTTTTTCAGAAATCAGTTGTTCTCAAGTTTGAAGATGTATAGAAAATGATATCAACATTTGTATTTAAATATATTTACTATGTAAAAATAAATAATAATAATACTGATTACTTGTCATGAATATTTTTTTTTTTTGTATATATCTATAAAATTCCAAATTTGCTTACTCCTAAAACATATACATTTTTCGTGGAGGAAGTAAGGGAAGAGTATATTCATATGAAGTGAATACTGAAAACATGTTTACATACATGCATGATTGTAATAGTACGGATTCCACGACGATGCTGGTGTTGGCACTTGGATGCATGATTGTATTTTTGTATGTGTATTTTTCACCAACGTTAGCGTGATGCCAATTCAAAGTGGGCTAGTGGAAGCATGAAATTGATGCAAGTTTTTGTGACCAAGTACATATATTTGGGTCCTCAAGGATGATACCTATTCCTACATACTCCAATAATTGAGCCAAGAACGCACTATCTTCTTCTTCTAGCAGCAGTGCACGTTATTATCGTGTCATGTCTTGGTACACCACAACCAATGTCACGGCCGGCTTCTTCTTCTTCTTCTGGTAATAATTGGGTCAAGAAAAGAAAACCCAGAAATGGGAAAGGCAATGCTCTCCTTGAATTTACGTAAAAAAGCTAGGAGACCCGAGCCGACCACTGATGGATCCATTTGTCGGGATCCTTTTTTTTTTTTAAATACATCTGTCGGGATCCAAGTGTCCAGATTATAACTTCGATGGTGTACCACTATGATGCTACCAGCTGGTAGAGCATGCTACGTTATTTGCTAGTGATCTGAATTATCTTTCTCCTCCTCAATCGATATGCACGTTGATGTTTTTGCAAGTTTGGGGTCACGTCTTGATACCCTTTAATTATTCTTCATTTTAGAGCCTCGAAAATTTGTCTGGGATATATATATATTTCAGGAGTAGTTGAAGAAACGGTTGTTGGGTGTTCTGTGGTTTCATGCACATATTAATTTTAACTCCTTGCGCAACTAAATTTGACAGCGCGCGCGAGCAACTTAGTTTGGTAAATTAAAAATGAAATCTGGCAGTGGGGACTGAGCTAAGACAGCACAGCACCGCCGATCGATAATAGAGAGGAAGAGAAAGGCCACTTGTCCGCTCGCTCACCACCCACTCACGTGTTGACACGTCACTGCAACAGCCCACGGTTGAGTCCGACTTCAATTTCAGTCAGCAAGCCACGTTATTCTTCGTGAAACTGACACAACATGCATGCGGCCGGCCTCGGCCTGCGTTGAAAATAAAACACTCGCCGCTAATGACACTGACTGCAGCTTGGTTACCCAAAACCTACTGTAAATAAACTCCGGTCTACGACGACTGCTTTTGTCTATTAGTAGCAACACACAACACCGTGCACCGAAAGGCAGCAGCGGCTGCGATAGGTATGTTGGCGGCTAGTGGCCGCCAATGCTATTTCTTGCTTAGCGTGGCTGCTCCATCGATGCATTAGCGTGTGTGATTTTGATTTCCAAACCTTCTAGTAGGTACAGGCCGGCTACAGCAGTGTTCTTGGCCATTTCAAAAAGGAGTACGATGTGGCATATGTTTTCGATCGTCCACTTGCAGATTAATTCAGACAAATGAAAATGGCGACCGCCGTTGTGGCGTTCCAAGTAGGAAAACAAGCACCAATAGGTGTTTACGACATTCTTCGTGATCAGTCAGTTGAAATGGCGACTAGAAGTAGTCTTACTAGAAGTAGTCTTGTGCGCTTGTTCTAGATCTGGTTTGTTAATCAGTCCGCTTGTGTACCAACCGAATCGCATAGACAAAAAGTTTTTTTTTATTAAGTATATAAGAGTATACACGTCGTAGTACAGACAATTCTCAACATTGTAAAAGATGCAAAAAGGAAACACTACCAGCATAGTTTCCCACACTCAAACGTTTCCCAGACTCAAACATATATGACTTTATTTCCTCTTTTCCTGGTGCTAATTATATGATGATGAAGAGGGTCCAAAAAAAAAAAACCTCAAAATGAGAAAAGGAGGATCCTTTATAAAAGCACAATAAAAAAAAAAAAAGTGGAGAGCGCACTGATCACCAGTCAAAATCAGCAGTGTCCTGAACAGAACAACGACTGATTAACTTTGTACTACTACTATCCAACAAAGCGCGGTTACATTACAAATATTGTTCGTCCCTACACACTATATGCTTTATTGCTGCGATGTTGACAGTTGAAGAGGTTCGAGGATAGTGGCGTGACAGTTTTCTAAAACACTGAGCTCCAAGGAGCCATAAAATGATTTGTCTTTGCTTTGCACCTAGGGGACGGTTTAATTCAGACAAAACATATACAGTTCATATGAAATATATATAGCATAGGTTCCTGCAATCAACCAATATGTATATCGATCTTGAGCATGAAGTATCGATCAAAAATATATAGCTCCAATCCAAAGTGTTTTTTTTTTGCAAACTGTGAACACAGCGCCACATTCTGGCTTGAACTTATAGGCTCGGCTTATTAGCCATGCTACAATACATTTTCTCAAAACAAAACTATCAACCCCACAGAGCAATCCGGGCTGCACTAGGTGGCAACTACTATTCTTGGACATTTGAAGCGTTTACGAAAATCTGGCATGTAAAAACTTAATGGCTTTTGTTGTAAATTAGTTTCCAGATTTCTAATAAGGCATCAACTGCACTGCCTCTAAGTTCGTGGTGCTATTGTATTGCACAATAATAATTCGGTCCAAAGGAAAGGAAACCTGAACATGAAAAGGAGAATGCTTAAAGCAGGGCCAGGAGAGGAGACCCCACTGATCCTCATCTGTCAGGATCAACTGTCATATAGTACCACCAAAGCACGATTAGTCTGAATGAATAAACATCACTAACTCACTCCAACGCATGATTACTGTGACAACGACATTTGACAGAATCTGAAAACCGATCTTATCTCTTTCCGGATGATATTTAATTAGCCAGAGCATTCTGCTTACCAGCATTGTATTGTTCATGAGTAAAGCCGTTTGTTCATAGGAGATACTATAGTCATACCAGTTGCAGCCATCAAAGTTGGATGTCTGTCCAATGGATCTTTCTAGTTAAAAAAATGAACTTGGTGATCCCCACAAAAATTTGAATTTCTAGGTCATTTGTCAAAAATCATGGATGTCCAAATTAGTTAGGGCCTGACTTTAATTTTTAGTCTCATTTAAAAGATGTTTAGTTCAAAGCTAATGAGGGACTGAGAAATGATGATTCTTGTGTCAAGTTGATGATCACAAAGAAGAAGACGCATTCATTACCTCTCAAGAGGGGCACATACCTTCTCCCATTAATTTTATTGTTGGATAAATTAGTAATTGCCGTCTTGAAGTGGAACCTATGCAGCCATCAAACTAGGTTTGTGCTTGTTGTTTTGATAGTAGCAGATTTATATATTTACTGAAATTTGGCCATGATTCTTGTGTCGAATACATTTGCATTCATTACCAAATTTTGATGGCTGCTATTTTGCTCTGTTTCTCCACGACAAAAAACTAAAAACAGCGGCGATAGAGCGAGCGGAAGCAGCCGGTCTGTCGGTCCCGCAGATTTCGATTTCTGCAAAGTGGCCCCACTGGCAGAGGCAGTGGCAGAGTTCGTAATACGGCGCTTAGCCGGGGTCCATCCAGTACACGCTGCTCCTACGCGGCCTGATAGAATATGCGAGGAAATTCAGGCAACGCGGCAAAGCGAGCGGAAACCCCTCTCGCTTTCTTCAACACCACGTCTCCTCCTTCTCCCCCCAAAATCCCCAATCCAATCCCGACCACCAAACCCTAACCCCCATTCCATTCCATTCCGCTCTGTTCTTCTGCGCTTATTACTTCGTCGCTAAGCATATTCCCCTCTCCTCCCCGCCCCACACACACACCCGCGATCCCGACCGATGGCGAAGACGGCGGTGATGGAGCTCCGCACGCTGCCGCTCGGCTTCCGATTCCACCCCACCGACGAGGAGCTCGTCACACACTACCTCAAGGGCAAGATCACCGGCCAGATCAACTCCGAGGCCGAGGTCATCCCCGAGATCGACGTCTGCAAGTGCGAGCCATGGGACCTCCCTGGTACTACTCCCCTTCCTTCCTTCCCTCTGCCTGCTCCTCGCCCCCCGTCGCTTGATCGCCCGTCTCTGCTCTCGATTTTTTCTTCCTCGTTCTTCGGATTTTGTTTTTGGGTCGGTTGTGTACATGGTCCTAGTCTCTACTGGGATTTCCGAGTTCTTCTTCGTGGGCTACTCGGTGCTTCGAGTTACTGCGATTTTTCCACCAGGATTTGCGTCCGGTTGGTGTTCGATTTGGGGGGTGGGTTTGGCCAGATGTTGCTAGTACCTTCTGTTTCGTCGATTTGCATTCGCTGGACTGGAATCGCACTATTTCGGTCAATCAATCCGTTCCCATTCTCGCGATTCCCCTTTCTCCGTGTATCCATCGCCAGCTACCACACGAACCTTCCTGCTGCTGTGGGAGTCTGACGCCTTTGTTGTGCTCTCTGAAAAAAAAAAAACAGAGCGGATTGTAATCAATCCGCTGCTTCCTCTCTTCTGTTTTGAGGATCGCTTGCACTAGCGGATAGTAGTTAGATATAGTTTTCTGTGGGCGGGGGGCGCCGTGTTGTGCTGGTTCGATGCGATTCCCTCGAACTCTGCTAAATCCTTTATTTATTTATTTAGTACCGCGTCCCCCTTTCCAAGATGCGATTTGATTTTGTGCGATGCACCTGAACAAAATCCTTGCGCCCGCGCCGATTCATTTCGTTGATCCGCGTGTCGAGTCGAGCCAAACTCACGGGAAAGATTATTATTCCAGTTCCTGATCCCGGGTACTGATGACGTTGATTGATTGTGTATGTTGTATATTATGCAGATAAGTCTCTGATCCGGTCCGATGATCCCGAGTGGTTCTTCTTCGCACCCAAGGACCGCAAGTACCCAAACGGCAGCAGGTCCAACAGGGCCACCGAGGCCGGGTACTGGAAGGCTACTGGCAAGGACAGGATCATCAAGTCCAAGGGTGACAAGCGCAAGCAGCATATGATTGGTATGAAGAAGACCCTTGTCTTCCACCGTGGACGGGCTCCCAAGGGTGAGCGCACAGGGTGGATTATGCACGAGTACCGCACCACCGAGCCTGGGTTCGAGTCTGGCGAGCAGGTATGAAGCTTTTATTCTTGGCGCAGCTTATGGTTGTCAAGTTCTCTAGTGTTGTTAGTGTTTGCACATATGTGTTCTTTGTACTTTAGACTTATAAGTTTATCTTTGAGAAATACAGTATAACATAGTAGTCTGTTCAGTGTTCACTGAAGAATGTGTCCCTAAACACTGTTTGATGTTAGGTTGTTAAGAGAATTGAGTTCTAATCATATTTGTAATTAGTTCTATACAGTACAAGCACATAGCAAATGATTTCTTTGTATCTCATGGCAAATGTTACTAAAACTACCCGGTGCTTATGTATCTGATTCTTTCAGGGTGGTTATGTTCTTTATCGCCTCTTTCGAAGCAAGAGGAGAAAACTGAGCGCCCCAGCCCAGAGGAAATGGATAGAAGTGGCTACTCACCAACTCCTTCTCGTTCTTCACCTGACAACCTAGAGGCTAATGAGGAAGCTAACACACCATTAAATAAGGAATCTCCAGAATCTGCTCTGCATGATCCGATTGAGCTGCCAAATTCTGTTGAAAACCATGTTGGGTCAGTGACAAGGTGGCTGGCAGACAGAAATGATAATAACTTGGCGGCTACTGCACCGATGTTTCCCATATACCTTCCATGGACATGCTGCTGTTGTACCTAAGGTGAGCACAGCAGAGTAAAGAGCCTTTTCATCTGTATTCAACATTTGGCTGCACATAACTGAATTTCTCCTAACAATTTCCCTCATCTTTCTAATTACAAGCAGGTTGATCCTTCAGCTGGTGCTTCAGCCCACTTGGTTAATCCCCAGAATGGAAATGATGATTATAACAATTTTGTGTCCAGTTTCGCCCCAATTCTACCACTTGAAAATGCATTCATCCCTGATATACAGCAAGGAGCTTTTGGTTTTGATGGCATCATGAATCCTCCTGATGCCCTGGATGCTTTCTTGAATCAAGCACTTGTTGATCCTGATGAACATTCATCGACAACATCAAAGTTCAGTATGATTCTGACATTCCAACAGAATTTGAGCACCAGTGGAATATGCAGGTACCTTTGTATTCATATTGTGTTTGCCATCTGATGTTTCGGTTATGGTTAATCCAGCAGTCCTTATATTTTGTTACCTTTGCAGGTTGAGCCTCAAGATGAACATCAAAACTGGTGGGCTAGCATAGGTTTCGAGCCAGATGAGCCAAACTCTCTGCTTCCTTTTGACACCACTGATCAAGAAGTACTTTCGGTGGACTCTGGTGCTGATTCCTTCAATGAGCTGTTCAATAGCATGGAAGATCCAAATGTGGGGATGACTGGAATTGATCTTAGGCCTCGACAGTTGGACTACGCTGTGCAACCAAGCAATGTGTTCACTAGCCAGGGCGATGCAAATAGGAGGGTGCGACTAGTGGCTGTCGAGCGTACAACTGAAGATAAGAGTGAAGATGAAGTATCATGTGTTGTAACTCCAGACAGTTTGAACGAATCTGTTGAATCCACCACAGAGAAGGATGTGGCTTCTGATGGGGATGAGGCGGAATCAACAGGGATTGTTATTAGAAGAAGCCGTCACCCTGCTCCAAGTTCAGGCTCAGAGATTTCATTCACTCCACAGGGTACGGCTGTGCAAAGGCTGCGGCTGCAGTCAAGCCTTAAGAAAGGCTCGTCTCCTAGTAGTGACGATTTATCAAGCTGCATCATAGACGAATCAGAAAGTCAGCACAAAACAGAGAATGCAGAGGTGATTCTTCATTTTGTTACTCAGAAGCTAAATTTCATTTGTTTTCTATGCTACTGAAAATTAGGAGATTTCATAGATACTACTCGTAGTTCTGTTGGTGTCCTGCTACTATTATGCAGTGTTAAATGGAACCTGGGTGATCTATTTTAACAAATAATGTTATCTGATTCTTTTTTTTATGTTCAATCAGATTGAAGAGGATGCTAGTACAAACCTCACTGGAAGTGCTGATGATCTACCTGGCAATAGCCATGATGATGAGCAAAAGAACATCCCAAAACATGGTAATAGAGCTTTGAAACTTTTGTATATTGTGTCTCTTTGTGGTGACTTCTGCTTTTGCTAAGCTAGTTTAATCTACTGTTGAACTGCAGCTCCTGAAACAGCTGTTCCAGAAGCCAAATCTAATCTGAGGCTGCGGAAGACTTCTGAGGAAAGCAACAAGGATGTCAAGGAGGAGGTTTGTCTTGAGCCACACGTGAGAGCACCAATGCAGAGGAAAGGATTCCAATCATACATCATCTGGCTGGTTCCTTCGGTGGCTCTGGTCCTCCTCCTTTGTGTTGGGGCGTATGGATGGGTATGAAATCTATCCTGGTGCGGTGCAAGGCATGGCATTTTGCAAGCTTGGGTTCCTGGCATCATCAGCCTAGTGCGTGGTCTTTTTGTACATAACCTGGGTTACGGCTTGCGTCCAACAGCCGTAAGAAATCCCAGCATGCCAAGGTAGCTGAAAAATCAAAAAGAGAGGTAGCAAGTGAGAAGTGAGAAAAGGAAAAAAAAAAGATCGAGGTAATTGTAGGTCTTACTATGTTAGTGTTCTGCTGTTGTTGCAGATATCTTACTAATGTCATAGCTGTTGTCTAGTTGTAAATCATGCCCCCGGCGGCTGTTGTTTTTATTTCCTGATGTAATGTAGCAAGAGCAAGACCCTGTTAGACGGGTGCGCTGAAAGTCTGAACATCGGTAATATTTGTTGTTTCTTCTTGTAGATAGCTGTTTCAGATTTTTCAGTTCCCTAACCCTGGTGGCTTGTTGATCTGTCTCCTGTGTTGCTATCTGATGGGATCACTGTGGCGAGTTCGAACTCGTTGTGAATGCGTTGGTTTGAAAATTCTATAATAATAAATAAATATTGCTGTTGCATTGTGCACGTATGGTGAGGATCTGACGAGGTTGCAGCTGAAGTTTCGTTGCTGTAAATCACTTTCCCATACAGCTGTAGCTTCCTGTCGCTGTCATGTGAGCCGCTTTATTTCTGAGCGGCTTTATTCTGATTTTCGCTGCTTTGCTTTCTTTCTTGCCATCAAGGGCAATCCATATGATCCAAAACATGCAAAACGATACGACCTTTCTGGGTGCTGTGAACTGCATTGTGACCTCTCACACTCGGACAAAATTAAGCGATCCCAACGCAAATGGGTGGTGAAGCACAGTTGGCACAGCCACCGGATCACTGGTCAAACTGTCATGTTGCTGAATTAGTATGCGTCTTCATTATTGCTGTTTAAATAGAACCCAAATACTAAAAACATGTAGCAGCTTCATTTTGTCGTAAGTCTATTTATCTCGAGTTTAACCAAAGTTATAGATATAGTGATTACCAACCTTAATGAGAAATACGTCCCATGATAAATCTAAGGTTCTCTTTAGTAGGGTTTTACTAGGTTGCCCACTCGCTTCATTGAAAGCCCTGCCAGATTACTTAAGGCAAAATGTCTAATAAAGCCAAAATCAAGGAAAAAAATGATGTGGTTGAAACTTTTTTTTTTTGACTTGAAGTTGAAGCAAAAAGGGGAAAAATCTCTGGGTGTGTCGGTTTTAAAGAAGTTAAAACCCTAACAAAGAGATCTTAATAATATGTTTATTTGATAATGTAAATATTGGTATTATTCTGTATAAACTCGAACAAATCTAGTACAATTTGACTAAGAACAAAAATCAGAATGTCAAAATTTTTTGGCACTAGGCGAATTGGCTTGTAGTCCAATGGTAGGGCGGTTCAATGGGGCGCTTCCCACTGTGGTTCAAATCCTTGTGCTCGCGACCTTTCCCAGGATTTTTCCCGGGATTTTCCCACGTTATGCATTAAGTGTGGTAGCGGCGTTCCTGGCGGACGGCGACGCGTCCAATGGTGACTTCGAGAATCTTCAGATCTGCGGGTGCTCAGTCCCTTCTGGCGCCATAGGGGGTAGGGTTTTGACGTCGCGTGTGTTCAAAAAAAGTGAGTGTGCGTATGCGTGTTGTTGTGCCGTACGCTATCAGATTGTCATTCTCAAAAAAAAATTTGGCACTAGAACAGGCAATCGTACACTCATATAAAAGTGGTGCATGCTACTAATGCAACCCAAAATAAAACTAGTAATTAATTTGGCATAAAAGATTAATCAGAAATTTATAAATTTTAAGATCTTACTTGTAATCTGGCCAAGGGTGTTTTTCTTGTGAAATTAAACAGATTTGAGTACTGTAACTTTTTTGTAAAATCCCACGTTATTAAATTAATTTAAATTCCTTTTCAAAATTACTAAATTAAATTATGATCGCCGCGCAACTGTGCTTCCTTCCTTCTCGATGAAGCCATGCCTCGAGCTTCGGAAGGCGGAGACGGAGAGGCGGAAAGTCCAACACTGATGCCCCTCTACTTCCCCGAAATTACCACTATGCCCTTCTACTACACGCCACACACACACTCTGCCCCATTTCCCCATTTCAACCTCGGCCAACCTCGCCGGCGATGGCCTCATCCACCTCGGCCGGCGCCGGCGCCGGCGCCATTCCCGCCGTCCCTCCGTCCACGCTCTCCCCGAACGCGGCTCCCTACACCCTCCTCGCGCGTCAGGCCCGCGCCCCTCCCGACGCCTCCAGGATGGTAATGGCTTTCCTCCTCTCCCATCCCCCAACCACTCCTTGGTAGGGTGCCCTGCCCATGGAGCGTATGCCCCCTGGACGGTGACGGTGACTTTTTTTCTAGGATTGTAGCTCATGTCCCCGCGCTTCCCGGTTGGTTACTTTGCTGTATGGTATTGGACTATTGGTTGGCTTGTCGATTTGGTGCGGTTGCTTGGCGAAAGATTGGGCCTTTTCTGGGGTTCTTGTGTACTTTAACCAGGAAGGCTCGTAGGACACAGGGATTGGCCGTAGGTTGAATACTTGTAGTAGTATTATACTATCTGGCACCCAGCATTCGTTATCACAAGAAAACCATAGGCACGGTGTTGCCGCGCCGGCTTGATGGATGAATGGTTCTATGTATGGGGTTAGTACTGTTGCGATTTAAGATTTTAGTCCACAACTCTGTTGTCGGATGGATATATAAGCAAAATATTCAAACTATTTCAGTATTTATAATCTATGTTAAGATTTATTCACCGGTGCTTTAAGGGTTATTTTTTTTTTTACATGCTACAATTTGATGAGCTTATGGCATCTCAATGCAGTTTGAGCCTCTTTGTAGATACTGCATATGGTCTTACATGAATCCTCCTAATTTAAGCTTACATAGTCGCAGTTTTTTTAGTTGAAAAAGGTGGCGTGGTCTTCATCATCCTCAGAGTATTCACTTGTCATTTTCATTCACAAATAATTAGTGTTAGGCTCTGATGGATATTGAGCTAGAATTGTGGCCCAGAACCACGAGACCGCATTCTTCAGAGCTAATGTTTTACAAACTTTGCTTGTAAACCTTGAAGATGTGTATATTGGAGTTGGAAAGAAGAAGCAAAACATGGCGTAGCACCAGGTTAAAGTCCTAACAGGAACTAAAATAACGGCAAATCTGCAGGCTGTCTTAGTAGCAGTGTGTAGTGGAGAATTGCTGCAGAGTTCAGAATTTAAAGGTTTGTATAACATGCCAAAAAAAACATGATTCAGAATTTAATTTTACTGAAAAACTTTCTTTTGCCAAAAAAAAAAGAGGACTATTCCATAAATATTTATCTCTGTTGCTGCTGTTTTTAGATATTTCTAATTGATGTAAACCTGAATAAAGTATGAAAGGAAACAAAGGGTATGTTAGTGCTTTAAGTTTTATGGATTTTTAAATGCCAATTAAAGTGTACAGGTAAATTTAGACTGGGATTTAATCACCAGTGTCCTTCAAAGATCCATATAGTGGATGTATAAAGGTGATAGTGTCCACAAATTGGATCTTCTTGGGTTACCAAAACTTGTGGCCTAGTATCTGGTTTTGAGGCTTTATGATCGCTCAGTCGATTATTATCCATAATTCTGACCCCATTATCCAGCAAAATATCAATTTATATAGAAGCAAGCGACGTGACCCAATACATTGCCAGAGCTTGCACCCTGATTCGTATGAAAAGATTACCATCTTTCTTTTGTTCTGTAGTTTTATCCTTGCATGGTTTTAATTGAATCACCGCACAATAATGTAGATGATTTTTGTTTGTTTTATAGTACTTACAGTTTAGTTTGATTCATGTGTTCAAGATTTATTACTTGCACTGCACATAGATAGCATTAATTGTGCCTTATCGATGTGTAGGTGATGCCTCTAGGTTGATTGATAATAACTTTGTGTTGAATGGAGAGGACAACAGTTCTTGTTGAAAGTCTATGGCAGCACAATTTGGAATGAAGCAGAGTGACACTGTTTATTCAAGCAGCGACATGGAACATGCCATGGTCAGCCAAGCCCCGCATGTGGAATGCCTATCGGTGTCTATCCATCTCCAAATAAATTCCTCAATTGGGATAGTTTCAGAGCCATCAGTCACCACAGCTTCTGATTTCAAGCAGCACCTGGTTCCATCGACATCAGGTAAGGGGAGCAGACAACCAAGGGTGACCATCAGAAGCCCTCCAAATAAAAACTTCAGAAACTAACCACACCGCTTTCGGTTCTGTTAGCAAATTGGCTATAAGGCAAAATAATGAGTCCAATAAAGAGGCTGGTAAACATGTCTCCTTCAGCGGAACTTAGAACTCGTAATCCTGCTCATGGAAATGGCAATTCAAGGGCACCATGGTTCTCTCAAAAGAGCTAAATCCTGAATTTAGCGTGAAGCCTCTTGTCCCATCTGCATGCGCTAGCCCATGTGTTACAATGGCTGATGATGTGAATCCTGATCCATCGGAGTGTTCTGTGGATTCACCTTGCTGGCGAGGGACAGCTTCGCTCTCTCCATTTGATGGTCTTCCAACATTAGTTGCCCAATCAGTGAAACAAGAATCAGTGGCTTTTGATGCTGGGCAGGAACAGAGCTCTAGTACTGATTGCGAGGCTCCAACTAAACTTCAGAATTTGGTTGCTAGCAAGAGTAATGCGAAAACTGTTTCCAGTCCCATGTCGAATTGGGTCTGTCCAAGGAACCTGGAGGCATTGGTACAAATATTACACAATATTCCCATGGAAAGGAGCAGTCTGGCAAACATGGTGCAGCAAATTGCAATGCGGACGGACACTGTTTATCAGTGATAGATGATTGTATAAAGCGATCTGGCCTAAACTCTGCTGCTCCTGATTTTGTTCCCTTGTCTGTTAGGAAATCAAATACCGGCGATGGTGTGTCTCGCACTCTTAACTCAAATCAAAATGTTCTATATGATTTCACCTGGTGCACCCTATCTCACATTATTTTTTTCCTTCCTTGGCTTATGCGTGTATTTAATCCAGCTACAGGTTCCTGTTCTTCATCTGGAGCGAACATATCAGGAATTCTGGAGGCGATCAATAGTTTGTCGGAGGTGCTATGCAATAATATTTCTGGTGAAATTGAGCTAGAGGAGCATGACCGCTGCCTCCTCCAATCAGTAATTGAGAATCTTCAGGGTTGTCTTCATAAAGCAAGCAAGGTGCAATATTTTTGCAATTTCCATCAATGTGAAATACATTCTGTTGACGGCATACAATCCATGTGCTTCTTTCTGTTTTCCTGGCCTCCTTTTCCAGCTTGTTTATTTGAAATAAGGGTACAGTTAATCAAAGCTTTAATTTGGACTTCATTTTCTCTCTGGCTTAAATGATATTTATCCCATGTCCTTAGAAGGAATAACTGTGAATCTTTCTTAAACCCTATCTGTGTAAGATTAGTGAGCTATAATGATTTCTGCTTATGTGAAATTTTGCTTTTCTTGAACTGGAAAACAATGAGAATCCTAAAATTATCAGTGTTGCCACTTGTCATCAGCATTTAAAACCTCGAAGACTTGCAATTGAATTGTGTGATTTGATTCAGTGTTGTAGTAAACCTTTGTTTTGGCTCTTACTAGGTTCCTGTTATGGTTGCTTCTAACAAGTCAGGAGGACTAAAGGCTTGCTTTATGCTCAGAATGCAGTTTCAAAATCTGTAGCAGGAGACTACAAGAGTTGCACTGCTGATAATGGAAAAGGCATAATTATCTCTAACCTTGGTGATTCTAGTCGTTTGGTTGGTGACTTACGGAAAAAGAGCGTGACAGGGTACCAGGTAACCTTTTCTACTCATTGTAAGACAGTTTTTGTTACTTTTGAACGTGCAGAGTATCTTGATGAACTTTGTTTCCCAGTAAGTATAAGTTCTGAGATATGTGGTGAAACTTCTGTTTGGCAACTTTTAGAATAATCTTGTAAAAACAATCTTGCTGCTAGCATTTTGTCATAAATTATCGTGATAATTTGTTTCAGATTTCTTTGTACCATTGCATTAAGATTCAGCAGGATCTGATTGCTGAACTCACGTGGTATCTGGACAAGCTACTGTTAATGATTTAGCAGCCTGCAGTCAGCAATTTTTCGGAAGGAGCTCTCATGGGAGGAGGAGCAGTCACAGGCTCTTGTCTATAAGAAATTGTGGTT
>JADLZK010009099.1:0-29564 GCA_015847255.1 Hyparrhenia diplandra | reverse complement strand
ATATTTTATTTCATTGCCCGCTCTCTCCAGCTTGCTGGTTCAGTTTAAATGTTTTCTACAAAACAATGATGATTCTGGACATTTTGGACAGTGTCAAACCTTAACAGCTAAGCCGGTCATTCTTCATGGGATCCTTTAAGTAACAACAATGTGTTGGGCTATTCGGATCATCAGAATGACATCATTTTTATTTGGCACATTCAAGTTCAAAGATGCTGTTGTCTTCAAGAAAGAATTTGATCTAGTCATTTTAGAGCAAAGGAACTGCTCTTCTCACCCAATGCATAGATTCATGGTCTTTGTGTAATCTTGGCTCTTTTATTTTTGACTTTCTTTGTTTCTTGAACCTTCTATGCTTACTACCTCCGTTCCAAAATAAGCGTAATTTTTTCTTTGACTTTTAGATATATTTGATGACTGCGTCTTTATTGAATTTTTATATAGATTATATAAAAATAAAAACATTATTACAATATCTTTGTGAAAGTGATGTAATAGAGTCATAATAAAAGGTAATATTTATTAAAAAGTATACGAGGAGGTGAGCATAGTTATTACGAATCGAAAAATTGCACGTTTATTTTGAGGCCGGAGGAGTATGCTGTTTTATTCAAGTTCTTAATAAATGTTCAGTAAAGAAACCCTCATGTTTCCTCTAAAATAAAACACAATGTTGAAGAAGATTGGGTGTAGCACTTTTATTTTGGAGTCAAGATAACTTTTAAAATATTCTTTAGGGATTTGTATTAATCTGGCATTATCTTGTATTTTTCTGTGAGGTGCTGCTGACGCTGCACTTATCCATGAGAGCCAGCATTGCATCTTGCTTGGCTTGTCCCAGAGTGTCTCGGACTGCCACTGTGAGGCTCTTCTTCCCACAAGCTACCACTCCTCCCTCCTCCTCCTCAGGTAATGTTCAGAGCATGTCTGCTGCTCCTTGTCGCCAGAGTCAGACTCCCAGCTTTGCCTGATCATTGTTGCTGTCAGGGATACCTGAAACTGCACATGAAGACATGATTCATGATGGGTCATGCATCCCAAAGGCAGATCCAAGGCTCTCTTCTCCCTGGCGAGCTGCCTTGCTGCTGCTTCTGGTCATCGCTACGTGGCATGACTTGTGTGGGACACAGATATTCCCGGACAAAATCAACCAACCTAATCTGTCACGACAGCGTTGGAATAAGTAGAGGGAGCCCCGACGGCAGTGCGAGGCTCGAGGGCGGGAGCGCGGCGCCGCATCGGGCTGAAACCCGGCGACCTTCCGCCAGTCTTTGGGGCGAGGCGGCCTTGAACCTCATGGCCGCCACCGAACTCCTCCACGAGCTCCCCGAACCCACGGCGAGGCACCGGAAGCGGGAGGCTCCACCGTCGATTGCGCTCCTCATCGAGAGGGGCCGCGAGGCAGCAGGTGGAGGCTTCGGGGTCACATCGGCATCTTGGGAGGAGCCGCGAGGGCCTCCTCCAGCAAAGGCCGAGCCGAGGAGGGTCTCCCACAGAGTCCATGCCACGCGCAGTCGCGTGGGAGAGAACCGCTGACTCACGGAGACCCTCGGCCAGTAGCGGCGACACTGTGGTAGGCGAAGGAAGCCGCCGGACGTCGAGCGCGACCGCCGCTGACGGCAGAGCAGCGGCGGCGACCGTCACGTCGGATCCTCGGCAAGAGGAGGCGGCGTTCACGGCAGTGCCGAGGGAGGACCCCGGCCGTAGCCAGAGCCCACTGAGAGTCGGGGCGGCGGGCGCACTCCCCCGACCTGCTGCGATGCTCGGCTCGAGGTAGAGCGGGCAGCGAGCCCCACACGGGGCAGGGAGGAGAGGCCGGGTGTATACGGCTCCCGGGTCCACGGCGGCTGCTCCGTTCCCACGGCGCTTGAGAGCCCGACCTCAGTCCAAAAATACAACGGGGAGATGGACCCCCAGCGTCGGCTCGAGGACTATCGCCTCGCGTGCCCGGGGCGGGAGGAGCCGGACGACGAGCTCTTCATCATCTGCAACCTCCCCTTGTATCTCGGCCACCCCGGCTCGGTCTGGCTCGAGCATGCTTTTGCTGAGGATGATCGGCGGTTGGCGACCTCAAGTGATGTCTTCGTCGGCAACTTCGGGGGACTGTTTGGTATTTGCTAAGCCCGAAATATTTATAATTTGTATAATCCGCGAGCGCACGGATAGCGGTGAGCACTTCACCGGGAGAGGTTTATATATCGAATCTGAGGGGAAGGGTGAGGGAGACTACGATCTATTCTTAACCCGAGTAGCACAAGACTTAAGAAGGTTGAGGGTATAGAGAGGATTACTAAGATAGCTAAATCTTAATTTTAGTAAGTGATGTTGATAGTATTCTTATGGGGATGTACTCAAAGGAAAGTAAGGCGAAACTTACGATTCCCCCGGTAACTTGTTCCTACTTGAAAAGTCTATCCAGCGGGATGTGGAATCCAAAGGAATCGATGGTACTATCACTACCACGAACTACCACGCTCCGCAAGGTAGGGTGTATCTCACGAGATACCGGGCCTAAGCACCACGCTTACACTCACGAATATTACCTTAACCTATGCATTAGATTAAAAAGTACTCAAAAAGAGAGACTCATAGACCAATAAGAATAAATATAAACAATATAACTTACTAAAAAGAAGAAGTAGATTACGGAAGTAACTCAAGTAGATTAACTTCAGAGGTACAAGTATAGAGGGAGATATGCTTTGCCGAGGGCGGCACTTCCTCGATTCCTTCCCTCTCTGTCTCTCTTGTTCTAAAGATTAGAACTAATGAGTTCTAATCCTCTTATACTAACTCTTCTAATTGTAGTTCTAATGCTGCTTCTAATTACATTTCTAATTCACTAATCCCTTAGAGATGATCCCTTGTGGGACCCCTCTACAGGCGAGAGATAATGAGATAGAATGAATTGATAATGAATTAGTGTTTAGCCACGGGGTCGGGGATCTTCTTATATAGCCCTTGGCGATGAGCGATAGCCCTTGGATCAAACCGACCTTGGCAGCGGTGTAAGATACAACCTCAAAGTCGGTAGTAAACCCAGCCTAGAAAGGAAGGATGGCGGTGGGACCCACCTGGCGGCCTAAATGCCACGGTGGCGCCCGAGTCGAGAATGTTCTCACAACCGTGTTTCTTCTGGTGTCCTCCTGGTATCTTCTAGAGTGTTTTAGTCCACTTTTTCGGGTTGAGTTACTTCACGGTCAAGTCTTGTCATCGTATGGGATGTATATTAGAACTTTCTCCATTCTTCTACGCATTTATCTATTAAGTCACACGAAAATATATAAATCACCAAAGCTCGTGGAATTATGTTAGTTGAACCCCTAGACTTATGTTGATATTCATTTTAAAAGCCCTTATTTATGTTTAGTTGACTAGTAATTTTATGCTATAACGAGGTGTCAACGAGGGACCTAGATGTCAGGAGCAACACATGGGACCTCACTTGGTGCAAGCGGCGGAGAAAGCAACCCTACTGGCGACTACATCCGGCAGCTTCTCAAGCTGCACTTGCAGCGAGCTCAGCGCCAAACCACGGCCGATCCGAGATCATCACCGCCTTCACCTTGGCACAACTGCGAGGCGGCTCATCAGTGAGCTCGGCATCCGCAAGCCCAAGGCGGTGAAGGGCTCCTCGACCTCACCACGAACCACTGGCGAGGCGAGGAGGCCATCTCATGAGTCCTCCACGGCACCACCCGGCAAGGGAGCAAGGAGAAGGCCACTCCGATGAAAGCGGGGGAGGGGTCGAGCTCGCGGCCCAAAGAAGAACAAGAACAAGCGCCATCGCTGGCGAGGGCGACTTCATCGCGATGCTAGAAGAAGAAGCGGGCGTCAAGGCGCTGGCTTGGCGCCCCCAAAGACTGCTTCGAGAAAAGCTCGGGCTCCCCTGCCCCAACCCGCGAGGGGCCGGTCAAGCACAAGCTCAAGGGTGTCGGCTCTGCGGGAAGTTCGTGGCGGCCGCGGGGGAAGGAGAGAAGCGCGTGTGTGAGCAAGTGGGGCGAGTTCAATGACGAGCGGCGACAAGGGCGTCTTCTTGGGAGGGCGTGTGCGTCGTGTCCAATTCGGTGGCCGCGACCAGTCAAAGCGCGAAAGCTCTTGCGGCGCGAGGTCCTCTTCGTGGCGATCGGCGCCCCTCCTACCTCAAGTGAGTGGGGGCCCGGTCACCTTCGTTAGAAGGACAGCCACCTATACCCGTTCCTCACCGGTCACGTTTCCCTCTCTCGTCGTCGACCCATGGAGTCGACACCAAAGCGGCTTCGGCAAGGTGCTCGCCGGGCGGCGGGGCGGCCTCAACCTCCTCTGTCGACACCATGGAGCGCTCGGCATCATCGCGAGCATGACTTGGCCCTCCAGAACCCATCCACGGGGTGATGCCGGGAAGCGGGCGTTTCAGCTCGGTCGGATCGACCTCCCCAGTCACTTTCGGCGATCGGCAACTTCCACCGGGAGGTGCTTACCTTCGAGGTGTACACGTACAGGCGCATACCACGCGCTGTTGGGACGGCGGGTGCTATCTTGAAATTCATGGCCGTCCCCAACTACCGTACCTCAAGCTCAAGATCCCACTTTGGGCGGGCGTGATCACCGTCAACTCTACCTTGGCGCGCCTTCAAGCTGCGACAAGGAGGCCGTGCGATCTGCGGCGCCCTCATCGAGTCGAGCTCATCCCGAGATGCTTGCGTGGAGTCGTGCCGAGGATTCAGCATTTGAAGAAGGCGCTGAGCACGTCCGGCAAGGTGGCGAGCTCCTCCGTCGAGCTTCGAGAAAGGCGGCGAGATCGCCCGAGCGGACGAGGGCGCCAAGAGCGGTGATGAGTCGATGAGGAGGGCGGCGCCATTACGTATCGGTCGCGAGCTCACTCCTAAATAGGAAAAGCGACTCGTCGACTTCCTCAGCGTGAACCTCGGCGTATTCGCATGGAGACCCTCGGACATGCCCGGCATACCAAGGGAAATCGCCGAGCACTCCTTAAACATCAAGCCTGGCTCTCGGCGGTGAAAGCGGCCGGCTCCGGCGTTTACGGCAGCGGCGGCGGTATTCAATCGCGAGGAAATAGATAAGCTCTTAGCGGCGGGCTTTGTTAAGGAGGTGTATCATCGAGTGGATAGCCAACCTTTGTATTAGTTAAGAAGAAGAATGGGAAATGGAGAATGTGTGTTGATTATCGATTCTCAACAAGGCATCTTGTTGGTCACCACTAACGACATATTTTCCGTCAACTTACTACCATAAAGGGAATAAAACTATACCTTTTTTATACTCATATACATTTATTACTAACATATTTCCACTTGTAGTGTTCGAAAATGTATTTTTGTTGTATTTATAATAAATCTACGGTGGAAATCGTCAAAATGCGCCATCTGAAAAGCGCATTCTCAAGGATATCAAGCCCGGGATGGAAATGGACCAAAATGACATATCTGGACCAAGCCAAGCCCACACCACGACTTTCAGAAGCCCAACCAGCGCAACCGCGCGCGAAGCTCGGGGCGGGCGAGCCCAAGGGTGCGGGCGCGCAAGGTGGCGGCGCGCGCCGCGATGAAATGTGACGCCACTGATAAAGAGGGCGGTTCGAGCCATCGAGGCGGCGGCACATTTCAATGCTCAAGCGAGGCGGTCGGTCTGCGGTGGTGGAAGCCCTGGTTCATCGTACTGGGCGTGTCATAGAGGCGGTTAGGGGGTAGTTTAGTCATTTAGCTCACTCTCTCTTTGTATAAATACCTCCTCCCTCTCCCTCATTCCACACACCACACTTGGAGTCACCACACCCGGCACACTCACACTCTCTACCTCACTCTCCACCACCATCTTCTTCTTCTTCTTCTTACTTGGTTAGAATTGGAGTAGAAGAGCTACAAGAAGGAGGACTTGTAATCTTGGAGCAAAGTGAGCTTTGGTAATATATATCTTCCATGGATCTTTCTCCATTGTGCAAGTTCTATTTCTATGTTCATGGTCTCACTTATGAATTAGAGTTTATGTTCTTCATCGATCATCGTATGCATAACATGATTATAGATGGGATAGCGGTTAGATGGTTCTTTCGGGTTTGCTCTTGTCTTAATCCGTCCATCCGTAGGGTGGGGGATCTGAGGGGACAAGAGTAGTGCTCTAATGCGCGGGCATGGTGCCCGGGTATTCACGACACCTTCAAATATGAGAGCATGCCCGCGATGCATTGAGGGTAGGCGGCGGGGTTGTGACAGCCATACATCGGTCCTTGTAATCCCTCCACGTTACCGCATGTGATGTAGGAGTTCGTAAATGCTTTCCATTGGGCGGATGGTGCCAGGAAGTCTCCACTGTTATCCTAGACATAACCATGCTCATATCGTGTTAGCATATGATCCTAACTATTCATTGTAAGACCATGACTAGAATACATTAGATTACTCCATAGGACATTTATTTATTCTTTATCTATTTTTCTTTATCCTTTACACGGTGGATTCAATGTGTGTGTCACACTATCATATAAACCCGTATTGCTTACCCTGTTATGAGCGAGTTGGTCTTTACGTGCATGCATTTCATCATCGGATGCCATGCTACTTCTTATACAACATGCCTTCCTTTGGGAAAATATAAATACTTGATACCTACGAATACTTAGGGTGAAAATGCTACAATGATAGATCACGTGCGCTGCGGATGAAATATCAACTATGGCAAGATCTATCACGTTGATTTGAAAGTGCATAATCACCCGACGGTGGTTCCACTTAATGATATCAGCGGGTGGGTCTCTAATAGTATAGTCATCGGGGTTGGGTTCTAAACACGATTCTAATGATTATGCTAAGAAACGTCAACAAAGCATTTACGGCGCCGTTACGGGAATAGGTTCCATATCTATTTTTATTGGCGGCGTTAAGAAATGCCAACACATGCCCAAAGGATCCGTTTCCTTTGCGGCGCATCGACCAAATCGTTGACTCCACCTCCCCTCCGGTGCGAGGCGCTGTTTTCTCGGCGCGCATACTCCGGCAATCACCAAAATCCGCGATGAGCGAGCTTGATCAGCTTCGCAACCTCCTTCATCACCCCTTGGCGCGTTACGCTGTGACCATGCCTTTCGGGCTCCAAAGCGCGGCGCTACCTTCCGGTGCATGCGAGAAAGTCTTCCAAAGAGCTTCCAGGGGCGCATTGAAGCATATGGCCGATGACATAAGTAGTTAAGACAAAGCGCGCGAGAGAGCTCATCCCGACCTCCAAAGGAGGTCTTCAACAAACTCGCGAGTTGAGTGAAGCTCAATCTGAAGTGCGTGTTAGGGTCCCTCGGGAAAGCTCCTCGGCTTCATAGTGTGCGAGTGAGGCATCGAAGCCAACCCGAAAGATCGAGGCCATGCGGGCATGGGACCAATCAAGAACGTCAAGAGCATCGCGGCTCCCGAGGTGCCTCGCCGCCCTCGGCGAGGTTTATAAGCTCGACTCGGCGGCCCGTAGCCTCCCGTTGTACAAACTCTGAAGAAGTGGGCGGCCGCTGGACCCGATGAGGCCGGGCGCTTTCGATTCCCTAAAGGGCTCTGTCAAAGCCTCCCATACTCACCCATGGCGGGATGAGCCCGATGTTATTGTACATCGCGGCCACCTCATAGGTCGTGAGCACGGCACTCGTGGTCGGTGAGAGGAGGAGGGGGCCCACGCTGAGAATGCAGTGACCGTTTTACTTCGTCGAGAAGGTCCTCTCCGATCTGAAGAATCATTACCACAGCTCAGCTTCGCCTCACAGCGCTCCCTCATCCCCGCGTCGCAATTTGCGGCACTACTGACGGCTCACATGATCACTTTGTGGGTCTCCAAGTTCCCGCTAAGCGAGATTGTTCAGCGGCCCCGAGGCCGGGGCGCATATGAAATGGGGAATCGAGCTCATGGGTTGGGACATCACCTCGCCCCAAAAGTGCAATCAAGTCCTAGGTCCTCCACGACTTCATGGCGAGTGGACTATTTGGCATTTGTTAAGTGCTAAAGAATATGAAGAAATCTGCAAAAGCACCACGGAACACCTACCATTGTAGCTTTTTTCCTAGGATGAGTATTCTAGAGTATCGTATCCACGGGGAAGCTTTGGCTAAAAATTCTAATAAGTCACGATCATGTATCTACTAACTTAGCAAACCACTGGACTATAGTGAGGGGGTAATTATGTTAAAGGATAAATAAATGTCAATGTATAAAATAATAACCTACCTAAGATAGCAAAGAATAACTAAACTAATCAAGAGGTCAAAGGGAGATCAAGGTTCCTGGGTATCTCTATTACTTAGGTTCTATGATAGCAATTATACTAATGCACTTTGGGCGGCAGATTCGTCCCATCTCTTGAAAAGGCGGGAAGAAGGTAGATGGGAGAAAGGGTGCAAAAGCTCTATGAAACACCAATCCGAATGTGGTGGACTACAAAGGCCTTCTGGAAATTTGTCACCCACAGGGCTACCACAACTATCAAAAGATTGGGGCAATCTCGGGTAACCTATAACCTAGACACCAAGTCTACACTATCGATTACTACTCTAATCACATATGATAATTAGAGCACTCAATACGGCGAAGATCCCATGCAATAGCATAACAACTATACTAACCACATATATGAAAGTCATAGAAGTAAATAGAGAAGATAAATATATGAATCATAAGTCTTGTAGAAAGATATAAAGATATACCATACTGCGAAGACATCTCGGAGCGGGAGCATAGCTCCACTCTCCTTTACTCTTGATTAGATCTAAGTTAGATCTAATCTAGTTCTAATACATGGCTAATCTATCTCTAATTACATAACTAATCTAATTCTAATTCTACTTCTAATTCACTAATCCCATAGAGAGTTATCCTTACATTGGGGACACCTCTACAAGAAGTTAATGAATAGAATCGGATAGAATGAATTGGGTTTCACCACAGGGTTAGGTCTTCTTATATAGGCCCTTGGCGATGAGACGTGAACCCTTGGATCAAACCGACCCCGGCAGCGGTGTAGATACAACCTCAAAGTCGGTTTGAAACCGACCTAAGAAGATGAACCCGGCGGGTGGGACCCACCTAGCGGCCGGCCCCAAATCCTCAACGGCGACGCCCGGTGGGTGAGCCCATCTTTGTCGAGTCCTTCACGGTGTCTTACGGTGTCTTCTAGAATGTTTTAGTCCACAATTCTGGTTGAGTTTACTTCACGGTTAGAGTCTTGTCATCGTATGTGAGATATAATACGGAACTTTCTCCATTCTTCTCTGCATCTATACATTAAGTCCACGAAAAAGATATAAATCACCAAAGCTCATGGAATTATGTTAGTTAGACCCCTAGTCTATGTTTGATATTCATTTTACGCCCTTATTTCATGTTTAGTTGACTATTAATATTATGCTATAACGAGTGTCAACATGGGCCAGAGCGACTTTGCTCCAAAACCCGGCGACATCGAATCTTTGGGCGCTTTACTTTGGCGGCTCCCGATAAAAGTATGGCGCCGGGTGGGTGCAGTCTTCCGTCTCACCGGCGCAGCGTCGCGCGCATGAGTTTCGATCGCCTTCACTTCCTTTGCCTCAACAATGTCCCAGTCTGAGGCCACGGTGAGCGGTATCACGCATCGCCATCGAGCTCGGCATCAAAGCGCCTCGTGATCGGGGAGAGGACTCCAAGCTCGTCGCGGACGGGGCCACAAAGGAAGCCCGTGTCGGCCCGGGATGATCGCGTACTCGTGAAAGTCGCGGCGAACTTCGGCGTTTCAATGGCCTCGAGTTCAAGCACATTACGTCGCCAATACAGCGGCGGCGCCGACATCCTCGCCAAGCTGCGCCTCCGTCGGCGCAAGTCCCGGCCCGGGATAGCCGTTCGTGCGACCGGTATATACCCTCCATCCCGGCTTGGAGGAGAAGGCAAACCAACCAGCGGACCGTCCGGGACCCCCGTTTGTCCCCTCTCCTACCAAGGCGAAACATCTTGAGCTCGGCCGTGGAGGTCGACCACCTGGAGTCCAACAGCCGGTTTTAGGGTCTTGCATGCCCCGAGCCGAGGCCCGAGCGGTGGTGACTACCCGTCTTGGCGTGGCTGCGGGGCGACAAGCTCCCGTGGAAGGAAGAGGCGACGCGTCGCCGTCGGGCCAAGTCTTGCTCTGCCATCATCGGCGCGAGCTCACGGGAAAAACACGTCCAAAGTACTCGGCAATCGCGTCACCTTCGAGGAAGGGCACGAGCTCATCAAGGAGATCCATGCCCGTGAATGTGGACACCACAGCGGCTCGCGAGCTTTGGTGGGCAAGCGTTCCTGCAAGGCTTCTCTTGGTGACCGCCGTCACCCGATGCCATCAGATGCGGATCCCGTTGCGAAGGATGCTAGTTCGCCGTAAGCGAGGCGCATCTCCGGTCTGAGCCCTCCGAGACAATCCCATCACTTGGCCCTTTGCGGTGCAGGGGCTCGATATGGTGGGCCCTTCACGGGAGTCGCGGGGGCTTCCTCACCTCCCTCGTCGCCATCGATAAGTTCACTAAGTGGATCGAGGTAATGCCCATCTACAGCGCCGCGAGGTGCGGGGAGCGGTCATGTGTTTTGGCATCATACACGCTTAAGGCGTACCAAACTCGATCATCACCGACAAACGGCACCAACTTCACCGGGCAGATCTTCCTCGGTGTTAACGATGACTTCTAACATCCGGGTGGGCGGGCCTCCGTCGACCACCGAGGACAACAAACAGGCAGGTCGGCCGACAATGGCTTAATTTTAAGTAGAACATTTTTTTTGGATGTTTGTTGGATGTTTGGTGGATGCTTTGTGGATCGCGTACTTCGGTAGAAGTAGCATAAATGCAAGTGGGGTAGAGTGGAGTGGAATAGAGTGTGGTGGAGTGGAGTGTGCATGATCAGCATGACAAGTTTCTAAAGAGATTAAAAAGATTGAACAAACTCAATACAAAGCAAGCGGCCTATATATATGTCAAAAGGTTTTCCTAATCTAGAGAGCATGTATATATAGGCGTGGTAGGAAAGTTCAACACTCTTGTCTGCTGAGGAACTTATCATGTGCACTTTAATTTTCAAAAGATAAATCTCAAATCTAGTATCACTAGGAGTAAGATAAATAGCATTTCGGACTCTCATATATCATATCGTGTCAATTACCTAGACTTGAGCAAGCATTTGCTACCCACGGGTTTACCGAGTTGAGCAAATCTCAAGTTAAAACAATTGCATTTAAAAACTCGAGAAATTGGAGGCTTGAAAGATAGGTACTTAAAGGGAATTCTGACCAACAACTATTCATAGTCTCCAAGGCTAGAGATTATCTTGAGTTTATTTTATTCACACACTCTAATAAAGACTCTTTAAACTCTATTTATTTGGTTTCCTTAGTTATGCATCTTTTTTATATCTTTCTAATAAAACAAACATATCTAGCTAGTAGTAAATAAGATAAAAGGGATACTTATCACGGATACATGGGGGTTGCACTCCCCAAAGGCGGATGTTGACATAGTCTTCGATGTTCTTGATGGTTGGAAAGTAGAGGTAGATAGTGATGGTGGCTGATTGATCTTCTTTTATTTTTGGACACCATGTGTCATGTCTCTATTCCTTGAGATCTGCTGAACTCAAATAGACAACAAAGCTAGTGGAACTTGATTAAGCGTTAGGGGTTATCCACGTTGCTTCTTGTTGCCAAAAAGATTAAGATTATTCCTTTTAAGATAGTAGTTCAGCAGCATAAATATTTTTGGATTTTCTATGCAAAAAATAAAGAATGATGATGCATGCAAATTTATTTTTATGCCACCACGATAAATATCCTTGTGGGTTGTTACACACCACAAAATTACTCACATGGGGCTTAGAGTTTTCAATGTATATGCAACAAACAAATATTTATTTTTCTTTTCTAATGCAAGGCTTGTGCTATAATGTAAATATGCTAATGGAAAATGATTATGCAATGCAAGGAAATAAATATGGATAACTACCGATCTTATCTTTTAGAGCAAAGGTTGATGTTTTAAGTCCTCTGACGAGACTTCTTACCTTGTTGTTTCCTTGGCGTATTATCGATCTTGGCGGTGGTGCTCCATGAGATGGTGAAGGACTTCGTCACCCTTGTTCTTTGCTGGTCTTATGAGTCGGAGTGAGCGTAGGCAGCGTCTTGTT
The DNA here is from genome assembly GCA_015847255.1 of Hyparrhenia diplandra. Lineage (NCBI taxonomy): Eukaryota > Viridiplantae > Streptophyta > Magnoliopsida > Poales > Poaceae > Hyparrhenia > Hyparrhenia diplandra. The sequence continues at coordinate 17,421 of JADLZK010009099.1, read as the reverse complement.
TAATGTGCATGCTTGTAAAACATTCACTTGTTGAATTTTGGAGAGGCGGTAGGCTTCTCACCTTTTTTTTTCAAAGTGTGTCTGCTTGTAAAGTCATGGTAGAGATCAAGTGCATGGGCTGCGTTGGTGGGAAAACACCAGCGGAACCAAAACTTCATTTATTCTTCTCTAACCATAGGCACAACAAACAAGATAGAGTTGATTTATTATACACTTTTTTTTAAACCTAGCTTGGGTGACAAGATCGAGAAAATTGAGCATGATTGTGATTAAAACTTTTCAGTGGATCGAATCAAGCTCGTTGACTCTTGGAGGGTTTTTCTTATCTAAACACCAAAGGCATAATTATGATTCTTCAAAGCAAGGTAAGCAATATTCTTACAAGATGAGGACTAAGAGATCAAGAGAGTGGTGGTAGGAACACTTAAAGAAACAAAACATGTTGAGCTAATAAAGTTGGATCGGGCAAGGTTGTTACTCTAACATGTTTGATTCTTTATTTATTCACAAGCCATTCTTAAGGTAAAGCTTAAGTAATGATAACTTACCTCAATATGTTACCTTAATATCGAAGTGTGAGAAACAGTAACACCTTGTGATGGTCCTTTTCTTACGCTTTCGAAGCTTTCCTTCTTTGGCCTCTTTATGTGTCTTGTTCCTTATCTCTTTTTATTGCATCGTCCTTTCTTTCTTGTTCTTTAAATTAAGCTTAAACCTTTTTGCTCCTCTCTTGATTTTATTCCTGCAATATTAGTTGACAGTGATACCGAAGGAATATACAAGTAATTGTAACAAGGGTAGAGACTGTCATGGGCTCAAGGTTGCTTCTATGCTAGGAAGGGTTTTGGTTGGAAATTTTAATTAGCAAGTGCTCACTATTACTTTTTTCTCTAGTGGGAAATTTCACTATCTTAAGTTTGATTTTGATGTATAACATTTATTAGCCATTCAAACTTAGAGAGACAAAGTAATAGTGAGTAGAAAGATACAAACCGGTATGTCGGAGTGATGGGAGCTTGAGTAGAGGAGGAGTATGTCGGATGATCTTTAGAGAATTAAACCTTCCTTCACCATGCTCGAACCTTCTTATCACTTTCGACACTTTAAGTGTGAATCTTTGAACGTCCCTAATTGTGTGTTTGCAATCACCATGTCCTTGGATGTTGTTCATCCTTTGTTCACGCAAGTTTAGTGACCAAGAATACCCGAGGAACTTGTCCCTAGGAACATGTTTCTTTTACCATGAGCCTTCATGTGTGCGATTTATATTTTTATTTTTTAATAGAGAACATAAAACAAGTTGTATACAAATATAAGATTTATATTTACTTACATTTTGATGTTCTTGTGGCTTTTTTCCTTTGTCCATCCACTTTTTTGAGTTAGAGCTTCTTTTAAATTGTGTTGTATGGCATTCTCCTTTATTGAATAGACATAGAAATGCAGATCCTTTTTACGCAAAATATTAATGGACACATACCCGAGGAATATACAACATGGTTGAAGCGAGGGGTTGTTGTCCAAAGTTTATATGATTTCATCTATGCTAATAAAAAGGTGGTTCTCTACGATTACCTTAGCATAGATTTTATTTATTCATATCTTATTCACATTTTGTTTGTGGCTGCACTCTAGCATGTGGATCGGGGTAAAAAGGTAACTTGTAGTAAAAGGCGAGTGAATGATTTGATACTTACAATTCTTCCATCAATGATGAATGAATCGAGTCTCATTTTGCACAAGGTTGGAGTTCATCGTATGCCTTGCTTCCTCTCTTATCACGAGTTCATCTCTTGACTTACCGAATTGGATTTGAAAATTTTTCGCATGGGTTAGTCAACATAATAAGCAATGTCTACACAAGCAATTTTTTTAGTTCAATAACCAAACTAGACTCCATGTCTAATTTAATTAAGGAAGGCTTTTTAACCTAAGCACCAGCAATTTAAAAACCTTTGGAAGTATGTCAACAATACTTCCAAACCAAAAGCATACTATAGCAAACAAAGGTAGCATGAAAGCACTCTAGAGATTTATTCAAAAAGAGATGAAAAAGAGCATGATCATGGTGAGGATTTTTTTTTTTAGATGCAAACATGGATAGATGCAAGGAACTAAACATGCAATGGATCTACTAAGCAAAAAACATAAACTAAGTGGAGTGAATGCATGAGTTAATCAAGTAAACATGCAATGCAATGTAGGAAATTAAATGATAACTACTCAATCAATTTATAGTCCATGAGCAAGACTTTCTCACCTTTATTGATCATACTTACCATAATTATTAATGCGACTTAGATTATGCGTCACTTGAGATGTGTAGCGTTGAATTCTTATGGCTGGCGACTTCTTCTTCAATCTATACAAGGTTAAAATAATATATATTTAAATGCATACCTTTGAGATGGCGAGGGGTTCAATGTATGATGAATCTTGAATGATCGGGCACCTGGGTTCTTCAATCTTTCTCTTTTTTTCTTTTCTCGTGGAATTCTGTCGGAAGGTAAAAAGCTAGCGACATCTTTTGTCTGTCTATTCCACAACTCAACAAAACAAAAGGGTAATCCTACTAAAGCTAGTGATACACTAAATTAGCAGACATCATGATCATTACTAGAATCTTTAGGCCAATTGCTTCCCCGAGCAAACGGCGTCAAAAAGCTTGTTGATATTTGTTAAGTGCTAAAAAGAATATGAAGGAAATGCGCAGCGCCTGAGAACACACCTACCATTGTAGCTTTTCCCTAGGATGAGTATTCTAGAGTATCGTATCCTGGGGGAAGCTTTGGCTAAGAATTATAATAAGTCACAATCATGTATCTACTAACTTAGCAAACCACTAGACTATAGTGAGGGGGTAATTATGTTAAAGGATAAGTAAATGTCAATGTATAAAATAGTAACCTACCTAAGATAGCAAAGAATAACTAAACTAATCAAAAGAGGTCAAAGGGAGAGATCAAGGTTCACAGGTATCTCTATTACTTAGAGTTCTATGATAGCAATTATACTAATGCACTTTGGAGGCGGCGGTCAAGTCCCATCTCTTGAGAAAAGGCTGGGAAGAAGGTAGATGGGAGAAGGCTGCCAAAAGCTCTACAAAACACCAATCGAGCGTGGTGGACTACAAAGGCCTTACGGAATTTGTCACCCTAGGGCTACCACAACTATCCGTGGGATTGGGCGCAATCTCGGGTAACCTATAGCCTAGACACCAAGTCTACACTATCGATTACTACTCTAATCACATATGATAATTAGAGCACTCAATACGGCGAAGATCCCATGCAATAGCATAACAACTATACTTAACCACATATATAAAGTCATAGAAGTAAATAGAGAAGATAAATATATGAATCATAAGTCTTGTAGAGAAGATATAAAGACATACCATACTCTGAAGACATCTCGAGCGGGGAGCATAGCTCACTCTCCTTTACTCTTGATTAGATCTAAGTTAGATCTAATCTAGTTCTAATACATGGCTAATCTATCTCTAATTACATAACTAATCTAATTCTAATTCTACTTCTAATTCACTAATCCATAGAGAGAAGTTATCCTTACATTGGGACACCTCTACAGCGAGGATTAATGAATAGAATCGAGATAGAATGAATTAGGGTTTCACCACTGGGGTCGGGGTCTTCTTATATAGGCCTTGGCGATGAGCGTGAACCCTTGGATCAAACCGAGCCTTGGCAGCGGTGTAGATACAACCTCAAAGTCGGTTTGAAACCGACCTAAGAAGATGAGACAAGGGTGGGACCCACTGGCGGCGGCCTATCCTCAACGGCGGCGCCCGGTGTGGTGGGCCCATCTTTGTCGGGTCCTTCACGGTGTCTTACAGTGTCTTCTAGAATGTTTTAGTCCACAATTTCGGTTGGAGTTACTTCACGGTTAAGTCTTGTCATCGTATGTGAGATATATTACGGAACTTTCTCCATTCTTCTCTTGCATTTATACGGTAAGTCCCTAAAAGATATAAATCACCAAAGCTGGGTAGATTATGTTAGTTAGACCCTAGTCTATGTTGATATTCATTTTGCACGCCCTTATTTCATGTTTAGTTGACTATTAATATTATGCTATAACGGGTGTCAACATGGACGAGACGACCTTTTGCCTCAAAGCCCGGCGACATCCGAATCTTGGGCCAGCTTTACTTTGGCGGCTCGGTAAAAAATGCGGCGCGGGCGGAGTGCAGTCTTATCTCACAGCGCAGCGTCATGCGGTACCGATCCGCCTTCACTTCACTGCCTCCAACAATGTCCGTGATGCGAGGCCACGGTGAGCGGTATACGCATCGCCATCGAGCGCCGGCATCAAGCGCCTCGTGATCGGGAGGAGACTCCAAGCTTCGTCGCGGACGGGCCACAAAGGAAGCCGGTATGTCGGCCCGGGATGATCGCGTGCTCGTGAAAGTGCCGCGAACTCGAAGGCGTTTCGATGGCCTCGAGTTCAAGCACATTCATCGCCAATACAAGCGGCGGCCGCCGACATCCTCGCCATGCTCGCCTCCGTCGACTCCAAGTCGGCGGAGTCTTCGCGCTATGACCCGGTATATACCCTCCATCCGGCTTGGAGGAGAGGCAAACCGCGCGGACCGTCGGGACCCGTTTGTCCCTCTCCTGCAAGGCGAGGCGCATCTTCGGCTGCGAGCTCGGATGGAAGGTCGACCGCGGAGGTCAACCTTGTCGGCCAAGTACCAGCGTCGTCGATGCGCCGTTACCCACGTACGTTCGTTGACGGAAAGCTTTCGATGTCGACCAAGTCTTACTTGGCGGCGAGTGAACGCCTGAAGGAGAAACACAAGCTCGGCCCAGGAGACCGTTCACCATCGCTCGTGTTCTAGCCAGGCTGCATTACAAGATGAACTCCGTGGTCGCGGCTGCTCACGGAACATCGAACGGCTCGTCGCTTCTACCATAGATGCATTTTGTATTATGTCTGTGCGTGTGCGGATAACAATGACACACCTCGTTGCAAAATTTGTGCAAGCATCAGATTCTCTTCTGCATGGCTTTTGAGCAATGGCTGCCCTTTGCCTCGAGCAAGGCTGCCCTTGCTCGGGGCTCGAGGGGATGGGGCGCACACCAGCCTTCTTCTGGCTCTTTTTGCAAAAATCACGAACACTCGAGGGAAGAGGCTGAATATTTCGACCCCACACTTCATTATTCTTACTCCCAATATTTGTTGAATTTGTAGTGAACTTAAAGGACCACGAGTAACATCTTCGAGAAAGGTCCAGTAGCTTGCCGCGCGAACTCTAGCCCCCTGCGGCCAATGAGAAAAGGGCCGCTCCCTCAACCCAGATAAGATATGAACTCGGGAAACCACAAGTTAGCCATAAATATAACCATAGGAGAAGAAAACAAGATGTTCGAACCATAATTCGTTATATTTACATTTTTGCCCCAAGCTGGGACTTGGTTCATAACAAAAGGCGGCGCCTCAAGCTAACTATCACTGCAGCTCGCTCCTCTGTCGGCGAGTCGAGCTCCACCTCTCACCGCGTGGTAGGCTCGAACACTTCGAGCTCTTCGGCGGCAAGCCTAAAGGCGCCTCTCCAGCTTCATCGAGCGGGCCTCGGCCCGGCGGCGATGTCGTCGACGACGCCCTCGGCCGGCTCGGGCCGGCCTTGCCACTATCTTCCTGGAGCTCGGGATGGTGGGCGGGACCTGACAAGGCCTTGTGAGCGGCCCGGGCATTCTCCTCTCACCACGGCTAGGCGCGGAGCCCACGGGGCGGACCTGCCTCCTCTCGACCGGGTCTCACCGCGCCTCAGCGTCGAGGACAAGGTTGGTGTGGGCCGCTCTCCGCCCTCTACGCGGTGCCCTCGGCCTTCATCGCCCGCTTCGAGAGGCGAAGCCTCGGCTTCCTTGGTCGGGCTCGTCGGAGTCTTCTCGCGGTGTGTCCCGGGTCTTGGGCGACCGGAGTCGCGCGTCCGTGCTGAAGGTCAGCCATATGAGTCAGCGAGGCTCAAGGTGCTTCACCCCGTAGACTCACCTTCGGCGGGAAGGCGTCCTCTCCTTGAGCTCGAGCCCGGCAGACGACTTCTTCCTCTCGGTTTGCCTGAGACAATCAAGTCAAAACCATGAGCTCCCGGACCACGAGAAAAAAGAAGAGGCGACTTGCATGCTAGCGCTGATAGAGCTCTCTTGGTTCCCCACAAGGAAAGGTTCTCGGTGTTGAGCGGACCCTTTCGCTCAGGCGTGAAAGAAATATAACCGACCATTCGGCGGCGTCGTGGTCATAAGCTAAAGCGCCCACCGGCTAAAACATCTCCGGCCTAACGGCCAGGGAACAAAGAGAAAAGGCGACAAGTGCATAACAAGTACTCACCCTCTAGCGATACGATCTGCGGCGCCTTCACCTGGCGTCACGCTCCTCTTCCGGTGTACTTTAGCTTTCTTTGCTTTCGGCGCCCGGCGCTCGAGCTCACTCTCGGCGCTTGCGGAGGTCGCGACTCTTTACGCATGAGCTCGCATTGCCGGCGATTCGGGCGGCGAGCTCCTCTTCGGCTTCACGCTGGCGCCTCCACCTCCGCGGACCTCGTCCAGGCCTCCTCCAGAACCTTGACGCGGCGCCTCTTCGCGGCCTCACGGATATAAGTCAAGACGTCGTCGGCTGCGCCTCCCGAAATGTCGCGGTGGGAGAGGGAGACTGGCCGAGCCCGCTCCTACGGGACCGGTAATGTCAATCTCAGTAGGAGCCTCTCGACCTCGAGCCGGCCCGGCAATGCGGTTGTATCCCGTCACGGCCGCCCTCGGATCCTGCAACAAAAAGGGTTAGACGCTACACCGGCCAGGAACCCGGGAGGCCACGATCCTTACCCGGATAATTTGGTGAAGGCACTTCCAGGCTCCCCCTGGCCGGCGGTGGCGCCACCTCCATGCGGCAATCATAGGGCGGCCGGCAGAGTCGTCCTTTGCCGCGGCGGGATCGTGGCATGCCGGCCCTGGCTTCGACCTCCCGCGACTCGGGGCATCCCGCCCGACAGCGTCCGGCTGATCGGTCGGCGCGTTCTCGGCGTCAACCACGCGCAGTCGCCGTGTGGGACCCTCGCATCCGAGGAACCACCCGGCGACGAAGGAGCCGCGAGCATCATCTCGGTAAAGGGAGCTCCGTGGCTCCCTCCATGGTCGGCCAGGCAGCCGTAGAAGGAGGCGAGTCCTGCACCGGCGGCCCGGCGGACCTCGGCAATGATCTCTTGCTCGGCCTCGACCCTGCCGTTGCGCCTGGGCGCGTGGGAGGTCATCCTATCTCGCGTCAGGCGGACCAGGACCCATCCGTGATGCCTCGCGCTCCTCCGTCTTCTCGGAGCGAGGTCTATCAACAAGTATCGATGACGCGGGACAGTGAGCGGGCGCAGTCCTCCAGCGGCGGATTATCGGGGTTGCCATCGCTGCAGTCACCCGAATGGTGCTTCGATGGCGATGCCCGAGTGCTTCCGCCCGATCCGGCTCAGCCCGCTCCCTCGCCCGGGGACACGAGGGAGCAGTACCGGCGCTTGCACGATGGGAGGAGGAGGATCAACCGTCAAGCTTCGGCGCCATCGTCGTCTGGGTAAAGCTTGAGGGGATTGGGAGCTCCCAAGGGCTTGACCTTACGCCCTACATGATAGCGAGGAAGGGCGAAGTTAACACGAGAAGAAAAAGCTCAGCGACAGCGTCGCGCTCAAGGGAGAACAGCGAGCTCGAGCAGCTTACCCGATAGCTATGCGCCTTTTTCTTCTCTTTCTTCTCCTCTGCTTGGCGGGCTTCGGTGGCGCCCTCTTCCTTTGAGCACGGCTGCGGAGCGAGGGAGCCGATTGTGCGTCGCGTGCGAGCCGAGCGAGGTCGTCGGGGCCACCAGGGGCAACGGCGTTGCGGCGCTCCTCCCCAACGCCCGGATTCGCGAGCTCTTGAGTCTCCGGCGGCATGTTGTCGGCCTCTAAACCTCACTCTCCCTCCCGATGACTCAGCGGCGGCGGCAGGCAGCGCTCCACCCGAACGCCGCGAGGGAAGGGATAGGCCTCGCCCGGCGGGAGATGGGGCTCAAGAGTACACCGGCCCGACCTGCGGCGAAGAATACTGATTTCCTCGCAAGTAATAAAGATCAACTCGAAAGCGTCAAAGGGAGAAGGAAAAGAAAGCTCACCAATCTCGTGTACGTCGCGTCGAGCACGCGCCATGCGGTATGTTGTTGAGGGTCGCTGGGATCTTGAAGGGTTTTTCGAGTCCCCGAGCGAACTATGTACTCCACCTCGTCGTAGGGAAGTAGCACGGTTGTCACCGTGCCCTCGAAGGGCTTTTTCTCCTCGGTCATCTCCCGAGGCGGAGAACTCTCCATCTCGGCGGAACAACCCGTGCCCGAGCCCAAGCGTAGAGGAGGGGCTACGTGAGATCGGCCGCCGAGAACTCCACCTTTCGCGCGACCTCTTTGACTTTGTCAGCGGTGGCGTAGAGAACTCCCTCCACGAGTTGTCGAGTCGAGGAAGACTCCGCCCGGTGAACCGCGGAAGGGGGTGCTCCTACGTCGTTCTTCAAAGTAAAACCACTTCGTCTCTCCATCCGGTGTTCGACGAGCGGGAGGCGATGGTGAGAGTACTTCTCCTTCACTTGCCAGGGCGAAATGTGAAGCGCGATCACGGCCCTATTGGGGCGGCCTCCTTCAAAGCGTCGGGCTGTGCGTGACAGCCAGCGTGGAAGAAGTGCTTGAACGGCTCCCAATCGGCCTCGATCCCCGGCCATCCCTACGCACGGGGCCGGTGAAAGTTGAGATGTGAAGGATGCGCGTTGGGGAGTTCGGATGTTTGGGCTTCGGCGCCCGATGCGCTGGCGGCGGCCAGGAAGAAGTCGGGACGGCCGGGACACAGAGCCCCATGTCGTGGAAAGGAAGCAAAGGAGGCAGCGTAGCCGTCCGAAGGATCGAGGGCGTCGCGTCGGAGACGGCACGATCACTCTAGCGCCGTAGTCAGCGGCGGAAAGCGCCGATATCCGCGGCGCTCTTGCGGCATACCTCATTATTATTGACCTTGGGCCGGCGACCACGAGCCCATGATCTCTCTTCTTGATTTGGCGACTCTAGGGAATCCGCGCGGGGGACAAAAGCTCTCTCACGGCAGCGGCGGCCCGGCGGTGGGCCAGTCTAATTGTTAAACGGCGAGGCGAGCTACGGTGGCGGAAGAAGGGAAAAGTAGCCGGATCCCCCAGCCCCTTCTATTTATAGATGAGCACCGGGCGCACCCCCTCCCGTCTGCGGCGGGGCTGGGGTGGCCCCACGCTCACACGAGCGCTCCAGCGCCCTCGGATATGCGCCACATGGCAAAGCGGTAGGTGGCGTCGTCGCGAGCAGCAATGGCAACAAATAACCCCACATTGACACTGTTGCCGCATAAAATTACTAGTCAATTAAACATGCATAAGGGCTTAAAATGAATATCAACATAAGTCTAGGGGTTTAAACTAACATAATTCCATGAGTTTTGGTGATTTATATATATTTTCGAGGACTTATGAGATAAATATAGAGAATAATGGAGAAAGTTCGAGAATATACAAGACATATGATGACAAGACTTCGGCCGTGAAGTAACTCAATCCGAATTGTAGACTAAAAACATTCTAGAAGGTACTAGAGGACACCCGAAGGAACAGGGGAGTCGAACACTCTGGACCACAGCGGACGCCCGAGCCAATATAATGTTCGGCCGCCCGGTGGGACCCATATGTCATCCTCTCCTTTCTAGGTCGGTTCACCACAGACCTTGAGGTTCTTCTATCTACCATTGCCAAGGTCGGTTTTTGATCCAAGGGGTTCCGCGTTCATGCGTCCAAGGCCTATATAAGAACACCCCCACCTTTGGGGTGAAACCTAATTCATTACTATCTCATTCTATCTCATTAACTCTTAGTTGTAGAGGATCACAATAGGTAGTCTAATATGGGGGTAGGCCACGGACCTGCATAATCGTATGGCTCGTGTGGAGACTCCGATGGCCTAGCTCAAAGGGACACAAGAGCGAGATTTATCTTGGATTCGGGCAAATCGGTGCCCTAGTCCGAGTCTCCGGTCGAGGTCACTATGTCCAAGCTCAAGAGCTCGTATCGGGGAGAATACAAGCATTCGAGAGAGGGAGTCGGCTCCCAAGTCTCCGGGCCGAGTGGAGTGGTGATAGTAGTGTTTTACGTATCGCGAGGGTTGGGAGGTGAGAACCTCCTCCATTTAAATGGTGAAGCCCCCTTTTTATAGGTGCAAGGGGAGGTATGCGGATGCCATATGGAGAGGGACTAAAGAGGGAGAAAGAAACCAAAATAGAAGGGGTAAAAGCGCTAAATGGCGCGCGGGACCCCAAGGTCGATGCGATCCGAGGAGGTCGGCATGGGCTCGTTGTGTTCCGTCGCACTTGGTCGTCGGAAATCGTGCAGCGGGATTCGAGGGATGAGGCGAGATCCGCCTCCGTGCCGGTCGCGATCGTAGTAGGAACCCGTCTCGTCGGGATGGCCCGTGATGTCCTTTTGTGCGTGTAGCGGTTGGCGGTATGCGGCGTGGTGGGAATCTTGTCGGGAGGCTTGGAGCTCGTGGCTCACGTTGTTCCGGCCTTCGAGGTCATCGCGAAGGTCGGAGAAAGAACTTCGTTGTCGGGGAGAGCTTCGCAGCGGGATGGAGGGCTCAGCGGCGACCTGCGTGCTTCGCCAGGATGGGAAGAGCTGCGCCGCGGAAAAAACTTCGTGCAGGCGGGGAAGATCTCGTCGCGGAAGAGCTCGCACTGGCCGGAAAAAAGCGGCATGCAATTGCGGCCGTCTACGCAAAGGCAGGGGAAGAGGTCGGCGAACCGAGGGTTGTACATGCAGCGACCGCGTGCCGTGGAGTGAGAGGTATGCGCAGCGATCTTCGCGATCGCGAGATTATGCCTTTCAGGATGTCGTATGAGTCGGGGTTTGGCGGAGGTTGTCTTAGCCGGGATCACGAGTTGCCGAGCTCGGGCTCGGAACTCGCGAGCCACCGTTCACGTGGAACAGCGGGTCGAGGGGTCCGTGGGAGCTATGCTTCGGGTAAGTAAATGCGTGGCGTCTCGGCGAGACCGTGGGTTCCGACTCCACGGTCTCCCGATTTCTCGAACTTCGTTTGGGTGTCGCGATCGGACTTTCGCTGCGGCGTGGGCTTCGGTCTCGGCACTGTGAGCTCATATGAGGAAGGAGCTCGTGCTGCGTGCTGGCGGAGGTACGCAGGCTTTCTTTGCAATTAGTACGTATGTTTTTGGGGTACCCACGATATAGAGTATCCACGGTAGCCCCGGCGTCGGGGAGATGGAGTCTCCTCGGATGTTTTGCAATGACCTCGGGGATCGTGGTGAGGATAGGGGGCCACGCTCGGGGTTGACTTTGTCCAGCGAAGTGCTTGCGGCCATCTAGCTGAGTGCTCCCGAGGCTCATGGGAGCGAAGTTCTCGTAGGAGGCTTTAGTGATCGTGTTTTGGATTCGTTTCCCCATGGTTTGCACGTGGGGGTGGCAAAAGCTCGATGGCCCTCGGCGCTTTGGGAGATGGATTCTCCCTCATGCGCTTAAGGCGAGGAGGTCGAAGTCAAGGTAAATTAGTGATGCGTCGTTGGGTTAGTTCCCATTCGAGGAAGATCGCGCTTGCGCACCCGTGTGTAGCCCCCGAGGCTTGCATTTTGGTCGATAGGCAGGGGATTCGTCTTGACTCGTTTGAGTCATTTTTGTTTCGTTCCCCGATACGCTCTCTGGCGGAGGGTGGGGTGGCTTCGTGCCTCATCTTACCTCGTGGCGAATGAGGTGCTCGGTGAAGTTACTAGCGGGTAGCTTCGGTGAGGCCGAGCTTCGTCGGCTTCGTTCGTCACGATCATTAGTGGATGCGACCTCATGTTCAGTGCCTCAACCTCTATAATTCTCGAGATCTTGAGAGATCCGAGGGCTCGTTACCTCCTCATCGTAGAGAGAAACCAAAAGGTCGATTCGATGCGCTTGGCGACTCGAGCACGCAGGTGGCTGAGCTCCGTCGCTCGTGCACACGAGACATAGGCGCTCGGGCGCTACGTCAACGTGTCCCTGCTCGGGTTGGCCATGGCGGTCGTCGAACCCTCGGCGGGCCAGCCGCCGAACCACAGGCATGATGGAGTGTGTAGCTCAGTTTGTGGGCTGAGTCGTTGTTTTACGTTTTTCGTTCCCCATTACGCTCTCTCGCTGGAGAGGTGAGGGTGAGCTCGTGCCTCATCTTACCTCGGTGGCGAGATGAAAGTGCTTCGGTGAGTTACTAGCGGGTAGCTCGAGTGAGGCGAGGCTCATCGACTCCGTTCGTCGATCGGCTAGTGGATCGACCTCATGTTCAGGTGCCTCAACCTCTATAATTCTCGAGATCTTGCCGGAGATCCCGAGGGCTCGTCGCCTCCTCATACGTAGAGAGCAAAAGGTCGATTCGATGCCTTTGGCGACTTCGAGCACGCAGTCGGCTGAGCTCCGTCTTCGTGCACAGAACATAGGCAGCTCGAGGCGCTGCGATCGGCGTGTCCCTTTCGGGTTGGCCCATGGCGGTAGTCGAACCCTCGGCCGGGGCCCGACCCGAACCACAGGCATGATCGCGTCCATCCCGTGGCCAGCTTATGGCGATACACGCACAATGGTGCATGGCGACTATGGCCTGCACACTGTCGTAAAAGTAGATGTAGATCGAGGCAATGCCTCTTTTTGGTTGTAAATGAACAAAGCCTCGCGAGGTCGGGGCCAAAATAACTTTAGTCGTAAAAAGTCCCGTGTTGTTTGTTCTTTCTTTTTCTCTCTTAAAAGGCCTGCGTCGAGTTCCTAAGCTTGAGGTCGGGGTTTTAGAGGAAGCGGATGGCCGGGGCCTTTTCTCACGTATCCGCGAGGCGTAGGAGATCGATAGGCGATCCTGCCATGCCTTGTGACTTCGACTTATAGCTTAGTCGGACGGCGTTCCCGATAAGTGAAGAGGAAGAGCAAACAATACCCGAGCAGTCGGGTGATACGGCGACTTTTTGCGAAAAAGGTGAGCAGCGAGGGTGTGCGCCCGTCCTTTGTAGCCCGAGCAAGGGTTGACCTCGCTCATGGTAGAGAGCGGCCGTTGTTTAACGGCAAAGCAGAAAAAGGATCAATGCTCGCACAAACTTTTTGCATTGGGCGGTAATTTGCGATGTATGTTAAGGGTAAGAGAGCGTAGGCTGTTTGATGTTTCGGACGTTGGAGATGACTCGATTGTCCGGAGCTCTTGTACATGTGAGGCGGCATCGATTGCAGCGGTCGAGGTCGAGCCTTAGGCGCGATAGAGCTCGGCAAAGCTTCGTCGGTGGAGAGCTTCCGGAGAAGTTCGTGAGCAGAACTTCGGCGGTGGGCTCGAAGCTTCGGCGGCAAGTGCTCGTGGCGAGCTTGGTGGCAAACGCATGGAGAAGCTTGGCAGCGGAGTGCTCGTGGCTCGGTGGCGGAAGCGCGGGCGCAGCAATTCCTACGTGGCGAGCTTTCGGCGGCAAGAGCTCAACAAAAGAGCTTCGCGGCGGACTTCGGTGGCGGCGAAAGCTCTTGACGCCGATCTCGGCGGCAAAAGCTTCGGTGGCGAGCGTGGAAGGCTCGGCGGCGGAGTGCTTGTAGCTCGATGGCGAGGCGTGGAAGCGGCAATTCCTACAGTGGCGAGCCAGCGTAGGAGCTCAACAAAGAGCCGTGGCGGACTTCGGTAGCGACGAGAGAGCTCTTAGCCGAGCTTCGGCGGCAAAAGAGCTCGGTGGCAGAGCATGGAGAGGCTCGGCGGCGGAGTGCTCGTGGCTCGAGTGGCGAGAGCGTGAGCGGCAATTCCTCGTGGCGAGGCTCGATGGCAAGGCTCAACAAAAACTCACGGCTGGACTTCGGTAGCGGCGGAGAGCTCTTGGCCGAGGCTTCGGCGGCAAAAGAGCTTGGTGGCGAGGCGTGGAAGGCTCGGCGGCGAGTGCTCGTGGCTCGGTGGCGGCGCGGGCGACAAAATTCCTCGTGGCCAAGCTTCGATGGCAAGGAGCTCAACAAGAGCTCGCCGGCGGACTTCGGTAGCGGCGGAGAGCTCTTGACGAGCTTCGGCGGCAAAAGGCTTCGGTGGCGAGGCGTGGAGAGGCTCGGCGGCCAGTGCTCGTGGCATCGGTGGCGAGGCGTGGGCGGCGAATTCCCTACGTGGCCGAGCCCGGCGCAAAGGAGCTCAACAAAAGAGCTCATGGCGGACTTCGGTGGCGACGGAGAGCTCTTGACGAGCTTCGGCAACGAAAGAGCTCGGTGGTAGAGCGTGGAGAAGGCCGGTGACGGAGAGCTCTTGGCCAAGCTTCGGCGGCGAGTTTGAGACAAAACTTAGCGGCGTAGAGCTGCGTAGTCGGTACTCGGCGTCGAAGGAGCTCTTAGCCGAGAAGGTCGGCGGCGAGGCTTCGTGACCGAGCTTCGGCGGCGTAGAAGGCCGGTGGCGGAGAGCTCATGGCGAGCTGGCGGCAGGCCGTAGAAGGCCGGTGACGGAGGCTCGGCGGCGGAGGCGTGGGGAAGCTTCGGCGAGGTGGCGGCTTCGTGCGAGGAGCGGAGCCCTGGCGTCTGTGCGAGGCAGGGAGCTTGGATGGCGAGGAGATCGTCATTCGTGGAGACTTGTGTGAGGCTCGGCGAGATTTATCAGAGCGAGCCTCGTGGCCTGAAATGTGCTGTCGGGGAGCTTACGGTGGAGATTTGAAAGAGCTCGTGGAGCCCGATGCGGGCCGGATCTCATAAGAGGCGCGGTGAGACACGCGGTGCTCGTGTTTGGCGGAGCTTGTGCGGCTCGTATCGGCAGCTTCGAATTATGGGTCAGGTCACGTGAGTTGTATCGGAGGGCGTGTCGCAAGCAGCGTCGACCTCGTGGCCGCTTCGGCCAGCGCGCGGTCCGAGACGGCTAGCGGATGACCCCTCATAGGGAGGCGACCTTTGCACGACCTCAAGACACGAGAGGTCGTGCCGAGGCGAAAGCTTGAGCAAGATGGAGGTGAGCTCGAGGTCGATGCGAAGCGGGCGAGGTCGGAGATGGGGATTGAAGTGCGTGCGGGCGCGGGGCACCCGGCCCTCCCGTCTGCCCAGTCGCATGGCGGGCTGACGCCTGCCAGCGTCTGCAGCCGGGCATGCGTGGCAGGCACGGGAGCGAGGCGGGCGGTCAGCGACTCCCAAGTCATGCGGGATGGGGAGCACGCCCTCCGTGGCGGGGCGAGGCCGTCACCGGCAGCGGTCACGGCGGCGATCGCAGGTCAGCGGCCTTAGGTCGTTCTTGAGAAGTGATTGGCGTGAACTTAGTCAGATTCAGTGCACGAGGCGCGGCCAGGTCACCTTGAGGCGCTGGCGGATGGGCGGAGTCTGAAGTCGGTAAAGGTCGTCTTGAGGGGTGATTCTCGGCGCGTGACCACTGCAGCGAGCGCACAAGAGGAAGTCGCTCGGGGAGAGTGGGCAGACCTTGGCTGCCGTGGCACGCGTGGCCGAGGCGGTGGTAGGTCAGTGCAGAGACGGGCAGCGGCCCAGCGGCCAACGTCCCTTTAGTCGTCTTGGCGTGGCTGCCAGCGGCCAGGAGAGTCGTGCCCTTGATGAGCGCGGATGGCTCACGAGCCCGGAGGTGTCCTTGGCCTTTGGCGAGCGATCCCATGGCCTTTAAGGGTCATGCACTACGTTAGCGGCGGAAGCACGTCGGCACGCAGGCGGGCCTTGGCACGATCGCGGCAGGCGAGGCTGAGCGTGCGTGAGCGAGGCGGGTATGCCCTCACGGCCTCTCGCGTGCGACCTTACCGCTCGCGAGGCGAGAGGAACCGGCTCCTTGGCTCTGACTTCCGGATCTGCTGGGGGTGGAGCGGCGGCCGAGCGAGTAGGACTTCAGCGGCGAGGCTCGAGATCCCGTCCAGCGTCGCCAGGCTTCGAGTCGGCGTCGGCTTGTACCGGCCGGCGAAAGAAGGTCAGCGTGGCGAAAGGCGGCGTTCGAAAGCATCTCGAGCTCGAAAGCGGCGAGGTGGTGGATGAAAGCCATCGATGCGGTGACCATCGTCTACGGCGCTTCCCCTACAGCGCGCCAAGCGTAGCCGTGGTCTAATATCGGGGTAGGCCACGGACACTGATGCGATCGTATGGCTCGTGTGGAGCTCCGATGGCCTAGCTCAAGGGACACAAGAGGCGAGATTTATCTTGGTTGAGCAAATCGGTGCCCTAGTCCGATCTCGGTCGAGTCACTATGTCGAGCTCAAGAGCTGCGTATCGGAAGAAATACAAAATGTGTTCGAGAGAGGGAGGCCGCTCCCAAGTCTGACGGGCAGTGGAGTGGTGATAGTAGTGTTTTTGTATCACGAGGTTGGGAGGTGAGAACCTCCTCCATTTTATGGTGAAGCCCCCTTTTATAGCTACAAGGGAGGTGTCTGGATGTCATATGGAGGGACTAAAGGGAGAAGAAACCAAAATAGAAGGGTAAAAGCGCTAAATGGCGGGACCCCAAGGTCGATCGCGATCCACGGAGGTCGGCATGGGCTCGTTGTGTTCCGTCGCGCTTGGTCGTAAAGTCGTGCGCAGCGGGATTCAGGGATGGGGCGAGTCCGCCTCAGGTGCCGTGCGCGATCGTAGTAGGAACCACGTCTGCGTCGGGATGGCCCGTGATGTCCTTTTTGTCGTGTAGCGGTTGGCGGTATGCAACGTGGTGGGATCTTGTAGGAGGCTTGGAGCTTCGTGGCTCCACGTTGTTCCAGAGCTCGAGGTCGATGCGAAGGTCGGGAGAAGAACTGCGTTGTCGGGGAGAGCTCGCGGGGACGGAGGGAGCTCAAGCAACCTGGTACTCGCCCAGGGCGGGAAAGAGCTCGCTGCGGGAGAAAGAGCCTCGTCTGGCGCGGGAAGATCTCGTGCGGAAGAGCTCACGAGAGCGGAAAAGCGGCATGCGGTTGCGGCCACTACGTGCGAGGCAGGAAAGAGGTCGAGCCGAGCCCGAGGTCGTACATGCAGCGACCGCGTCTTGCGTGGGTCGGGAGGTATCAGCAGCGATCTTCACGCGTCGCCGAGATTGTATGCCGCTCGGGAGGTCGTATGAGTCGGGGATTGCGGAGGTTGTCTTGTGGGATCTACGAGTTGCCGAGCTCGAGCCTCGGAACTCGCAGAGCCAGCGTTAGCGTGGAGCGAGTCGAGTCCGTGGGAGGCAGCAGCTCAGGTAAGTCGTCACGTGGCGTCTCGGCGAGGCCAGTGGGTTCCCGACTCCGGTCTCCCGATTTCTCGAACTTCGTTTGGGTGTGCGATCGGACTCGGCGGCGCGGAGCTCGGTCTCATGATGAGCTCGTGCGAGGAGGCTCGTGCTCGTCTGACGGAAGGCACCGCTTGGGCTGCACGCGATTAGTCGTATGTTTGGGGTACCCACGATATAGGTATCCCCGAGATCCCTTGAATGGATCTGTCTCTCTAAAGGGATTAGTGAAGT